>JARQOD010000005.1:193635846-193674921 GCA_033576555.1 Oophaga sylvatica
TGCGTTGTGTTTTACACGCACTTGTAGACTTGAATGGGTGTGTGTCATCCGAGTCAGTCTGTATACAAAAACTCGTATCAACACCGCCCCATTATATAACATTGGTCCGACTGCTATGTGATAAAACATCGGATAGCTCTCGTTCCAGTCATATGCTCACCTTAGACACAAAATTTCTGACCTTTTCGTAGAATTTTTTATTTGTCATTCCTGTCATTATATTTGTGATGTCTACAGCCTTTCCAATAGTGCGTTGATTGTGCTAGAAACCGCTATGAACCCAACAAACAGGCATTATAACAGCGATCATCTGTATGGGAAATGTTGTAGTACATGGTGCTGGGTTATTTTTCATTACACTGCTGTGTTGTAATCATTTATGTGTTGTTCTTTTGTTTTTCTCAGTGTAAATAGTTATTTTTTTTTTCCATTTTAAGACACATGTAAGGCTATATGCACACGGAGTCTTGTTGCAGAGTTTTGGGAGCAGAAACTGAGACTGAGAGGGAAAGCCATGTTTTTGAGGAATTTTGAGTTGTGAGTAGGATTTGGAAAATTTTCACTCAGTTTGAGCTTCAAAGACTCAGGAAAAAAAGACTCTAGGTGCACTTACCCTAACAAATTCTTAAAAGCATTTTATTTTATTTTTTAGGGTTTTGTTTTACATGTGTTTGAAGTTACATTGAAATCCTATGCAAAAAATCACCATAACTTTATTGTATGCTGCATTTAGACCTAAAAAATACAAATAATAATAAAAAAGTTATATGCGTAAACCTTTTCACAATTTATAATACAATCCCTGGAAACATCTGGGATTTAGTCCCACAAAAAATGGTTGGAAGAAACCGCTATCAAACGTGAAATTGCTGTGCATGAAATCCGCCTTATGATGCTGATGATTGTGCCATAATCCACACTCAGCAGCAGTGAGATAACAGACACGTGGGTGTAAGCAATGTGCGGCTTCTGCCCGTCCATGGGTATGCAGTTCTGTCATTAAGACTGTCTTATGTAGTATATGTATAGTCTCCCGAACCTGGCGATAATGATGGCTTCTTTACAAATGATGTTGGGGAGAGAATTATTGGGCTGTGTGAATCTAACCGCCTGATCCTAGCGTTCTCCAGGAGATCACCATAACCATTTGGCAGTGGCTTCGTCAGCTCTCCCCATTTAGTCTAATGTACGAGAGGGGATGTAGAAAACGCATTGTTGGCTGCCAGGTCCGTTAGATAGAAGTAGACTGAGGATAAACAATCATTGAACAGTCGCCTGATGAACAATCATATTGCGGCAGTATACATTTTCATCTTTATTACAGTCTTTCAAACTGACTCCGTGTAATTTCCCTGATTGATCTATCTGGGAACATTCTTTTAAAGCAAGATTGTTCATGAACAAAAGATCTTTTGTACAATAAAAGTTCTTTTTTCCAACTGTCAGAAAATTAAATTTATAAAAGGTCGACTTTGCTCTGATGATGGCTGACTTTGAGCTGTTGCCAAAATATATACCCCCAACAAACATTCGTTACAGCTGCAATAATTTCTTTTCAATTTTAGTCTATGTACGGACGCCATTAGATTCCATCAACAACATTATTTAGGTCTCTTGAACAGGACTAGGAGTTAAAGGGAATCTGTCATCCCCCTGGATGATTTTGAGCTATTAGTATAGGCACACAGGTAATAGAATGGTTATACCAGTCTCACCTGTATGTCTCATAGCTGCTGTGTAGAGCTTAAGAAATGCAGTTATGATGTTTTATGTTAATGATTTCTTCCAGGCTCCAGTGGGTGCGGTACCTGGTAGAAATCCTTGCCTCCTCTCTTCGTTATAATGGCACTCCCCTCCCATGCACGTCATACTGACCTGTTCTGTGCTGTAATCCTGCGCATGCGCCGTCCCCTTGCATGGTTATGTGAGCCTTATCCGCCCTTCTATGGGCAGAGTCTTCATCGATCTTCTGCGCAGGCGAGTCTCTGCTATAGCGCAGTAACATGCCGACGCCTGCGCAGAAGAACGAGGAAGACTCTGCCCATAGAAGGACAGATAAGGCTCACATAACTGCGCAAGGGGACTGTACGTTTTCGCCTGGGAAAGCCTCTGCGGGTGTGACAGCATCTAAAAGACACTATGTGCACATAGCCTTAGACCCCTGTCAAAGGCCTCTTACTCAGCCAGCCAGCTCTCTTGCTTTGAATTGGTGAGAGACAAAAGCCCCTAAACACGTGTAAGCAAATGGAGGTACTATTGTGGCTGTATATCCTATGTCAGATGGCATGCTTTAATGGGTTATTATTGATGTTTATCATTGTTCCTTCCAATAGGTGGAAGTAGAAAAAATAAAAACCTTCCTCTATGAAGAGGCAACTTGCTTATTTAAATTCACAGAGTCGCATTACATTTACCTGTAAGGCTGTGTGCACACATTGCTATTTTGCCGCAGTACATTACCTGAATGGATTCCTGATGCCAGCAAAGTGAATGAGATTGTTAGGATTTGAACCTGTGGGCCATGGCTTGCTGGTCTGTTCCCTTGCTGTGGAGCTATTTCGGAACTTGAATAACTTCAGCCTGAAACCATATGAACTTCGTCTGGGATAGAGATCATCACCTGCCCTGCTGATTGTTCCCTCCCTGATTGAGACTGATTGGATAGAGATCATCACCTGCCCTGTTGATTGTTCTCGCCCTGATTTAAACTGATTGGACCTGCTATATATACCTGGCCCTGTGCAGCTTCCTGTTGCTGAGTATATTGTGGTGCTCAGTCTAACTGAGTGAAGCATTATCTGAGCTCCTGATCTGGAAGGTGTTCTGCTGACATCTTCCTGTCTCTTGTGGAAACCCTGCTGTTCCTACCTCCAACTCTATTCACCTAAATGGACTTGGTGCTTGTGTGTGATCTCGGCCGGCCCGTGCTCGGGCGGGCTCCGGCATCTGCCAACATAGTGAACCACCACCGCCATATACGGCACTTCCAGAAGTCCTTCCTTGGTCCGCTCACCTGCACACTTCTGCTCCGGCCACTGACTTCCAGTCCTGTATCGCCAGTAACGTGACAGAATACTCAGCCTCTCAAAAATGGAGGCCGCTGGAGCAGAAACTTTGGAAACACGTGTCAGAAAACTGCAGGGTGCAATGTCCAGTTTGCACACTGAACAGGTGAATGGAAAAGCACGGATGGACGCATTTATTGCACAAAGCGATCATAATGTCCAGAACCACCAACAAGCTATCCAAGATCTGCAGAATGCAGTACAAGTGTTGACTGCTCGAATTACCCAGCAAGAAGGACAAGATTCTGCCTCAGCGTCTGCCACGCCCCCCAAGCTACCACCTTTTCGTTTTGGCGGTGATCGAGATAAATTTCGTGTATTTTTGAATCAATGTTACCTGTTCTTCGATACACATGCTAATCAGTTTCCGACTGATAGGTCAAAGGTGCTATGCATCATTATGCTGTTAACCCACAAAGCAATCGCTTGGGCTAATCCTCTGATTGAGACTCGGGACGCACGTTTAGACAATCTGAACAAGTTTATTCGAGCGATGCAGCAGATGTTTGATGACCCAAACCGTGCAGCTACTGCTGAATCAACGTTGCTGGCATTACGACAAGGCAAACGCCCCGTCGCAGAGTATGCTATGGAGTATAGGAGGTGGGCCATTGACACTGAATGGAATAATGCAGCAAAAGTATCTTTCTTTAAAAGAGGGCTTTCTAGTGCAGTAAAGGACGAACTTGCCCATGGAGAGACCCCTTCGGATCTGGATGATTTCATCAAGCATTGCATCCGGGTTGACACCCGTCTGTCTGAACGACGACAAGAGAAGTGGACCTCCATGAATCGTTCAACTAACTCTTATAACTCCTCCCTGCCATCGGTCACTAAAGAAGTGCCTAGCCGGAATGTCCGAGATACAGAACTAGAGCCAATGCAAGTGGATGCAATCCAGAGACGAGCGAGTGCAGAACGAAGAGAACAGAGATTTAAAGAGAATCTATGTCTGTACTGCGGGGAAGCGGGACATTTTCTTATTAACTGTCCAAGTCGTCCCACAAACCGTTCAAGAAAAATGGTGGCGGCTATAATGGATCCTGATTCTTCCGACGAGGAGTCTTTAATCTCAGAGACTGATTATGCTAAAGATGAGATCCAGTCCATATCATCCATAGTTCCACCTACCAGGAAGGAGAGCCGTGAATCCCACTATTTTGTAACTATCAAACTGAAGGTTAACTCCCAGTGGATCACTGCATCAGCCATGATCGACTCTGGGGCCAGCGGGATGTTCATGGATTCTACATTTGCTCAAAATCATGGCATAGATATGCAGAAAAGACGTTCACCTATTGTGATGGAGACGGTAGATGGATCTCCACTGAATTCGGGGCCAGTGGATCATGAGACAGGATCTTTGGAGATCTATATTGAGCCGCAGCATCGTGAGATGTTGACATTCCTAATTATTTCTTCTCCACATTTTCCCATCATTTTAGGTTTGCCCTGGTTGCAGAAGCACAATCCTATCATCGATTGGGAGATGAAAAAGATCAGTTTCCCCGAAAAGGAAGTTCAGACGGAGGTTCCAAGTGAATCCACATTAGAAGCAGTTCAGAATCCAGAATTGCCTCAGCTACCAGAGGTGTATGAAGATTTCTTGGATGTCTGTGACAAGAAGGGAGCGGATACACTTCCCCCGCATCGACCATACGACTGCCCAATAGAACTACTCCCGGGGGCGGCTATACCGTTTGGAACTATCTACCCTTTAGCGGGTCCTGAACTGAAGGCTCTTAAAGAATTTATTGATGAAAACCTAAGCAAAAAATGTATTCGTCCATCATCCTCGCCCGCTGGAGCCCCTATATTCTTTGTCAAGAAGAAGGATGGAACATTACGCCCAGTAGTGGACTACAGGGAGCTTAATAAAGTCACGGTAAAAAAAACGTTATCCTCTACCGTTGATCCCGGAACTCCTAGAAAGAGTACAAAGTGCGAAGATCTTCACTAAGTTAGATTTACGTGGAGCATACAATTTAGTATGTATAAAGCCTGGAGATGAATGGAAAACGGCCTTTCGTACCCGATACGGACACTTTGAAAGTCTAGTGATGCCCTTCGGACTCGCTAATACTCCAGCTACCTTCCAGCACCTGGCAAATGATATTTTCCGAGACCTGTTGGATCAGTTCATGGTCGTTTATCTAGATGACATCCTGATCTTTTCAAACTCTATGGAGGAACATCAGACGCACGTAAGACAAGTGCTACAACGGTTAAGGGAGAATTCATTATATATTGAATTAGAAAAATGTGAATTCCATCGAGAAGAGATTCAGTTCTTGGGATACGTCATTTCACCTCAAGGATTACGGATGGATGCTAAGAAAACGCAAGCTATCACCGAGTGGCCTATCCCTAAAAATGTGAAAGAAGTTCAGCGTTTTGTGGGGTTCGCCAACTTTTACAGACGCTTTATTAAGAATTTTTCAGAAATCGTGCTACCCATCACGCAATTAACAAAAAAAAGCAGCAAAATTCATCTGGACACCCCAAGCGCAAGAAGCGTTCTCTCGTTAAAAAACGAAATTCACAACGGCTCCCATATTACGCCATCCTGACCCTGAATTGGCTTTTATCATCGAGGTGGATGCTTCAGACTGTGCGGTCAGCGCTATCCTTTCTCAGAGGACAGGGGAAAAGAAGTTGCTGCATCCATGTGCATTTTTCTCACAACGTATGTCTGTAGCCGAGAAGAACTATGACGTGGGAAATAAAGAATTGCTCGCCATCATATCAGCATTCAAAGAGTGGAGACATCATCTCCAAGGGGCTGCACAACAAATTTTGGTGTTGACCGATCATCGCAATCTAGAGTTTATCAGGTCTGCAAAATGCCTCTCTCCTCGGCAGACTCGTTGGAGTCTGTTTTTGAATCAATTCAATTTTGTAATTTCATATCGACCAGGCTCCCGTAACAAGAAAGCAGACGCATTATCCAGAATGTTTTCAAGCGAAGCTAATCTTGTAACAACACCCAAACCCATTGTGGCAGATACTAAGATCTTGGGAGTAATACATGATGGAGATTTGCTGGAAGATTTGAAGGCAGCATACGAAACAGACTCGTTTCTATCACGTCCATCAGGGGACGTGCATCTGTTTTTTAAAAATCAAGTATGGACTGATGGTCGACGACTATATGTACCAGAAGCAGCTCGGTTAAGAGTCCTACAACTAGTGCACGATTCTAAAATTGCAGGACACAAAGGGACACAGAAAACGCAGGAGTTTTTGTCACGTTTCTTTTGGTGGCCGAACTTTCAAGAAGACGTGAAGAAGTATGTTAATTCCTGTGACATCTGTGCCAGATATAAGACTCCACGTGCATCCCCTATGGGACTATTGCAGCCTCTCGCCATCCCAACACGACCATGGGGATCAATTTCAATGGACTTTATAGTAGATCTACCAGAGTCCAAGGGAAAAACATCCATTCTGGTAGTAGTGGATCGACTTACAAAAGCAGCGCATTTCATCCCGTGTTCAGGTCTACCTTCAGCAAAAGATACAGCTGATCTGATAATTTGCAATGTTTTTCGCCTCCACAGAGTGCCGGATGAAGTCGTTTCAGATCGAGGTGTGCAATTTACATCTAAATTTTGGCGCAGTTTATGCTCAGCACTAGACATCAAAGTACGATTGTCAACCGCTTACCATCCGCAATCTAACGGCCAGACAGAACGTACAAATCAGACGCTGGAGCAGTATCTTCGTTGTTATATTTGCCATCTGCAAGACGACTGGGTGGATCTGCTGCCATTTGCGGAATTTTTATATAATAATTTCACAGAATGCCTCTACGAAACAGACGCCATTTTTTGAAAATCTGGGATATCACCCAAACATCCTTCCCAAAAATCCTGTGGCACCATTAATACCAGCAGTCGCAGAAAGAATCTCTCTGCTACAGCAAAATCTGAATGTTCTGAAAGACACTCTAAAGGAAGCTCAGGAGAAATATAAAAAAGCGGCCGACAGGTATCGGAGACCCACTCCCACGTTTAGGATTGGAGATCGAGTGTGGTTATCCACTAAGAATTTGAAATTGAAGATTCCTTCTCCTAAATTAGGACAAAAATTTGTGGGACCATACAAAATCAGTAAGATTGTGAGTCCATTGGCCGTACGTCTACAGCTACCAACATCAATGAAGATTCATCCTGTGTTTCATGTGTCGTTGTTGAAAGCCGCCACAGCCAATCCATTTCCAGAACGATCCCCTTCGCCTCCCGATGCAATTGAAATGGACGGACAGGAGCAGTTTGTGGTGGAAAATATCTTGGATTCCCGAATGCACAGAAATCGTTTGCAATAGTTAATCAAATGGCAGGGCTACGACACAGAGGAAAATTCATGGGAACCAGTAAGCAACACCAATGCTCCTCGTTTGATTAGACAATTTCACCAGCGGTATCCTGCAAAACCTGGACAAGTTGCATCCAGAGGCCGCCGTTAAGAGGGGAGTATTGTTAGGATTTGAACCTGTGGGCCATGGCTTGCTGGTCTGTTCCCTTGCTGTGGAGCTATTTCGGAACTTGAATAACTTCAGCCTGAAACCATATGAACTTCGTCTGGGATAGAGATCATCACCTGCCCTGCTGATTGTTCCCTCCCTGATTGAGACTGATTGGATAGAGATCATCACCTGCCCTTTTGATTGTTCTCGCCCTGATTTAAACTGATTGGACCTGCTATATATACCTGGCCCTGTGCAGCTTCCTGTTGCTGAGTATATTGTGGTGCTCAGTCTAACTGAGTGAAGCATTATCTGAGCTCCTGATCTGGAAGGTGTTCTGCTGACATCTTCCTGTCTCTTGTGGAAACCCTGCTGTTCCTACCTCCAACTCTATTCACCTAAACGGACTTGGTGCTTGTGTGTGATCTCGGCCGGCCCGTGCTCGGGCGGGCTCCGGCATCTGCCAACATAGTGAACCACCACCGCCATATACGACACTTCCAGAAGTCCTTCCTTGGTCCGCTCACCTGCACACTTCTGCTCCGGCCACTGACTTCCAGTCCTGTATCGCCAGTAACGTGACAGAGATTCCTGAAATGTCATGCACACGTTGCCTGTTTGTGACTTGCATCTCTGGTGCAGATTCAAATTTGCAGCATGTCAATTTTTGCAGCATTTTTGCAGCCAGTGACTTCAAAAACGTTATAAAAACACAGTTATAACAATAATTACAGAATGGCTGCTTTTTGTGGCAAAAGGATGTAATGTCACCAGGAGGAAGGGGAAACTCCACAATTTTGTATGTTTAGATGAGTGTGTGTGTGTGCATAATGTGTGTGTATATAGATAGATACCGTAGCTATAGACATATAGATAGATATACCGTATATACTCGAGTATAAGCCGACCCAAGTATAAGCCAACCCCCCTAATTTTGCCACAAAAAAACTGGGAAAGCTTATCGACTCGAGTATAAGCCTAGGGTGGAAAATGAGATTATGATGCCCCATATGCTGCCCATGTATTGTGCCCCATATGCTGCCCATGTATTGTGCCCCATATTCTGCCCATGTATTGTGCCCCAACAGATGCTCCATAGATTGTGCCCCCATAGATGCTCCTTAGATTATCGCCCCATAGATGCTCCATAGATTATGCCCCCATAGATGCTCCATAGATTATGCCCCCATAGATGCCCCATGTATTATGCCCCTATAGATGCTCCATAGATTGTGCCCCCATAGATTGTGCCCCCATAGATTGTGCCCCATAGATTATGCCCCTATAGATGCTCCATAGATTGTGCCCCCATGTATTATGCCCAATTAGATTATGCCCCTATAGATGCTCCATAGATTGTGCCAACATAGATTATGCCCCCATAGATTGTGCCCCCATAGATTATGCCCCCATAGATTGTGCCCCCATAGATTATGCCCACGTAGATTATGCCCCTATAGATGCTCCATAGATTGTGCCAACATAGATTGTGCCCCCATAGATTGTGCTCCCATAGATTATGCCCCCATGCCCCCATAGATTATGCCCCCATAGATGCTGCATTGAATAGGTTCCTTATGCTGCCGCAGCTGCTGCGAGAAAAAAAAAAAAGACATACTCATCTCTCGTCGCTGGAGGCCAGGTGCCGGTGTCCTGAGCAGGCGGGGACACCGGCGCGCTATGAGGGACAGGTGCCGGTGTCACCGCTCGCTCAGGGCCCCAGCACCTGCGATATTTACCTGTCACCCGTTCTGCCGCTGTCTTCCGGGTCCTCCAGCAGTGAATGATCAGTCAGAGGGCGCGGCGCACAGTAACACGTCATCGCGCCCTCTGCCTGAACATCGCAGCAAGAGGACCCGAGGACACAGCGGCGAGCAGCGGTGGAACGGGACAGGTAAATATCGCTTATACTCACCCTTCCGCCGGCGCGTCTCTGCCCTGCTCTTCTCCCGCGGTCTCCGGCGCCAGTGTTCAGCGGTCAGGTGGTACCGCTCATTAAAGTCATGAATATATGCATATTCATGACTTTAATGAGCGGTTACCACCTGACCGTTGAACACTGGCGCCGGAGACCGTGGGAGAAGAGCAGGGGCTGCAGAGACCGCGCCGGCGGAGGAGTGAGTATATAGCACAGCTGCGCTCCGCCTCCCCCCTGTATATGACTCGATTATAAGCCGAGAGGGGGACTTTCAGCCCTAAAAAATGGGCTGAAAATCTCGGCTTATGCACGAGTATATACGGTAGATATAATATCTTTGTATTAACCTGATAAATGAGTAAATAAATGGAAAAAGTGACTTGGGATCTCCCTAATTTTTTTGTAACCAGAAAAGGTAAATCAGACAGCTGTGAGCTGATATTATCAGACTGGGAAGGTCCATAGTTATTGTGCCTGTCCCAGGATAGAAATACCAGCCCACAGCCAACCCAGAGGTGGAGCATCCCATGAGATGCTCCAGTTCTGGCGTTGTGCCTTTGCTCTTCCAGATTGCCGTGGTGCTTTGGCCATCGAGTTAATGGTTTTTGAGGTTGATGTCAGCTGTGTAGTGTCCAAAAACACAGCTGACATCAAGCCCTGGTGTTAGTAATGGAGAGGTGTCTATCAGTCACCCCCATTACAAACCCAGTAATTAAAAAAAAAAAAAAATACTTTCATGAAATAAACACTTCCCCCTCCCCCCCCCACTTTTCCTGGCTCACATGGTTACCCTTCCCCCAAACATGCTCCCTGCGTCTGTTCCGTCAGCGCACCCCTGTTCTTAAAGGGATAGCGCGCACACCTGCTAAGTTGCCCCTAGCCAATATCTAGGAGGCATCTCGTATAAAAGGCACCCTCCCCATTAGGGTGGTTCCTAAGCAACATTGAGTCATTAGTGATTGAAGTGTGCTACTAGTGAGTTGTTAGTGGCCTTGTCTTGCTAGATCCTGACCACAAACCCCTGATCATTGTGTGGCCAGTGTCTGAACCCGAAAACCCGATCCGTGTATGGCCAGTGCCTGAACCTGCTCCCGGTCCATCTGTGGCCAGTGCCTGAACCTTCTTCTTCTGAAACTTCCAAAAGGACACATCAAACTAAACTGTCCACCTTGTGATCTTTGTGGGTTGGACACTTAAATCTGATTTGTCCTTTTGGAGACTGCCTATCTCCTTATATCACGTGATTGCGGCCCTACAAGTGACTTTGTCACATGATCATATTCGGATGACATCAACACATGTGACTGTATTATGTGATGCAGATGTTACGACCACTATATAATCAGGAAGTAATGTACGTGTAGGATGTGCACCTCATACACCGATAACTAATGGAGGCAATTGACTCCATATCATTGACCATTTTACGTTTAAATAGCCTCCTCACCAGCTGCCCATCCCCGAAGCATTTAATTGCGAAACACGCGTCGGGTGTGGTGGGTTCCTGGACTCCTGTAATGCTGGTAACATCTCTATTTATTGGTTTCTATTTGTCTGATATATTTTCTGGAAGTTGTATAATTACTATTGTATTGATATCATTCATTGTCATCATATTGATATTTTTTATTATGTAAAAGGTATACTGCACTAGATCTTTGTCCAGGTACAGTACAGACCAAAAGTTTGGACACACCTTCTTTTTCTGTATTTTCATGGCTATGAAAATTGTAGAATCACACTGAAGGCATCAAAACTATGAATTAACACATGTGGAATTATACATTACACTTAACAAAAAAAGTGTGAAACTGAAAATATGTCTTATATTCTAGCAGGGTGGATTTGATTTAAATCAAACTGATTTAAATCACGATTTAAATCACGATTTAAATCACTAGTCAGTAAGGCTTGATTTAAATCAGTGATTTAAATCAAAGTTTCTACCAGACCGGTATATCTAATTTCATCATGTGCGATATGCCCCAGACCGGTGTATCTAATTTCATCAAGTGCGATATGCCCCAGACCGGTGTATCTAATCCCATAATGCGATACACTACACTCAGCCCTGTATCTAGATACATGCAGTGTGTCATGTGCTGTGAATAATCACAGTGTGTGATACTCTCCACGTATCTGTGCTCAGTTTATAATACAGCAAGCAGCATGAACTAACAGAATAGATGCTGCCGGTCGTCCTCAGTGACAGCCTACTTGTCAGTATCACTGGCAGTCCCCAACAAAATGGCTCCGCTCTGTGAGCCTAAACTACATCCTCTGTTATTACAAACACCTAGTAATGGAGGAGAGAAGTCACACGTGATCATTTTCTTGTCTGCTTGCCCTTCCTCCTCCTCACACTTAGATTCACATTCTTCTTGTGTTGTGCAGATCTATTCCACTCCAAACAATCAGAAACATATTGTCTAACTTCTTGGACTTGGCACTGAAGGGGTTGATTCTGTATTCATAGGTTTGTAGAACAATAGGATTAAGGTCTTTTTCTCAACTCTGTTCATGTTGTAACATTTTTGCCGTGAAGAAGAGGCTGGAGTCAAATTCAGTTTTGAGAACTGCGTAAGTAAAGCGAGCGTCTGTGATAACATAGGAGAGAAACTGCCCACTAATCCTACAGAAACCTCTGGAAGAGCATGGCATTGTGAATGTTACACATATACAGCCTTTATTCTACTGAGTTAAACAACTCAGCTTTATCTCATGATGGAAGAACCTTTGGATGGTAAAATATTTTCCTCAAAAAGCAGTTTATTGAAAAAAAAACCGATTTAAATCAAAAAAATCCGATTTAAATCAAAAAAATCCGATTTTTTTGATTTTTTTTAAAAAAATCATTGATTTTTATCCACCCTGTTTCTAGGTTCTTCAAAGTAGCCACCTTTTGCTTTGATTACTGCTTTGCACGCAGAAAAGGTGAACGGATGGATTCTACATGCCTGGTTCCCACCGTGAAGCATGGAGGAGGTGGTGTGATGGTGTGGGGGTGCTTTGCTGGTGACACTGTTGGGGATTTATTCAAAATTGAAGGCATACTGAACCAGCATGGCTACCACAGCATCTTGCAGCAGCATGCTATTCCATCCGGTTTGCGTTTAGTTGGACCATCATTTATTTTTCAACAGGACAATGACCCCAAACACACCTCCAGGCTGTGTAAGGGCTATTTGACCAAGAAGGAGAGTGTTGGGGTGCTATGCCATATGACCTGGCCTCCACAGTCACCAGACCTGAACCCAATCGAGATGGTTTGGGGTGAGCTGGACCGCTCACCGCTTCAATTTTGAATAAATCCCCAACAGTGTCACCAGCAAAGCACCCCCACACCATCACACCACCTCCTCCATGCTTCACGGTGGGAACTAGGCATGTAGAGTCCAGCCGTTCACCTTTTCTACGTGCAAAGCAGTAATCAAAGCAATGGGGTCACTTGTTGGGGGTTTCCACTGTTTAGGCACATCAGGGGCTCTCTAAACGCGACATGGTTTACCCCCACATATGGGTATCGGTGTATTCAGGAGAAATTGCACAACAAATTTTGTGGTTTATTTTTTCTTTTAACACTTGTGGAAATAAAAAAAATTGGTTCTGAAGTAAAGTTTTTGCAAAAAAAGTTAAATGTGAATTTTTTCCTTCCACATTGCTTCAGTTCCTGTGAAGCACGTAAAGGGTTAATAAACTTCTTGAATGTGGTTTTGAGCACCTTGAGGGGTGCAGTTTTTAGAATGGTGTCACTTTTGGGTATTTTCTATCATATAGACCCCTCAAAGTGACTTCAAATGTGATGTGGTCCCTAAAAGAAAATGGTGTTGTAAAAATTAGAAATCACTGGTCAACTTTTAACCCTTATAACTTTGTAACAAAAAAAAATTTTGTTCCCAAAATTGAGCTGATGTAAAGTAGACATGTGGGAAATGTTATTTATTAAGAAATTTGTGTGACATATCTCTCTGATTTAAGGACATAAAAATTTAAAGTTTGAAAATTGCTAAAGTTTCAAAATTTTCGCCATATTTCCGTTTTTTTCATTAATAAACGCAAGTCATATAAAAAAATTTTTTAACACTAACGTGAAGTACAATCTGTCACGAAAAAACATTCTCAGAATCAGCGGGATTCGTTAAAGCGTTCCAGAGTTATAGCTTCATAAAGTGACAGTGGTCAGAATTGCAAAAATTGGCCCGGTCATTAAGCTGCAAAATGGCTCTGTCACTAAGGGGTTAATCTAACCTGTCACCAGGTTGGGCTGATATGAGATAAGACAGCCACCTTTCTGGCCTGATATACATTATTCTAAGATGGGGTATATAAGCCTCCAACCCGAACGACAAGACAAGAAAGACCTTTTATTATACTCACCTGCGGTGCAGTCCGGTCTTAAGGGTGTAGATAACATGTCCCTACGTCGTCCACACAGTCTCCCCAGCTTCGCGTTCCTGCACAGGCGTACTTCTCTGTCCTGATTACGGCAGAGGAAAGTACTGTAGTGTGCAGGCGCCAAGAAAGGTAAAAAAAACACTAGTCAGGGTAGAGAAGTGCGCCTGTGCAGGTAAGCGAGGCTGAGGAAACTGTGTGGATGACGTAGGGATGCAAGAACGAGGACAGCATCACAAGAAGGGAGGCGCCAGACCACGACCAGCGACACCCCTCGGACCAGACTGCAGGCCTGGTTGGGGGCTTATGTACAGCATTATAGAATGCTGTATATTAATCCTGAAAGGTGGTGGCCGTATCGCATATCAGACAAACCTTTAAAAATAATATACAGTGTGGGCCATTTATATGGATACACCTAAATAAAATGGGAATGATTGGTGATATCAATGTCCTGTTTGTGGCACATTAGTATATGGGAGGGGGAAAACTTTTCAAGATGGGTGGTGACCATGGCAGCCATTTTGAAGTCGACCATTTTGGATCCAACTTTTTTTTTCGATGGAAAGAGGGTCATGTGACACATCAGACTTATTGAGAATTTCACAAGAAAAACAATAGTGTGCTTGGTTTTAACATACCTTTATTCTTTCATGAGTTATTTACAAGTTTATGACCACTTATAAAATGTGTTCAAAGTGCTGCCCATTGTGTTGGATTGTCAATGCAACCCTCTTCTCCCACTCTTGACACACTGATAGCAACACCGCAGAAGAAATGCTAGCACAGGCTTCCAGTATCCGTTGTTTCAGATGCTGCACATCTCATATCTTCACAGAATAGACGATTGCCTTCAGATGACCCCAAAGATGAAAGTCAAATGGGGTCAGATCGGGAGACCTTGGTGGCCATTCAACTGGCCCACAACGATCAATCCCCTTTCCAGGAAACTGTTCATGTAGGAATTCTCGGACCTGACTCAGGTCATCTGAAGGCAATTGTCTATGCTGTGATGATACGAGATGTCCATCATCTGAAACAACGGATGCTGGAAGTCCGACAGCCATAAAAATCACACAGAAATCAGAACGTAGTGCACGGACTGGCCGGCAGCTCTCTTGACTGAAGTGTGACGGTTTCATGTATTTCAATGCAGCTGTCACCCTTGGGTCGGGAGAGCGGCAGCCAGTCCCAGCATTGTTGTCTGCTTTCTGTCTGATTTATACAGCCATCTGAATACGCCAAAACACTTTACCTTACATACTTTTGAGCTGGAGGGGTTAATTTTAGCACATTTTAATATCACTGTTACATATGTAAAGTTTTGTATTTAACATTTTCTTGAAAAAATCCAACTGAAATCTGTAATTTCCATTGTAGTTTTTTGCCCATATTCTGCTTTAATGCATAGTCATGCTTAATGCATATTTAATTGACTTAATTGCTCCTAATAGGTCGAAGGAAAATATAGAAATCCAACTAATGTTACCAGCTGCAATGGAGTAAATGCTTCCAGGATGCTTATGTATTGTGAGCATCTGTGTGTCACTTCCGCACAGACAGTCGGATATTTCTAATGTTATACGAGAATGTGCATTGAAATATTAATATGCATGTGCATTCTGATTTTCCAGCCTGTTCTGAGCCATAATGTGAGGATGTCACACACCGATCCATCAATAACATTGTAATAATAACTAGGGAGCACAAACTCTGTGCGCTGGAGAACATGGTGCATTTTCTGGCTTATCTGCAGAGCATGATTGATTGCATAATATCCTGCTCAGTCCTTTGTTTCAATTAAAATAATTTCTCTTTTTTAGAGCATTATTCCAGAGATTATTAACTTCATTTCAATAGATTTTCAGTACATCAAATACCAGTTTAGATAAATATTATCTAGATATATTTTATGGTGCATTAATTTTGTTTACATTTTTCAGGTTGTTTTTTTTTACCTCCTTTTTTTCTCAAGTTTAAACTGACTTTTTACAGCAACTAGACACAGTTTTCCGACTCCCTGGGTCTAGCTACAGCATTTCCCCTCTGGAGGTCTCAGTGATATTGATTTTCTGTGCCGGGCTTCTATGTGGTTTGAAAGCCGAAATAATTTTGGCAGTGAAAGAATGAGAGATTTAAGACCTACAACTGCACCTGGGGTGGGCATCGGCATTGGCCCCCCTATGCAGGACTTTGTCTGATCCCCTTTCTCTTCCATCAGGCCCCATTTCCATATACACACATATTTTCCTGCATATTCACTTAATGCATCACATTGGCACGTTATGTATGTATGCGTATATGTAATACCTACATGTACACAAGCACGTAAAAAATGTGCACGTACCGATGACAAATGCGTATACATAATAACATTTTTATTATTATAATGCACCTATTCAGAACAGCCTTTTTTTTCATTTTAAACATAGTTGTGACTGATACAACTTTTTTTCTTTTTTTTTTTTTAAGTAAATGTCTTCTATTTTTTAAAGAAAGCTCATGAAAAGACTGTGAGAAATATCCGCAGAGTAAACTGACCAGAGTTGTGGATTTGGAATTCGCAGCATTTCAGGTTATGCTGTAGAGATACATATTTCACCCTTTGTAACCAGGGCTGTGGAGTCTGTCAGCCAAACCTCTGACTCCTCAATTTCCCCGACTCCTACTCCATAGCACTGGCCACTACTGAGCATGTGCATAAAGTGCATCACAGGTTCATCACAGCTAAAAGCTGGGATCCTTAGATCAAGAACAGAACAGACATTTATAGGACATTTTATAACTTTCCCAAATTCTTATGAAAACATTTACAGCACATCCTGCACTGAGAACTACCGTACACAATATATTATATATTTTAGGAGTCGGAGTCGGTCCTTTTTATACCGACTCCATGACTCTGACTCCACAGCCCTGTTTGCAACACAATATGTGATATGTGCAGCTTTAACCATTAAATCTACAGCGGTTCTTACTGTTGCAGATTTTGCTGCAGGACGTGCACAGCAGAAATGCAAAGTGGGAATATAATATGAAACAGAAAATTTTGGCTGTTTTTACTGCTTTCTATAAACATTGATATGTACAGATTACTTTTTATAAAAAAAAATGTGTTCAATATTTTGCAGTTCTAGGTTTTTCATTGACATGGTGTAACCGGTGTTAGGAATGCCTTTCCGGTACATTGCTATCACATGCTTGTCATCACTCTGTACATTGTCTTCATACACGCCATGTGGAGCTGAGGCTGAGTCCTCCATGTTACTGCTTCAGAATTTGGCATTATTCTGTGTTCTGTTCTCGAGTGACTGACAAGCGATATTATAATGTAGACGATCAAGCATTTAGATGCTCCTGCCAACCGAATTACCAAACAATACTACCAAAGGCTTGCGCAAGGGACGCTCGAGAATTAATACAGATTCATTGTTTCATAGAGACTGTAAAGAAAAAGAAAAGCATAGATCTATTTTAGCTCAGGGCAAAATGAGAAATAAATGCAAAATATGAAAATTCAGTATGGACTTGGCAAAGAAAATAAAAAAAATGTGATGTGTGTATGTGACGATGACCGTGTTCTGCACTGTCCAGTAGCAGGATACAGATGTTCCAGCAGACGAAGGTTTCGTAAAGTTAGGCCGGATTTTAATTTAAAGATGCACCAGAGCTATTAATTAACCATTAATGGTCAATTCATTTGTTAGCGCTCTTCTAAATATTCTTTTTAAATGTTAATGGAATGGAGAGAGAGACATTAGTTATGGGAAAGACATCTGCATTCGTTCTCTGCGGAGTGAACAGCAGAATATCCTGAAGGAAACCTTTGTGCTATTAACCTTTTACAGTGTAGTCGAAGGAATATTCCATTCAGTGGATATACATTATGACTGGCCTAAATAGATATGTACGCTAATCTGTACTGTGGTGACTTTAGATTTCAAGACCTATTTTTGTGTCAATGTACAAAATTGGAGATTAGTAGTGTCACTGTTTTGTTGATGTTCATGACCTCTGGTGTCCATTTTGACCATAGTTTTATCTGTGTTTTACAGTTTGTGGCCTCCAGGGTATTGTGACCTCTCGTGATCATACCCTGGTGTCAGCAGGCTCTGGACGCATATTTGTTGTATGATTCTGTCACTTGAGATTTCTTATCCCCTAGGGAAGCAATACTCAGCAAGGACAAATTTGTATTTTTCAACTGTCACCTTCAAATGGCTATTTTCTAGTGTGTGGTTTCTAAGTTTACTTGGGATATTAATCTTTAAGTGCTGTGAATGAAGATGGTGTAGGCTACCCTCCTACATAATGTATTGGCTGTGGACTTCCGGCAGAGGAGGTCCCGCAGTGATAAACAATATCATTGTGAAAAAGGAAGCCGCACATTTCAGCCTGTGAAATGACAAACGACCATACTCTCACCTATAACTCAAGTTCTTTCGTCAGCTTACACTGCAGAATTTCGCTTGAGATTTCCTAAAATCTCAAGCATTTGTTAGCACTGTAAAACACAGCAGATTTTCCGCAAGCAAATGCGCAACGAAAAATCCACTGTGTTTTCGCACTGTGGACACTTAGCATTAAAATACTAGGCTTTATTTCAACTTAATGATACAGGAAAAAATATTCCCTATTTAATAGGACCAATAGTGGAACAAATGGTTGTTAGATCTTCATTACAAAGTGCTATTTGTTGGCTTTTTAAAAAGTAGAGAAAAAATTCAAGAATTTTTAAGGCTATGTGCACACGTTGAGTACAATTTCTGCACCATTTCTGCATCTCTTTCTAGAAAACCGCAACTGAAAAAACACTAGGGTATGTGCACACGTTGCAAATTTGCCTGCAGAATTTTCTGCACAAAATCTGCCTCTTGGCAGAAAACGCATGTCAAAATCCGCACAGTTTTTTTGCGGATTGGCATGCGTTTTTAGCCCTGTGGATTTCATTAATGGAATGGGTGTAAGAACGCATGCGGATCCGCAAAAAGAATTGACATGCTGCGGAAAATAAACCGCTGCGGATTCCGTGCAGAATTTTTCGCAGCATGTGCGCAACATTTTTTTTTTCCTATTGAATTACATTGGTTGGTCACACACTTGCAGATCTGCAGCAAATCCACACGGAAAATCTGCTACAGATCCGCAGCAAATCCGCAACATTTGCACACAGCCTAATTGCCACCAAATCTGCAAGTCAAAAATACCCAACGTGTGCGTGACACATCAGGTTTCTCATTCACTTTGCTGGCATCAGGTTTTGTCACAAATCTGTGCAGAAAAAAAAAAGCGACAAAAACGCACCAAATCTGAAATGTGTGCACATTCCCTTATGGTACATGTTTTATATTATTGTTTTTACATGTATATTTTTTTTAAACAGAGAAGCCGATGAATAATCATGAAGAAAATGCCACAACCAGAGCATGCTGCATTTTAAAGAATAAGCCACAAGCAAAATTATAGCTTTTGTATGTAGTACATTCTGTTCTTCTCTGTATTGAATTATTACCTGCCTATAGTGCTTTTGGCTACATAGAAAGCTACCAAAACACTGTAAAAACACTGGAAACGCTGTGTAAATTCTTATTTTCCTTAGTTTTTTTGGATACTTATTTATAAACCAAAATCGGAGGTGAATAATACAGAGACTAAAACATTTGCACCTCCTCCATGTTTGGCCTTTAAAAATACTGAAGCAAAACTCCAGTCCTCACGGCCCCCAACAACTCATGTTTTCACGATTTCCTTATTATTGCACAGGTCATGGAATTATCATCAAAGCAGCAAAATTGCAGCAGGCTGTCATGTTTATGCAAGAATAAGGAGATCCAGAAAACATGACCTGTTGGGGGCCCTGAGGACTGAAGTTTGGGAACCACTGATGTAGAAGGAAATAGTAGGACACGAAAAAATTACCATACCCTAGAATATACCCTGTATCCTTTTATCACCAGTTACTACTGCTATTACTGCTGTAAGTCTTTTGGGGTATGTCTCTACCAGCTTTGCACATCTATTTCCCAGTGTAAAATAAAAAAAAAAATTCTATTCGCCACGAGTACCAGTACCGTTCCAGTGATGTCTGCGTCATGTATCCCAGGTTCACATGACATTGTTCTGCCATATGAGCTCTGCAGCCAATTGGTGGCCGCTATTGGGTTTCTGCACTTTCACTTCCTTTGGGTGATTGTCAGACATCTGAAAGAAGTGTGAGAACTGCAACTTAATAGTGGGCACTGATTTAGTCCAGGCTCACTTGGCATAACAATGTAATGCAAGCCCCGGGAGTCCCGGCATCTACATTGCTGGAACGGCATCGGTACAAGAGGTTTTGATTTTACATTGGTAATACATTACTTAAAGGGACTCTGTCACCCTATTTTTCGACTATAAGATGCGGCCACCGCCATCAGGTGCTTATCTACAGCATTCTGTAATGCTGTAGATAAGCCCCCTATGTAACCTGAAAGAGAAGAAAAACGAGTTAGATTATACTCACCCAGGAGCGGTCCGAGGTCCGGTCCGATGGGTGTCGCAGTCCGGTCCGGCGCCTCCGATCTTCTAGCGAAGACGTCCTCTTCTTTGCTTCACATCGCGGCTCCTGCGCATGCGCATTGATCTGCCCTGTTGAGGGCAGAGCAGAGTACTGCAGTACGCAGGCGCCGGGAGAGGTCAGAGGGGTCCGGCGCCTGCAGTACTCTGCTCTGCCCTCAACAGGACAGAGAATTACTTTTGCGCAGGAGCCATGACTAGAAGTAAAGAAGAGGACGTCTTCGCTAGAAGATGGGAGGCGCCGGACCGGACTGCGACACCCATCGGACCGGACAGCGGACCGCCCCTGGGTGAGTATAATCTAACTTGTTTTTCTTCTCTTTCAGGTTACATCGGGGGCTTATCTACAGCATTACAGAATGCTGTAGATAAGCCCCTGATGGTGGTGGCTGCATCTTATAGTCGAAAAATGGGGTGACAGATTCCCTTTAAGAATGGATTGTCTGAATAGTAGACAGCCTCTTTAACCAAGATGTATTACTAAGTCATGCCATTTAATGGCACTTGGTCAAAGGTTACTATTTTCTTCTACTTTCAACAAAAGCAGAAAACTGTTGTTGAACGCTGTGTGAACACCTCTTAAAGTTTCTTATTACTCCATCCTAACGCCACTTTTGCACAGCATTGTTTTGGACCATATTTGAAACCAGTATTTAGAGGTCAGATCTAGGACCGGAACCTCCGAAGAGAAAGTATAATGGAAAGATTTACACTTATTTTACTATGTTTTGGAGCCACTCCATATTTTGCCTTAGAAATATTGATACATAATATCAAACAAAATACAGCCGTATGTACAGTACAGACCAAAAGTTTGGACACACCTTCTCATTTAAAGATTTTTCTGTATTTTCAAGACTATGAAAATTGTACATTCACACTGAAGGCATCAAAACTATGAATTAACACATGTGGAATTATACATTGCACTTTACAAAAAAGTGTGAAACAACTGAAAATATGTCTTATATTCTAGGTCAGTGATGGCGAACCTTGGCACTCCAGCTGTTGGAGAACTACAACTCCCAGCATGCGTCAACTGCTGCAGGTTGCAAGGGCATGCTGGGAGTTGTAGTTTTACAACAGCTGGAGTGCCAAGGTTAGCCATCACTGTTCTAGGTTCTTTCAAGTAGCCACCTTTTGCTTTGATGACTGCTATGCACACTCTTAGCATTCTCTGATCGCGGCCGGGTGTCAGCTGTTTATCACAGCTGACACCCAGCACTATGTGTCAGGAGCGGTCACGGACCGCTCCCGGCACATCGCGATCAATACATGATCGCGGTGTACCGGGGGCACAGAAGAGGATCGCGCAGAGAGGGGGCTCCCTGCGCGCTCCCCTGAGACCCTCAGAGCAGCGCGATGTGTCGCGCTGTTCCGAGGGTCCGTCCTCCCTCCAGGTCCCCGGATCCAAGATGGCGCCGGGGTCCTGCAGGGAGGCGGCTTCCTCAGTGCCTGCTGAGAGCAGGCGCTGAGGAAGCCTGCAGCTGCCAGGAATCGAACCCAGTACCTCTTGTCCACCGGCCAGCAGCTCTACCATCTGAGCTATTCTGCTGGCTGCAAGGTTCCTTGCTGAACCCAGATACCATTGACTGTTCTTTCTGATCGGCTCCACCCAGTGCTCTCTTGATTGGCCTCTGATTGCCAGTTACACACCCTATATAAGCCTGGCCCTGTGGGTGTGTCATTGCGAGATTATTGTGCTCTTAGCCTCTAGTCAAGCGTTTCCTGCTGTTCCTGCAGCTCTCAAAACCAATACCGCTCTCTTGTGAACTGACCTCGGCCTGCCCTTCTGACTACGCTCTCCGCCTGATCCATTGCTACCAATACCGCTCTCCTGTGAACTGACCTCGGCCTGCCCTTCTGACTACGCTCTCCGCCTGATCCATTGCTACCAATACCGCTCTCCTGTGAACCGACCTCGGCCTGCCCTTCTGACTACGCTCTCCGCCTGATCCAGTGCTATAATAACGCCTTTCCAGTGTACCGACCCAGCTATCCTCTGACCACGTTACCTGCCTCTGCTTCCCCTAGTGTTTGCAGTAACATCGGCTCCAACCCAGACGGGATCCTGACAGAATAATCTCGCGCCAAAATGGAGTCCGCTGTAAACACCCTGAGGCAGCAAGTTACGGAACTTCAAAATTTTTGTACTAATTCAAGGAAAATATTCCAAGTTACAAACTGAGTTCACGGGTCTACTACAGGAAGTAATTGAGCTACAAAAACAACTTCTGGACGTGCGCAATTCAGGGTCCGAATCAAACGCGCGGCTGCCGCTGCCTGCAAAGTTCAGTGGGGATCGCCAGCAGTACCGAGGATTCCTCAATCAATGCCGCATATACTTGCAACCTGCTCCCTTTACCAGTGAGAGGAAGAAAGTTTTTTTTATGATAAATCTCTTGACGGATGAAGCCCTTGCTTGGGCTTCACCTTATGTAGAAAAGGACTATGGCCTCCTTAGTGACCTGGAAGCTTTCATCGCAGCTATGAATCAAGTTTTTGATGACCCAAACCGCTGTGCCACAGCAGAAACCAAATTACATAATTTGCGCCAAGGACGTCGCTCTGTTGCGGAATATACATCGGAGTTCCGTCGCTGGGTGGCCGACACCACCTGGAATTCAGCGGCCCAGAGAAGTCAATTTCGACGAGGGTTATCAGAACCAGTGAAAGACGAGCTTGCCAGGGTTGAGACCCCTGACCAGTTGGAGGAATTTATTCAACTGTGTATCCGGATAGACCAGAGACTTACTGAAAGGAGAAAGGAGAGACTGCGAGCACTTGGGAATAGCCCTGGCTTCTCATTTTCAGCATCAGACCACCAAGAAAAGACGCAAGGCGTGTCTGAACCGATGCAGATCGACGTCATCCGAAGACCACTCTCTGCACAGGAAAAGGAGAGGCGACGTGTAGAACATCTCTGCCTCTATTGTGGGGACCCTGGACACTATGCCATCAACTGTCCTAACAAAAAGACTATAGCCTTTACCAACAACAGGTCTGCCAGCAATATGGACCTTTCTCAGCAGTCGGATTCCATCATGCAGACTATCTCATCAGTAACACCAGAAACAGACAAAATACATACTACATCATCTCATTTTGTAATCCCCATTCAGGTTGTAATGGGCACCCAAAAAATACAATGCTCTGCCCTGTTGGATTCGGGAGCAGGAGGAAATGTTATGGACTTAAAATTTACACATAACAATATTTCCAGTAGGACCAAATCCACACCAATTGAAATGGAAACTGTGGATGGATCACCCTTGTCTTCTGGACCTGTCACGCATGAGACAATCGAACTTGAGATTTGTATCGAACCGGATCATTATGAAGCTGTCAGTTTCCACCTTATTTCATCTCCGAAATTTCCGGTTATCCTTGGGATCCCCTGGTTTTCAGTCCATAACCCTTCTATCAACTGGGCATCAAGGACCATCACCTTTCCATCTGACTACTGCAAGAATAATTGTCATAAGGAACCCCCTGTTCCCCAACAAGTCCAAATCTCTGAGATTTCGCATGAGAAGGAAGAGAAACTACCACCTCAATATCAGCAGTTCTCTGATGTCTGCAGTAAGAAGAAAGCAGATCAATTACCTCCTCACCGTCCTTACGACTGTCCCATTGAATTGCTGCCAGGAACAACCATTCCATTTGGGCGGATTTACAATCTTTCCGAACCTGAATTGAAGGTATTAAGAGAGTTCCTGGATGAAAACTTAGAGAAAGGCTTTATTCGACCTTCCACATCTCCAGCTGGGGCACCCCTGTTCTTTGTTGAAAAGAAAGACTCCACTCTGCGGCCATGTATTGACTACAGAGAGATTAATAATATCACCGTCAAGAATCGCTACCCGCTACCCTTGATTCCTGAACTATTCGAGAGACTCCGTTCTGTGAAAATCTTTACGAAGCTGGATCTTAGAGGGGCTTACAACCTCATACGGATTCGCCCAGGAGATGAGTGGAAGACCGCCTTCAGAACAAGATATGGACATTTTGAATCTCTGGTTATGCCCTTTGGCCTTAGCAATGCCCCAGCCACCTTTCAACATTTTATTAATGATGTATTTCGAGATTTCTTGGATCAATTCGTTGTGGCTTATCTCGATGACATTCTTATATTTTCAGACACCTTGGAAGAGCATCGCAGGCACGTCCAGTTAGTCTTGGAACGACTACAGGAGAACCATCTTTACATTAAACTTGAAAAATGTGAGTTTGAACAAACCAGTATTCAATATCTGGGATATATCATCTCCCCAGAAGGTCTGAGCATGGATCCCAGCAAAATCAATGCTGTAGTGGACTGGCCTGTTCCAAGAAATTTAAAAGACGTCCAGCGTTTCATAGGATTTGCAAATTTTTACCGAAAATTTATAAAGAACTTTTCACGGATCATACTACCAATTACTACACTAACAAGAAAGACCAAAGCATTTTTCTGGTCTCCGGAGGCACAGGAGGCTTTTGACAAGTTGAAAACTCTTTTTACGTCTGCTCCATTGTTAGTACACCCAAATCCTGAATTGCCATTTACTGTCGAAGTGGACGCCTCGGACTCTGCAGGGGGGCCATTCTGTCTCAGCGAGTTGGGGACAAAATGCAACTTCACCCATGCGCGTTTCTTTCCCACACCATGTCATCTGCAGAAAAAAAACTACGACATCGGTAATAAAGAACTGTTAGCCATTAAAGTTGCCTTCTCCGAGTGGAGACATCTTCTGGAAGGTGCTAATCACCCTGTGACTGTCCTCACGGACCACAAGAATCTTGAATTCCTCCGTACAGCAAAAAGATTGTCTGCAAGACAAGCACGATGGGCCTTATTTTTCTCAAGTTTCAATTTTATAATTTCTTACCGGCCTGGTTCAAGAAATTGGAAGGCTGATGCCCTGTCCAGGATGTGTTCGGAACCTCAGGAGAGGTCTAGTAATGACGATACAATTCTAGGCCCTAAAAATTTTTTGGGAATATTGCACTCTAAAGGACTATGTAATAGAATTAAAGATGGATACCAAGAGGACTCTTTCCTTAACCATCCTTCGGAAGACGTCGATCTTTCATTCAAAGAGGGGTTTTGGATGCAGAAACACAAAATATACGTACCTGAATCTTCTCGCCTTGAAGTCCTCAAAAGTGTCCATGATTCTAAACTGGCAGGACATCCTGGAGTTGCAAAAACACAAGACTTACTACTTTGTTTCTTTTGGTGGCCTAATTGTAGGAAGGACGTGAGGAAATATGTTTCAACCTGTTTAACATGCGCACGAAACAAGACCCCACGATCGTCTCCTCTAGGACTCCTGCAACCACTCCCAGTTCCATCCAGGCCTTGGGGATCTATTTCCATGGATTTTATTGTGGAACTACCCCCTTCCAAACAGATGACCGTCATCCTTGTCATAGTGGACCGACTCACAAAAATGGCCCACTTTATCCCAACTGAAGGAATTCCTACTGCTGAAAAAACTGCAGAACTGATGATTAAAGAGGTATTCAGGTTACATGGAATTCCTGTCAGCGTGGTGTCTGACAGAGGCGTTCAGTTTACGTCAAAATTTTGGAAGAGTTTCTGTACAGCCTTGGGAGTCACGGTGAATCTTTCTACCGCTTTCCATCCTCAGTCCAATGGCCAGACGGAGAGAACGAACCAGACTTTGGAGCAATACCTCCGTTGCTTCATTTCCTATCTTCAGGATGACTGGGTGGACTATTTACCAACAGCAGAGTTTGCCTACAACAACTCCATACATAGCGCTACATCTCAAACCCCATTTTTTGCTAACTATGGATTACATCCAGTATTTATCCCTAATCTGCCAGTGAACACTCCCATTCCTGCTGTTAATGACAGGCTTGCAAAATTACAGGAATCCCAGAAGGAACTATCCGAGATGTTACTCAAGACCCAGGAAGAATATAAGGAAGCAGCAGATAAACATCGGAGAGTGCCCCCTGCTCTTCAGGTTGGAGATAAAGTTTGGCCGTCCACTAAAAATCTAAAGACACATGTACCATCCTCCAAATTTGGTCAAAAATTCATTGGACCTTTTCAAATTTCTGCAAAAATTAACCAGGTTGCTTTTCGTTTAAAACTTCCCAACAATCTAAAGATTCATCCAGTATTTCACATATCCTTGCTCAAACCCTTTTGTGAAAACCCGTTTCCAGGAAGAATTCAGCCACCTCCTCCACCAGAAAGGATCCGTGGTGAAAAAGAATACATTGTGGATAAGATTCTGGACTCCCGAAAATTCAGAGGTAAACTGCAGTATCTGGTGCAGTGGAAGGGTTATGGACCGGAGGAAAATTCATGGGAACCAAAGGACAACGTCCATGCTCCTAGACTTACAAGAGCCTTTCATCAGAGGTACCCAGATAAGCCATCTCCTGAGATGTCCAGAGGCCATCCTGGAAGGAGGGGAGTACTGTCAGGAATCGAACCCAGTACCTCTTTCCACCGGCCAGCAGCTCTACCATCTGAGCTATTCTGCTGGCTGCAAGGTTCCTTACTGAACCCAGATACCATTGACTGTTCTTTCTGATCGGCTCCACCCAGTGCTCTCTTGATTGGCCTCTGATTGCCAATTACACACCCTATATAAGCCTGGCCCTGTGGGTGTGTCATTGCGAGATTATTGTGCTCTTAGCCTCTAGTCAAGCGTTTCCTGCTGTTCCTGCAGCTCTCAATACCGCTCTCTTGTGAACTGACCTCGGCCTGCCCTTCTGACTACGCTCTCCGCCTGATCCATTGCTACCAATACCGCTCTCCTGTGAACTGACCTCGGCCTGCCCTTCTGACTACGCTCTCCGCCTGATCCATGCTACAATACCGCTCTTCCTGTGAACCGACCTCGGCCTCCTTTGACTACGCTCTACCGCCTGATCCAGTGCTACTAATAACGCCTTCATGTACCGACCCGGCATCCTGACCACGTTACCTGCCTGCTCCCTAGGTTTCAGTAACATCGGCTCCAACCCAGACGGGTCCTGACAGCAGCGATGCCAGAGCGATCGTGTGTGACAGATGCTGTGCACACAGTCACACCAGCGATCTGCTAAAATACTGTGATGTCCCACCCTGGGACAAAGTAAAAAAAATAAAAAGTGGTAAAAAAAAAATCATAAAAAAAAATAAAAAAATATTCCGAAATAAATTCATTTCTTCCTGTAAATAAAAAAAACAAAACAATAAAAGTACACATATTTGGTATCGCCGCGTCCGGAACGACCCCCCCTATAAAACTGTCCCACTAGTTAACCCCTTTAGTGAACCCCTTAAAAAAAAAAAAAAAAAAAAACTAAGCAAAAAATCAATGGTTTATCATCATACCGCCGAACAAAAAGAGGAATAACACGCGATCAAAAAGACGGATATAAATAAACATGGTACCGCTGATAACGTCATCTTGTCCCGCAAAAAACGAGCCGTCATACAGCATCATCAGCGAAAAAATAAAAAAGTTATAGCTCGCAGAATAAAACGATGCAAAAATAATTTTTTATATAAAATTGTTTTTATTATATAAAAGCGCCAAAACATAAAAAAATGATATAAATGAGGTATCACCGTAATCCTACTGACCCGAAGAATAAAACTGCTTTATCAATTTTACCACATGCGGAACGGTATAAACGCCTCCACCAAAAGAAATTCATGAATTGCTGATTTTTGTTCATTCTAACCTCCCAAAAATCGAAATAAAAAGCGATCAAAAAATGTCATATGGTCATAAATGGTACCAGTAAAAACGTCACCTCGTCCCGCAAAAAATAAGACCTCACATGACTCTGTGGGCCAAAATATGCAAAAATTATAGCTCTCAAAATGTGATGCAAAAAACTACTTTTTGCAATAAAAAGCGTCTTTTAGCGTGACAGCTGCCAATCACAAAAACCCGCTATAAATAGTAAATCAAACCCCCTTTATCACCCCCTTAGGGAAAAATAATAAAATTAAAAAAATGTATTTATTTCCATTTTCCCATTAGGGTTAGGGTTGCGGCTAAAGTTAGGGTTAGGGTTGGCGCTAACATTAGGGTTAGGGTTGGGATTAGGGTTAGGGGTGTGTTAGGGTTAGGTTTGTGGTTAGGGTTATGGTTAGGGTTGGGACTAGGGTTAGGGGTGTGTTGGGGTTAGGGTTGGAGTTAGAATTGGGGGGTTTCTGCTGTTTAGGCACATCAGGGGCTCTCCAAATGTGACATGGCGTCTGATCTCAATTCCAGCCAATTCTGCGTTGAAAAAGTCAAACGGTGCTCCTTCACTTCTGAGCTCTGCCATGCGCCCAAACAGTAGTTTACCCCCGCATATGGGGTATCAGTGTACTCTGGACCACAAGAGTTATTGTGCAATTTGTCCTATTTCTTCTGTTACCCTTGGGAAAATAAAAAACTGGGGGCGACAAAATCATTTTTGTAAAAAAAAAAAATGATTTTTTTTTGTTTTTACGGCTGTATGTTATAAATTTTCTGTGAAGCACTTGGGGCTTCATAGTGCTCACCACACTTCTAGATAAGTTCCTTGTGGGGTCTATTTTCCAAAATGTGGTCACTTGTGGGGGGTTTCCACTGTTTAGGCGCATCACGGGCTCTCCAAATGCGACATGACGCCCCCAGACCATTCCATCAAAGTCTGCAATCCAAAACGTCACTACTTACCTTCCGAGCCCAGACGTGCACCCATACAGTTGTTTTCTCACACATGTTGGGTATCAGCGTACTCAGGACAAATTGGACAACTTTTGGGGTCCAATTTCTCCTGTTACCCTTGTAAAAATAAAATATTGGGGGAGAAAAAATTCATTTTTGTAAAAAAAAAAATATTTTTTATTTTACGGCTGTACGTTATAAACTTCTGTGAAGCACTTTGGGGTTCAAAGTGCTCACCACACATCTAGATAAGTTCCTTGAGGGGTCTAGTTTCCAAAATGGTGTCATTTGTGGGGGGTTTCCACTGTTTAGGCAGATCAGGAGCTCTCCAAACACGACATGGCATCCAGCCAATTCTGCGTTGAAAAAGTCAAACGGCGCTCCTTCCCTTCCAAACTCTGCCATGCACCCAAACAGTGGTTTACCCCCACATATGGGGTATCAGCGTACTCAGGACAAATTGCACAATAACTTTTGGAGTCTTGTTACCCTTGGGAAAATAAAAATTGGGGTGAAAAGATCAATTTTGTGGAAAAAATATGATTTTTTAATTTTACGACTCTACATTATAAACTTGTGTGAAGCACTTGGGGGTTCAAATTGCTCACCAAAGATCTAGATAAGTTCCTTAGGGGGTCTGGTTTCCCAAATGGGGTCACTTGTGGGGGGTTTCCACTGTTTAGGCACATCAGGGACTCTCCAAATGCAACATGGCGTCCAATCTCAATTCCAGCCAATTTTGGTTGGAAAAAGTCAAATGGTGCTCCTTCCATTCCGAGCTCTGCCATGCGCCCAAACAGTGGTTCCCCCACATATGGGGTATCAGCGTACTCAGGACAAATTGGACAACAACTTTTGAGGTCCAATTTCTCCTGTTACCTATGGGAAAATAAAAAATTAGTGACTAAGATATAATTTTTGTGGGAAAAAAATAGGATTTTTTATTTTCATGCCTGGGCATTATAAACTTGTGTGAAGCACTTGGGGGTTCAAAGTGCTTACCAAAGATCTAGATAAGTTCCTTAGGAGGTTTAGCTTCCAAAATGGAGTCACTTGTGGGGGGTTTCCACTGTTTAGGCTCATCTGGGGCACTACAAACGGAACATGACCCCCATCAATGTTTGCATTCCAAAACGTTACTGCTTCCTTTCCAAGCCCTGCCGTGCGCCCAAACAGTTTCCCCCCCCCACATATGGGGTATCAGCGTACTCAGGACAAATTGGACAACAACTTTTGGGGTCCAATTTCCTTGGGAAAAATCAAAAATTTGGGACTAAAAATCATTTTTGTGGAAAATTGTTTTTTTTTTTCACACCCAGGAATTATAAACTTTTGTGAAACATTTTGGGGTTCAAAGTGCTCACAACAGATCTAGATAAGTTCCTTAGGGGGTCTAGTTTCCAAAATGGTGTCATTTGTGGGGGGTTTCCACTGTTTAGGCGCATCAGGGGCTCTCCAAACACGACATGGCGTCCAATCTCAACTCCAGCCAATTTTAGTTTGAAAAAGTCAAACGGCGCTCCTTCCCTTACGAGCTCTGCCGTGTGCCCAAACAGTGGTTTTTCCCCACATATAGGGTATTGGCGTACTCAGGAGAAATTGCACAACAACTTTATCTGCCCATTTTCTCCTTTTACCTTTGTGAAAATAAAAAAAAGTTTGTAAAAGATCATTTTTGTGGCTAAAAAGTTAAATATTAATTTTTTCCTTCCATGTTGCTTCAGCTCCTGTGAAGCACCTGAAGGGTTATTAAACTTCTTGAATGTGGTTTTGAGTATCTTGAGGGGTGCAGTTTTTAGAATGGTGTCACTTTTGGGTACTTTCTGCTATATAGACCCGTCAAAGTGACTTCAAATGTGAGGTGGTCCCTAAAAAAAATGGCTTTGTAAATTTTGTTGTAAAAATGAGAAATCACTGGTCAACTTTTAACCCTTATAATTTCCTAACAAAAAAAAATTTTGGTTCCAAAATTGTGCTGATGTAAAGTAGACATGTGGGAAATGTTATTTCTTAACTATTTTGTGTGACATATTTCTCTGTTTTAAGGGAAAAAAATTCAAAGTTTGAAAATTGCAAAATTTTCAAAATTTTCGCCATATTTGCGTTTTTTTCAAAAATAAACGCAAAGTATATCGAAGAAATTTTACCACTAACGTGAAGAACAATATGTCACGAGAAAACATTCTCAGAATCGCGAAGATCCGTTGAAGCGTTCCAGAGTTATAACCTCATAAAGAGACAGTGGTCAGAATTGTAAAAATTGGCCCGGTCATTAATGTGCAAACCACCCTTGGGGGTGAAGGGGTTAAAGTTTATTCTTAAAATCACTGAAAATGACAGGTCCACTTAATTGATCTATCTCGTCATACTTTGGTTATACAGCAGACTTGGAAACCACTTTGGAATGAATGAGAGGGGGATTTCTTACTCATGGATAGTGTTGAGCGATACTGCCAGATATCCTAAAATATCGGATCGGATTAGATCGGCCCGATACTCAAAAAGTATCGGGTATCGCCGATCCGATACCGGAAACACAATGCAAGTCAATGGGACAGAAATATCGGAGCTAAAAAAAACCCTTTCTTTCCTTGTAAACACTAGATATACACAAATAGGATACATTATATTATAAAATATATATACATGTCATTGTGACATATATATATATATATACATATATTTATAGTTCATACACTTCTACATAGTAAAATAGCCTCTGATTCAATTGCCGGGTAATGCCGGCTTTTGTGAAAATACAGAAGCACCCGACATGAAATGACACATGGTTTACATAGAGTTAACCATGTCTTTTCATGTAGTTTGATATATGGTTTTCACAAACCATTACATGAGTGTATGTGTGCAAAATTTGACACATGTAGGTGTTAATTAAAGGTGTAAATTCGTTGTAAAAAAAAACGGATTTTTTTATGCTACTAATTTACACCTTTAATTAACACCTACATGTGTCAAATTTTGCACACATACACTCAGGTAATTGTTAGTGAAAACAATATATCAAACAACATGAAATGACATGGTTAACTCTATGTAAACCATGTGTCATTTCATGTCGGCTTCTGTATTTTCACAAAAGCCGGCAATTGAATTAGCGGCTATTATACTATGTAGAAGTGTATGAACTATAAATATATATATATATACATATAATATATATATATATATATATATATGTGTCACAAATTCAATGACATGTGTATATATATATATATATATATATATATATATATATATATATATATGAGGTATAAAATTTGAAAATAAATGCGTGGGCTCCCGCCCTATTTTCTCAACCAGACCGACAAAGCCAGCGAGTGGGGGCAGATAATAATAGCCCAGAGCGGGACCATTATTTTTGGCCCCCCCCTGGCTACTAACATCTGCCCCCAGATACCCCAGAAAAGGCAAATCTATAATAAGATTCGCCCTTTCTGGCACTTTGCCCGTCTATTCCCATTGCCCTTTAGCGGTGGCGAATGGGTTAACAAGGGGTTAAAGCCACCTTGCTATTGAAAGGTGAGTTTAAGCCAGGTTAATAATTGAGAGCTGTCAATTAGACAACTATCAATTATTAATCTTATTGTATGAAATAAAAATAAAACACACACACTTTAATTAAAAATCATTTTAATGAAATAAACACGCAGTTTTTGACAATATTTTATTTTACTGCCATTCCTTGCGAAGCCCTTGTTCACCTGTAATAAAATAAAATAATAAAGCAACATTATTCTTACCTATCCAATGTTCAGTCAGGTCCCCCGATGTAATCCCTCTGAAAGGGTTAATGTTTACTGCAGAGACCGCAGCTAATGCTGACAGTCTCACAGTAAACCCCCGACTGAATCATCTCTCCTGGATGACAGGAGAGGAAGTGGTTAGCATAATTCATTGCTTCCCACTTTCACTTCAGGTCAGCCAGGGACACCCACAGCATCAGAGGGAATCCCGGCTGACCTGAAGTGAACAGATTAACAAAAATAGGGGATCCCCTGTTAAATATTAATTATTGGTTATGGATTTATTCTTTATACACTCAATTCTGTACCAAGTACATTGACTTTCAGCTGACATACACATGCTATTTCTGTATGGTAAAGTGTCATCTCCATATATAGAGACCACATGATCTAAGGGACATATATATAATGACTACACGAAGGGAAGGGCTCTCACTCTCTCTCTACAGACACATGGGACAAGGACACTACGATGAATGGACATCTGCTATGTAACCACGTGTTGCTTCCCTGAGACGCTGCTGACAAAGACAGAATGTCATTTTACCATTCAGGACATCAAGGAAAGATGTGTACAAGTTTTGCTATGGACAAATGGACAATCTCTTCGTAACTATTTCACTCATTTTATGTTTTCCTGCAATGATGTTTTTTTGATGAACAGTCCAATAAACCACTACATTTTTTATAAGAAACATTCTGACATTTTCTTTAGAGTATCGCATCTGGTAACAAGTCCTGGAAAAATACATTTAAAATAAGCATTTTTAACATCCCCTCTAAAAAAAAAAATGGCGTGGGGTCCCCCCTATTTTTGTTAACCAGCCTGATAAAGTAGACTACTGAGGCCTGGTTTTTCAGGCTGTTAAGGAGCCAATATCCATGGACCTTGCAAGCCTTATAATACCAGGCCACAGCAGTCTGCTTATCTTGGCTGGTTAACAAAAATAGGGGATGCCCTCGAAAAAAAAATGGCGTGGGGTCCCCCCTATTTTTGTTAACCAGCCAGATGAAGCAGACTGCTGAGGCCTGGTTTTTCAGGCTGGTAAGGATCCAATATCCATGGACCTTGCAAGCCTGATAATACCAGGCCACAGTAGTCTGCTTAGCTTGGCTGGTTAACAAAAATAGGGGATCCCCTCGAAAAACAAAAAATGGTGTGGGGATCCCCCTATTTTTGTTAACCAGCCAAGTAAAATGCAGACTGCTGCGGCCTGGTATTAAGAGACTGTCAAGGCCCATGGATTTTGGCCCTCAACAACCTAAAAATACCAGGCTGCAGCAGCCCCACAAATGGCGCATCCAAAGATGCGCCAATTGTGGCACTTTACCCGGCTCTTCCCACTTGTCCTGTAGCGGTGGCAAGCGGGGTAATAAGGGGTTAATGTCACCTTTGATTGATCGGTGACAATAAACCCGATTAATAATGGAGAGGCGTCAATAAGACACCTATCCATTATTAATCATAGTTTGTAAATTTAAAAAAAAAACAGCAAGAAAAAAGTATTTTAATGAAATAAAACACCACACAGTTTTCATTAATTTTATTTCACTCTCATTCCTGCGACTCCATCGATCTCCTGTAAAAAAACAAAAATAAATCAACACAGATACTCCCTGTCCATCGCAGTCTAAAATCACGAGTGTCCACGACGAGTCCAGCTCTGCTACATCTGGATGACAGGCTGAGCCTGACATCCACATAGAGCAGAGCTGCTTAGCTGAGGAGACTCCCCGGCGGTGACGTAATCAGGACTGGTTTACGGCCAGCTGTCGCAAGAGTACAGCTGGCCGAGATTACCCAGTACCCGGCAGCTCGTGCAGTTATCGCGAGATTCTGCAAGTGACCGCCAGGGACAGGGTAATGGCGGCCATCCAGGAGGACGTGACCACCGGGGAAGGGGATCTTCTGACAGGTAAGTGCTGACACCTGACAGACCCGACTGACAGTGACAGTTTCGGGAAGTTCCTGTGTCACGTACTTTGTTCTGTGACACAGGAACTCCCATAGAGTTCTGAGAAAACTCAGATTCCGGTATCCGATATGACAAAAATATCGGAACTCAGAATCGGAATTCATAGGTGATAATGTTGCCCCCCTCATAGGGTATAATGCACCCCCTCCTAGGGTATAATGCTGCCCCCCCATAGGGGATAATGCTGCCCCCTCATAGCAGATAATGCTGCCCCCCTCATAGATTATAATGCTGCCCCCCTCATAGGGGATAATGCTGCCTCCCTCATAGGGTATAATGCACCCCCTCATAGGGTATAACGCCCACTCATAGGGTATAATGCACCCCCTCCTAGGGTATAATGCTGCCCCCCTCATAGGGGATAATGCTGCTCCCCATAGGGTATAATGCTGCCCCCCTCATAGGGGATAATGCTGCTCCCCATAGAGTATAATGCTGCCCCCTCATAGGGGATAATGCTGCTCCCCATAGGGTATAATGCTGCCCCCCTCATAGGGGATAATGCTGCCCCCTCATAGGGGATAATGCTGCCCCCTCATAGGGGATAATGCTGCTCCCCTCATAGCAGATAATGCTGCCCCCCTCATAGATTATAATGCTGCCCCCCTCATAGGGGATAATGCTGCCTCCCTCATAGGGTATAATGCACCCCCTCATAGGGTATAACGCCCACTCATAGGGTATAATGCACCCCCTCCTAGGGTATAATGCTGCCCCCCTCATAGGGGATAATGCTGCCCCCCTCATAGGGGATAATGCTGCCCCCTCATAGATTATAATGCTGCCCCCCTCATAGGGTATAATGCACCCCTCCTCGGGTATAATGCTGCCCCCCTCATAGGGTATAATGCACCCCCTCCTAGGGTATAATGCTGCCGCCTCATAGGGGATAATGCTGCGCCCCATAGGGTATAATGCTGCCCCCCTCATAGGGGATAATGCTGCCCCCCCTCATAGGGGATAATGCTGCTCCCCATAGAGTATAATGCTGCCCCCCTCATAGGGGATAATGCTGCCCCCTCATAGGGGATAATGCTGCTCCCCATAGGGTATAATGCTGCCCCCCTCATAGGGGATAATGCTGCCCCCTCATAGGGGATAATGCTGCCCCCTCATAGGGGATAATGCTGCCCCCCTTATAGGGGATAATGCTGCCCCCTCTATAGGGTATAATGCTGCCCCCCCATAGGGTATAATGCTGCACCCCTCATAGATTATAATGCTGCCTCCCCCTCATAGGGTATAATGCACCCCCTCATAAGGTATAACGCTGTAGATATAGATAGATAGACAGAGAATAGATAATAGTAGATTAATAGATATGGGATAGATATATAGAGATAGATAGATATAGAGATTTTAAAAAAAACAAAACACAATACTCACCTCTTCTCCTCGCTCCCACGCTGATTCTTGCGGCGGCTCTGCTTCAGTGTCAGGAGCTGCCGTCTGCCAGACACACACACAGCGGGTGCGCGATGAAGTGACGTCATCGTGCATCGACTGTGAGTGAGAAGCAGAGGGGACTGATGGGAGAGAGAGCGTCAGATGATGCTCTCTCCATTCTCCATTACAATTGAGGGCGGCGCTGGCCCTGACTTACTGCTGCATAGCGGTTGCCTGGGCTGGGGGCCCCTGTTGGAGCGGGGGGCCCTAGTTCCCCGGCCCTTATAGTGGGCAATCTTAGCCACTAAAGTGAAATGATATTCACTGCTCTTTAGCAGCGGGGACAGGGGCTCCTGCCTCCTGTCAGCCGCTGCTGCTCCGCTAGCACGGGGCCCCCATGGCAGCTGCGTGGTGTGCCGCTATTAGAGACACGCCACCGGCTGGGGGCCCTAGGCAACTGGCCCCTGTATGCCAGCAGGTGCCAGGGCCCACCAGATGCCAGGGCCCACTGGAGAATTCTCCGGTGGGCCAGTCCGACCCTGGGCGGGGTTACACAGATTAGTCTGACTGGTCTGCAGCACGTTAGATGTAGTCCTGTAGTGATAATCTCCTGCTCATAAAATACTGATTGTATTAAAGCTACAGCACACAATCTAATGAGTGACACATCCCTGTAATCAGGCTCTTATTTGTGGGTTTTTCTTTGCATCCCAAACAATTATCCTGGCAGTTGTGGACAAAATTTTTGTTGGTCTACCTGACCGTGGTTTTGTTTTTACAGAGCCCCTGATTTTCTATTTGTTAATCACAGTTTGAACGCTGCTGCCTTGCATTATCAATTCCTTGGATATCTTTTTGTATCCCTTTCCTGTTTTATACAGTTCAACTACCTTTTCCCGTAGATCCGTTAACAATTCTTTTGCTTTCATGACTCACAATCCAGAAACGGCAGTGGCTGGATGAAAGATGCAAGAGTCTGTCTGGATCCCAGAAACTCACTCAGCTTTTATGCACACACTGATTACAAGCAAACAAGTCACAAGTGAGGATGTTACCTTTAGTAGCCATTCAAACCCATTTGTGTCAACTTCTGTGCAACCCCGTGGTCGCCGCTGATAGTGTGGTGCAGCAAAGGGTGTGGTGCTGGATGGAAGATATATTTCTCTCAGCAGGATAAAGTTTGGCTGTGATTTTCCTAAAGTTGAGGACCTGCAATGATGTCACGATCACGTGATCAGCCAATGTGATGTATACCTCACCTGTGGGTGGAGTTATGTACTATGTAATAGAGATTGTTGTTTGGCACATGGTGAGTGTGTGCAAGGTGTGAGGAACTAGGCTGGAGTTAGCCTGAACTTATTTTGTTGGACTACCTGTGCTGCAAAGGGTTAACAGCAAGACAACCCTGGGAATGGCACCTGGCGGATGCTGCTGGCCAGGCAGCCGCTTAGTTAAGCCCATCCCGTGCAAGGGTGAGTCTGAGACCATTGGTTCTTCAAGCTGGAGTATGTTTGTGTTTTTCTTCACTTTCTGCTAACCTGCTGTTTAAAAAGTGTAATTAAACCACTGAAGTTGGACTCTGAGGCAGGGATCACACATGTGAGGAATACGGCCAAGTCTCGCATGTTAATACCCGGCACTGCCGCCGGCCTCGGGGAGCGTGCGGCTCCATGTATTGCTTTGCCGCCGCACGCTCCGCTCCCGAGGCCGGCGGCAGTGCCGGGTATTAACATGCGAGACTCGGCCGTATTCCTCGCATGTGTGATCCCGGCCTAAGGCCAGGATCGCACATGCGACAAAGTCGTCCTACACTCGCATGTGAAATCCCAGCTCTGCGCCGGCACTCGGGAGTGGAATGCACGGCTGCATGTATTTCTATGCAGCCACTTGCTCCACTCCTGAGTGCCGGCGCCAGAGCTGGGATTTCACATGCGAGTGTCGGACAACTTTGTCGCTTGTGTGATCCCGGCCTAAGCCTGTGTGTTGCCTCATTACTGCAGCCCTGCCACTGCCTGCCAGAGCAAATCCCTACAATAGCAAGTTAGCTACACACAGGTGATCTGATCATTGCCTGTTTGTAGCAGAGGCGATCAAAGTATTACATCTTCTAGCCTCCCATGGAGACTATTGAAGCATGCAAAAAGTAAAAAAAAATGTTTTTAAAAATATTAAAAATATAAAAGTTCAAATCACCCCCTTTAACCCTATTCAAATTAAAACAATTAAAAAACTTAAATGTGAACATATTTGGTATTGCCGCGTTCAGAATTGCCCGATCTATCAATGTAAAAAAATAATTAACCCGATCGCTAAATGGCATAACGAGAAAAAAAATTAAAAACGCCAGGAATACGTTTTTTTGGTCGCCGCTACATTGCAATAAAATGTAATAACAGGCGCTCAAAAGATCATATCTACACCAAAATGGTATCAATAAATACATCAGCTCAGCGTGCAAAAAATTAAGCCCTCACCCAATCCCAGATCACTTAAAATGGAGACGCTACAGGTCTCGGAAAATGATGCAAATTTTTTTTTTAAAACATATTTTTGATTATTTTTTTCAACACTTAAATAAATAAGAACCTAAACATGTTTGGTGTCTATGAACTCATAATGACCTGGAGAATCATAATAATAGGTCAGTTTTAGCATTTAGTGAACATGGTTAAAAAAAAAAACTTGTGGAATTGCAATTTTTTTTCCCATTTTCCAGTAGACGATATGTTAAAACCAATAGTAGACAAGCAAGGCATTTTATCCGGCACTCCTGACCCGTGAGTAAAATCAAAAGCTTTTTTGGGCATCTCAAGCCATGGTTAAAAGAACTAGAAAATCTGTCGTGTTTCTGGCTCAATAAAAGTGCCCTTAATCATAGGATACAACAATGG
>JARQOD010000005.1:193675021-193755810 GCA_033576555.1 Oophaga sylvatica
GGAAAAAAGACCTCTCAGAAGTTTCCGTCAAGACAAGCGGGAAGCTGACAAAAAACCCGCTAAGGCGGACTGACGCCAGGGTCTCACTCGAGGGCTCTCGAGTGGGGGGTCGCCTGCTCCAATTCGAATCGACTTGGTTTCTCGCGTTCCGGACGCCTGGGTGACGCGGGTTGTGTCGGCAGGCTACTTCATAGAATTTTCTTCTCGACCCCCGGACAGTTTTTGCCAATCTCGCATTCCGTCAGAGCCCAAGCTATTTGCCGCTCTACTGCGAGAGGTCGATTCCCTTCTGCAGAAGGGTGTGGTGGTTTTATTCCAACCTCTTTGTGGTCCCCAAAAAGGAGGACAAATTTCGCCCCATTCTGGATCTTAAAAGATTGAATCGGCATGTCCGCACCCGGAAATTCCGCATGGAGTCGCTTCGCTCCGTTGTGGCGGCCCTGTCGCAGAACGATTTTTTGGTGTCAATCGACATTCGCGACGCTTATTTGCATGTTCCCGTTGGAAGGGCCCACCAACGATTCCTCCGTTTTGCCATAGGTCAGGAACATTACCAGTTTGTGGCTCTGCCATTCGATTTGGCCTCAGCGCCGAGTTTTTACAAAAATTCTGGCGCCTCTCATGGCAATTCTTCGAAGACAGGGGGTTACGATTCTTCCCTACCTGGACGACCTTTTGATTGTGGCGTCCTCAAGGGAGGAGGCGGTGACGGCTCGCAATCTATCCCTTCAGCTCCTGGAGGACTTCGGGTGGCTGGTCAATTGGGAGAAGTAGTCTCTGGAACCGTCGCAGTCAATCCTGTTTTTGGGGATGCATTTCGACACGGTACGAGCAGTGGTGTCCCTGCCTCCAGACAAGCAAGCATGTCTCCTTCGACATGTGCAGGTTATGAAGTCTTCGACAGCGATGTCCCTTCGAAGGTGTATGCGCCTTCTGGGTTTGATGGTGGCGTCCATGGAGGCACTTCCGTTTGCCCAGTTTCATTCCAGAGCCCTCCAAAGGCTCATTCTGAGCCGTTGGGATCGATTACAGGCTTCGCTGGATTGCAGTGTCATCATCTCCCACAGGGTGCGAGAGTCTCTAGGATGGTGGTTACGTCCGGAAGCGTTATCCCTGGGGAAGTCCTTCCTCCCTCCGAGGTGGTCGGTCATAACCACCGATGCCAGCCTGACGGGCTGTGGGGGTGTCTGGAACGATCTCTGGATTCAGGGAATATGGTCTTCGGAAGAGTCTGTCCTACCGATCAACATCCTGGAATTGAGGGCAATTTTCCTTTGCCTCCAACACTGGACGGTCCCTTTAAGCGGTCTTCCAGTCCGAGTGCAGACAGACAACGCGACGGCGGTCGCGTATATCAACCATCAGGGCAGGACGAGGAGTTCCAGGCTCATGGTGGAGGTGTCTCGGATCCTGGTATGGGCCGAGACCAGGGTACCAGCCATCTCTGCGATTCATATTCCAGGAGTTCAGAATATCACGGCGGACTTCCTCAGTCGCGAGAAGATGGACCCCGGAGAATGGAGTCTTCATCCGGAAATTTTTGCACTGCTGTGCTCCCGTTGGGGAACTCCCCAAGTGGATTTGATGGCATCCAGGTTCAATGCCAAGTTACCAACGTTCATGTCCAGGTACAAGGACCCGAAGGCTGTAGCGGTGGATTCTCTGGTGGCTCCGTGGGGCCAATTCGAGCTAATCTATGTGTTCCCGCCGATATCCTTCCTCTGGTGTTGCGTCGGATCAGACTGGAAAGAATCCCGGCTATGTTGATAGCCCCAGATTGGCCAAGGAGGATGTGGTTCTCGACACTGGTGTCGCTTCTGGCAGCACCTCCATTTCCGCTTCCTCTTCGCCCGGACCTGTTAACCCAAGGGCCCGTTCGTCATCCGGACCTGAAGTCTCTGCGTTTGACGGCGTGGCTCTTGAGACTGAAATATTGATCCGTCAAGGTTTTTCAGCCGAAGTCATTGCCACTCTGCGAGCTGCCAGAGGTCCGGCTACTACTAAGATTTATCACAAGACTTGGGAAGCCTTCTTTTCGTGGTGTTCGGGTTCTTCAAGGAACCCGAGGATTTTTTCCATCCCCAATTTGTTGGCCTTTCTGCAGTACGGGCTGGATAAGGGTTTGGCAGTTAGCACTCTGAAGGGTCAGGTTTCTGCTCTGTCCTTGCTGTTTCGGAAGGCTATTGCCTCGCGTAGGGACGTACGTTCCTTTTTTCGCTGAGTAACATGTCAGTTTCCGCCGTGGAAGGCGCCTGTGTCTCCTTGGCGGCTCAATCTTGTTTTGGAGGCTCTTCAACATGGGCCTTTTGAGCCTATGGACTCTGTTAACCTTTCTTTGCTTTCTTGGAAGGTTGCCTTCCTAGTGGCGGTCACCTCTTTGAGAAGGGTTTCTGAGTTGGCGGCTCTTTCTTGCTCGCCTCCTTTCCTGGAGTTTCACCCGGATCGCGTAGTGCTTCGCACACGGGGCGACTTTCTACCTAAGGTGGTGTCACAATTTCATGTTAACCAGGATATTGTGTTGCCCTCGCTCTGTCCGGTGCCGAGGAATGCGAAGGAACGGGCCTTGCACACATTGGATTTGGTGCGGGCTTTGAAGTTCTATTTGTCTATTACTCAAAGTTTTCGGAAGTCGGACTCAATGTTTGTGATTCCAGCAGGTCGTCGGCGTGGTCAACGAGCTTCCAAGGACTCTATAGCTCGTTGGATTCGGTCGGCCATTTTAGAGGCTTACCGACTTAAGGGCGAACCTTGCCCGGTTAAGATTCGAGCTCACTCCACGAGGGCTGTGGGTTCATCGTGGGCCTTTCATCAAGGGGCCTCGGCAGCTCAGCTCTGCCGGGCGGCGACCTGGCGCTCCGTCCACACGTTTACAAAATTTTATAAGGTGGACGTTAGTGCTTCCGCTGATGCGGCCTTAGGACGAAGGGTCCTGCAGGCGGCTGTAGTTTAAAGTTCTCGTTGACTTGTGTTTAGCGCTAGTTGCGCATTTACCTAGGTTGTTGGGATCTGCCTTTTTTGGTTTTTTTCCCACCCTTAATTTCTGGACTGCTTTGGGACGTCCCACTAGTAATGACTAGTGTGTCTCCCTTCCTTCCAATCTGCTGCTGAAAGACGGATTTTTGTAAGACCTTACCTGTAAAATCCTTTTCAGCGAAGGAAGGAAGGGAGACACAGCTCCCTCCCATGGCAGAAGTGTGTTGTTGTGTTTTCAGATGCGGCGTGACCCTTCTCTGATAGCGATTATCTGGGCTGAGGTCGGCGCGCTAAGGCTCTGTTCCAGCATTGCCAGCTCATCGCAGTGGTCAGGTTCAGTGAGTAGTACCTGGGACTGTGTGGTTTTTTCTGTTATATGCATAACCTGTCTCCTTGTTTTTCTCTCTGAAGTCCTTCAGAAGGGGTTATGTTGCTCCGCTGGTGATATTTGCTCTTCCTTAGCTTGTGTACGACTGGAGAGCTGGAGTACTCACCCAGCTGAGCGCCACAGGGACCCCCAGGGATTTGTGGCGCTGTGCCCATCGCTTCCCCCCAGGGCGGGGAACGCAGTGACCCCAGAAGCGTCCCCGCCAGGGAAGCAACTCTCATCCCCCAGGGCCGGCAGGGTTCTGCAGGGACCACCTTAAAGGGTAATACAGATCCGCCAAGGGAGGGGTGGAGGTCCAGCAGCGCTGAGACCTTTCAAGTCTCTTTTCCGATAAAAAATAAAAAATCTTCTGAGGAGCTGCTTTAGCAGCGACTATCCTCTGAGACCTCAAATTTTAGACTGGAGAGCTGGAGTAGGAGGAGCCCTAGCTGGAGGGGCCGGTCAACATTTTTTTAATCTGAGGTGTTTCTATCCTATGCGGGCTCCGCCTACCCACTAGTAATGACTAGTGTGTCTCCCTTGATTCCTTCGCTGAAAAGGATTTTACAGGTAAGGTCTTACCAAAATCCGTCTTTCTAGAAATTATTGAATTAATACACAGTGCATTTAAAGACCTACTTCATCACTGAATAAGCGTGTCAGGTCAATAGTCACTATTTTAATCATCAGACACTGCTTCCTCACTCATATTGTCACAATGCCCTTCTTGACATGATCTGCATACCCGTGAACAGGTAAGTCCGTGTCTTTTGCAAGTGCACCGAAGTGTACTACAACCACGAGAACAATTGCAGTGAATTATTTTCAGAAGTGTTTCTGGCACGGGTGAAGTATCCATCATCACTGGCACTAGACTGTTGTTCTGCAATTCCCATCCCCATTCAGTAGTGTCCATGGCCTCACCATTGTCCATCCAAAGCATCACTTGCCCCCGAACAATGCCACCATCGCTTTACACCCAGCGTCTTCAATCTCAGCTCTTGTTTTTGTGAGGTGTGGAAAAGATTTTAGCACAGCTATTTAAGACCGAGTCTCCCTTCAAAACCTTGTGTAGACCGAGATTTTTTCAGATTCCAAAAACCGCAGAAGTGGTATCGCAACCCGTGAATGCATGAAGGAAGAGAAGACTGCTGCAGACATGGTTTCCAAGGAACTTCTTCATAACCTTAATGTCGTATACTGTTGCAGGACTCCCTTTATCCGAGTAGAAATAAATCTTGTTGCCATCGCTGGTTGACGCGTGATGAAGTAACAACACCAAAAGATCTGTATCTTCGCCAATGAGACTAGTACTTTTGTTGGATGACATTGACCCTGCTGCCTTAACAATCTCCACATCTGCATCCCCCTCTGATTGTATTACGTGGCAACCTCTGTCATTCATGCGCTGTGAAACGAGATTGATAAGAGACTGTTTGTTCTCCACATTGGAAAGGAAGTCCTCCTTTTTCCCAACAAATTTCGTTCCTTCAATGTTCACTTTGTTACTTGTTCGTTTTTTGCGCCGTCGCTGATGGGTAACGTCCTTAGTGTTTGGTCCTCCAATGTAACCATCAAATACTATCGTAGCCTTACCATAGTGCTTTAGTGTGAATGATGCAAAGTCTTCAGCGATTGAACAATATGTCTTTCCTTCTGACCACTTTAGTCGATGGAGAAGAGAACCTCCGTCAAGAACATAATGTTCCACTTATGGTACATCCTTGAGTACTGCGTCATCTGAACTGTGTTCTTTTATAGCAGACATCAGTTGTGCTTTGTTTGGTTTGCGTAAGAGATGTTTTGCCTCAAAGAGGGATGGTGGGTATGGTGAAAGTTCATACGTCATCACCTCATCAAGGGAAAGATCAGCAGTTTGAGACACCACAAGAAACCTTTGGAACAAAAGAGCGGGGTCTATTGTTTTGTCCTTAGCAACGTCAATAGCCTCACTGGATGCCAGGGTCTTGGCTTTCATTGACCGCTTTTACTTAACAGAAAACAGTGATTGACCCTCCATTGTTGCCACTATTTCTCTGCCAATGGTGAACAGGTTATGGACATTCACATCCTTATTTGCATTGACACCAGTGATAATGTTGCAAAGAGACACTTCATCAGAGAAAGGTGAAAAGGTCTCGAGTTTATCTGCAATTTTCTCCAGGTCTTAACGATCTCTTCTCGTCCTTGACATTCTTGCCTCCTTGTGTTGTTCACTGGTGACAAAGCTCTGGCGAGTGAAACCCTGCATTGCATCACTGTAGGAAGAGGATACTGGCACAGACATAGTCCACAAGGCCCTCTGATGTTCGGACATTCCATTTCCTCTGGTGAGTCCTGCAGTTTTTAGGGAGTTCATCAGAGCTTGCTCGATGACTAGGTCGCAACCCATGCCTGCCCAGTACTGATCAGTCCGCCTTACAACATGCAAGCCATTCATAAATCTATGGAAGACTGATGGCATATCATCTTCCAGAGTGGTCATAGACTGGAGGTAAAGGTAGGCGGCCTTCACATAGTTCCCATGCCCAGCAGCTGCAAGAATGGGCAAACATTCGGCTACAGCATGAAGGTGCATCAGCCAGGATCCTGTACGATCGGCCTCGATAAGCTCCCTTGCAATTCTTACCATCTGTTGGTAACTCAGCCATAGTTTACTGGTGCGAGAGTGAGCGGATAATCCGTTTCTTTTGGTGGACAAGAGGTGGACAATTTCACTAAGGCAGGTAGAAGTGATGACCGAATTCAGGTCACTCTCCCCTGTCAGTGTCCGAGCATACAACTGCTCAAGTTCTTGCAACAGGTCTGCAAAACCGGGATGGTCGCAAAGTACTTTGTCTGCAACTTCCTGAGTAAGACACTGATCAAGGAGAAGATGGCCACGAACTGCACGCTGAACTGCCTTTCCAGTCATGATGTGTTGCACAGCATTGTCACCGTAAATTGTTCCCAAGATCTCTTTGATTCCACTCCCATCCATCAACGTTCCTATGGCACCCATAAGATTCATCAATGTGTGGAAGCTCCCGAGCATCAGGACAACATCTCAAACCGGGCTGTCTTCAGGCACCTCGTGTTTGATTTCTGACGCTTTTCAGTAGAGTGGCTGATCGAATGTAACAACTGCAGCGGATCGGTGTTTATCAGCAAGGTTGCACAGATACTCAAGAGTAGAGAAGATGCATGACTTGTCTCCGGAATACATGTCAATGATGGGCAGGAAGATTACCGAAGACGACCCCGGATGATCACAGTCTTTATGTAGCATGTGCATCATTCCATTCCATTCCAGCTCAGTGCAGGCTGTTTGAAGCATAAAGACATCTCCCACAATACATCAACACGATGGTCAATGGCGTCGAGAAATGGCAAGGGCTTGAATTTTATGTTTCGGTGAGTGTGTTTTGCAAAACGGTATTCCCTTACATCAACTCTGCTTTGTTCAACTATCTCCAAGTCCGCAGTCTTCCGTCTGAGAACAGTGCGACTGACCTTCCTTCCTGGAGTCACAGTAGCTACCATCCCCAGGCCGTGGAAAGTCCCCTTCCCATCTAACGTGATGATATTCTGATCGACGTTGTCCGCAGCGAACAGCAGTGCCGTATCCAGTCTGTCTATGGTACCACCAAGTACATCCTGGACAACAGAAGCTGCAGCTTTTTCCTTGAATCGCTGAACTTCCGAATATGATGAACAATATCCCATGGCTGAGAGACTGTCTGCAAGAAATCGAGACCTGAAATGATGATGGAGCTGGACTGCTAACCCAAGCAGCAATGGAGCTACTACAGCCCTGGGAGACGTACAGCCTGAACAACTGATTGTCCAATGCTTGCGACCTTCCTGTGAATGTCCTTTCCAACAAAGAGGGTTTCAAGAAAGCAAAGCAACCTCAGGGTGAGATAATCTAAGGCAGACTGACATTCAAGCGAAGAAGTCTTAGGATATTCATCGGTTGAAGATGGGATGTTAGACTTGATATCGCTCTTGATTAGTTTGGCCGCAGTGTCTATGATGGCTCTCTTCTGGGCTTCTTCATCCATTTCCTGACTACGGAAATAGTCCCTCAGGATTATTCTGGTCTTTTCACGGAACGTTACAATGTTAGGCAACCCTTCACACTCTGCTATGAATAGCGAATCGCCATACTTCTCCTCCATCCTATACCTCAGCCATTTATTACTATAGGCAGCACTGTCTCTTTCTACAAGATACTCCGTCATTTTCTTTGCAAGATCTGTGACAGTCAGTTGCTCTTCATCGTTGTCCTCGAGAAATGCACACATTCTCAAGAATGCTTGCTCTTGGTCCATGTTCATCGGCCTCCCTACCTTCCGCGGTTTCTTTGTAGTAGATACACCACCATGACGCATAGGAATTCTGTAATTTGTTCTAAAGTTAATGTCACATGAACGATGATACAGACAGTCTGCAGCATGTAAGTCCTTCCCAAAGTTCGCGATTCTCCCTTGAATGATGATTTCCCAGTCATCATTATGCTGTTTGCAATGTGACAAGATGGACCTTACAAATCCATCCGTTTTAACAAAGCTATAGTCATCGAAATCACTACTAGATCTTGGTCTTCACCACTTCATGTCCACAGAACAAACACTGCGTCATGCTGTCATAAGATCCAGTAGACACCCGTGTACCTCTCTTGGCAGGTGAACGATGAACGGAAGTAGCTTTCTTATGCAAGTCTATTTGCTTCTTGTTTATGTAGTTCATACTACATCTCTTGTGCACCACTGCTCCAGCAGCTACCACAGTGCTAACGCCCCTCTCAATTCTGGCTTTATTGATCCCTTCAGCTCCTTTCGCACCAATCACCACTCTTTCTCCATCATCTTCTACTTCATGGCTGCATAAGGGGCAAGTTTCTTGACTTTCCATCATTCTCAGCTCTGTAAAAGAATAGAAGATAAATAATTAAATAATAAATATAATAATAGTAGTAATTGTAAAAGAAATATGATAGACACTGAAAGGCGAGTCGCATTTAACATTTTACAGCTTTGGCTGCCATATTCTTTGACGACACATTTGGACCCTTTGTGGTGACATGTAATACTACCAAAAAGAAAAAAAACGCTTTATTGGAATTTGTTCAGGGTAAAGGGTTTTTTTTTCGGATTTTGACTGGACTAACCTTGGTTTTTATATCTCCAGTTCCGTTCATTCATTGATTCCCTTCAGCCGTTCTCGGTGCTCAAGTCTGACCCTTCTCAGTTTGATTCATTGCTGAACGGACGAGTTGCACCCAAGCAAACGATCTCCCAAATATGTTATATTTTGTCATCTCAGACTAATATAGAGCTCCTATGGTTCATGAAAGAGTGGGAGAGAGATTGGGATGACCTTCTCGGAGAAGCAATGGAACAAAACTTTCTTTTCCACACACAGACTTCCATTGGCTTGCCAAGCTCAAGAAAAAATTGTAAAATCATAACTAGATGTTACCGTTGCCCAGCAGATCTTCATAAGATATTTACCTCCGTCTCCAATAAATGCTGGAGATGTGAAAATGCTGAAGGCACTGTGCTTCTTATCTGGTGGGAATGCCCTCAAATAAGTGGCCTCTGGAGCAAAGTCTTTGATGTTCACACACACATTACAGGGGAATCATCATCTACAACTCACCAGATCGGACTTCTTTCTATGATACCAGGGTCTTTTAAATGTATCAAAAGAGGATTGCTGAGACAGTTTATCCTCCACTAGACAGTCATTCCCAGACACTGACGTTCCAGAATCACTCCATCTATCCAAGAATGGTCTCTTGAAATGGATTTTTTTGTTTAGAATGGAAAGACTCTCTGCTTATAATAAAATTAGCTCACACAACTTTTTCCGTACTTGACAAGGATGGATTTTATTCAGAGATTCCCCGGAGTACTCCTCAATTCTTCTGTTGTGATGAATACACCATATATTGTAATTGTACATACCTGAATCTGGTGGATTCATAAACCTTGCTCATCTCTTCCTCTCCCCTTAGGATCTCTTCTTGACTTTTCTATTTTGTTATAATTTTCTACTAAAAGTTCTTTTCCTTCCTTTGTCAGGCTTGAAAAAGCCCAACTTGATTGCAAGAAGTTAATGAACAAGTTGTTAACATGTCATACTTTTCTTAAAAAAAGGGGGTATTCTGATATGTGATTAGACATTAACATATTATCTTGATATTTTTTACAACTTTTGACAGTATCACTATGGTCTGTACCACTATAATGAAAACTACCTCTTTGGTTGTATTTAGAAATGTTGTAACTACATGCTGTTCCCAATTATTACGTAAACTAGTTTTTTGAAAAAAAAAAAAAAAAATATATATATATATTATATATATATATATATATATATATATATATAGGAAATGAAAACCTCTGTGGTGAAAGAGTAGTAGGGGGGACACAAAAAAATTAGTCTGCAGACTTAGGCTAAGTGCGTTCTTAGGCTTGGTTTAAACAAACATATATTAAAGCAAATACTTAATATCTGCTCATTGATTCTGTTGTAATTTTTGCCACTTCAAGGTGAAATCCGTTAATGCCTGTATTGTTCTGCCACCATTAGTACATGGGCAGTTTTGATTGGTCCTCGTATCATCAACCTTCTTGTTCTTTGGGGAAACAATACATTTTAAGTAGCAAAATAATAATTTAATAAAAAAGGACACTTTGCATGTTATGTATACATCCCGAATTACAAAGCCAAAGGTGGAAGTCATGTATAAGGTTGCTGTGTATGATAAGGCGATTTAATGGATTTCTATAACAGGAAGGATGCAGGATCTTTATGCCGGATGATGTGATTAAGATGGAACGTGGGAGATTGAAGCAAAAGCTGCACATACGAGATATGTCCCACTTGTTCAGTGGCAGCATTTTCCCCTTACATTGCCTCGGGCACTTAAGTTAAATATGAGAGACTTCAGTCAGCAAATCAGCTCGCCATTCACTGCAATTTCCTTTTAGCGCTTCCCGGTATCAAACAGCACATAGGAAAGCAAATGCATTCATTGAATTTCCTTATACAACACGCACTGCTTCCCCCACCTCGCTTTTTATGGAAGAGGAAGATAGCTGGGAAACCCTGACTCCTTTGTAACAGGGTAATTATTCATTTGGTGTGCAATCAGTTCCCTTGTATAAGGCATTACACTTTCTCATGTCTGCCCTATCTTCCCAGTGCAGTGAGTCCTTAGTAATTCTCCAATGATGTATAGATGTGTTACCTCTGCTGGAGCCCTATGCAGCACATGCAGTTATATCTTTGTTTTTGTTTTTTCTTGGAGAGGGTATTCTGGTAATGTGTTAGCAATTACTAATAAAATTCTTATGACATGTTTACAGCATGCTTTCATGTTTTATTTCTCAGGATTCACAGGTTGGTTGTAGTGTCTGCATGTACCAGCATTGTTGACATCACACAACAGTCAATGTAGAATTTTGGCTCCAGCACTCATCAGTGACATCCAGGAGACCAGGTCATCTACTCACAAATACAGTTATATGGAAAAGTTTGGGCACCCCTATGAATCTTAAGCTTAATGTTTGATAAAAATTGGTGTTTTTGCAACAGCTATTTCAGTTTGATATATCTAATAACTATTGGACACAGTAATGTTTCTGCCTTGAAATGAGGTTTATTGTACTAGCAGAACATGTGCAATCTGCATTCAAACAAAATTTGACAGGTGCATAAGTATGGGTACCTCACCAGAAAAGTGTCATTAATATTTAGTAGATCCTCCTTTTGCAAAAATAACAGCCTCTAGTCGCTTCCTGTAGCTTTAATGAGTTCCTGGATCCTGGATGAAGGTATTTTGACCATTCCTCTTTACAAAACAATTCCAGTTCAGTTAAGTTTGATGGTCGCCGAGCATGGACAGCCCTCTTCAAATGATCCCACAGATGTTCAATGATATTCAGGTCTGGGGACTGGGTTTGGCCATCTCAGAACATTGTAATTGTTCCTCTGCATGAATGCCTGAGTAGATTTGGAGCGGTGTTTTTGGATCATTGTCTTGCTGAAAGATCCATCCCTGCGTAACTTCAACTTTGTCACTGATTCTTGAAACATTATTGTCAAGAATCTGCTGATACTGAGTGGAATCCATGCGTCCCTCAACTTTAACAAGATTCCCAGTGCCGGCATTGGCCACACAGCCCCAAAGCATGATGGAACCTCCACCAAATTTTACTGTGGGTAGCAAGTGTTTTTCTTGGAATGCTGTGTTTTTTTGACGCCATGCATAACGCCTTTTTGTATGACCAAACAACTCAATCTTTGGTTTCATCAGTCCACAGGACCTTCTTCCAAAAAGAAATTGGCTTCTCCAAATGTGCTTTTGCATACCTCGGCCGACTCTGTTTGTGGCGTGCTTGCAGAAACGGCTTCTTTCGCATCACTCTCCCATACAGCTTCTCCTTGTGCAAAGTGCGTTGTATAGTTGACCGATGCACAGTGACACCATCTGCAGCAAGTTGATGCTGCAGCTCTCTGGAGGTGGTCTGAGGATTGTCCTTGACTGATCTCACCATTCTTCTTCTCTGCCTTTCTGATGTTTTTCTAGGCTTGCCACTTCTGGCCTTAACAAGAACTGTCCCTGTGTTCTTCCATTTCCTTACTATGTTCCTCACAGTGGAAACTGACAGGTTAAATCTCTGAGACCGCTTTTTGTATCCTTCCCCTGAACAACTATGTTGAATAATCTTTGTTTTCAGATCATTTGACAGTTGTTTTGAGGAGCCCATGATGCCACTCTTCAGAGGAGATTCAAACAGGAGAACAACTTGCAAGTGGCCACTTTAGTAGCTTTTTTCATGATTGCATACACCTGGCTATGAAGTTCAAAGCTCAGTGAGGTTACAAAACCAAAAAAAGTGCTTTAGTAAGTCAGTAAAAAGTAGGTAGGAGTATTTAAAACAAGAAAATGATAAGGGTGCCCATACTTTTGCACCTGTCAAATTTTGTTTGAATGCAGATTGCACATGTTCTGCTACTACAATAAACCTCATTTCAAGGCAGAAACATTACTGTGTCCAATAGTTATTAGATATATCAAACTGAAATTGCTGTTGCAAAAACACCAATTTTTTTGAAAACATTAAGCTTAAGATTAAAAGGGTGCCCAAACTTTTTCATATAACTGTAGATGCACTCCAAAGATCCAAAAACTCACTTGAAAACATCAACCATAAAAAGAGTATTGTGACAGCATCCAAACTTGAGTGAAGTAAATAAATCTTATATTCTGGCAAATACATGCAACATTTCGACAATGCAAAGACTTGTAGAAGATTTATTTGCATCACTCAAGTGTGGAAGCTGTCCATTTACTCTAAGCACACATAGTGTTATCGTTTTTCCTTTGGATAATCTACACCGATCCTCTAATGTTAGTCTTCCTGTTATCACAAACATTATCATATTGTAGTAATCTCCATAAAAATACATTACATCGGGACAGGGAAATTTACAACAGCCACTAAGAGGTCAGCATATTGTGTTAAATGTCTGATGAGAAAACGTTTTTCAAATTTCTTACCATTTTCTAAAAAAAATATTTAGAGTTGAGAGTCCTCAGTGGTTGATACCTTTTAATGGCTAACTGAAAAGATGGTAACAAATTGCAAGCTTTCGAGACTACTCAGGTCTAGGGTTGAGCATTCCGATACTTCCGATACCTGAATCCAATGTAAGTCTATGGGAACAAAATATCGGAAGTACTTCCGATACTTACTTCCGATATTTTGTTCCCATAGACTTACATTGGATTTCAGGTATCGGAAGTATCGGAATGCTCAACCCTACTCAGGTCTCTTCATCAGGCATAGACTAATACAAAATCTGAAGAATCACATATTTGTACACAAAGCAGCACAGAAAAAATGCAATAGGTAAGACAAGTGACGTGAAGCAGAATAGTCATTATGGCAGAAGGATGAGCATAAATATTGGAGCAGTTCATAGATAAGGGTGTGAAAGTTTTATTACCCTCTGATTGGGGTCTGGTAATGTTTTGTGATGTTTTCACAGGGTATTTGGAGTAAATTCCTTAATTGATATAGAGCGTCATAAATCCGTGTGACAGGTTCATTCCAGCATTAAGAGTGTCAAAGGTCACCATCAATTTGTATTCGAAAATTCTTCTTTGTCTCCGAGATGTGAAATTGCCTCTCAGTACAAGTATTTTCATATCTAACATGTTATGATCAGGGGAGCAAAAATTGTTTTGCCACTGGTAGATCCATTCTTTTTTCTCTTATTGTGTGGCGATGAGAATTCATCCTTGTTCTCAGTTTTTGCCCGGTCTCCCCCACATACAGACCCCCAGTTGGACATTTAGTACATATAATTAGGTACACCACATTAGATGTGATGCAGCTGAAAGTACCTGGTATCTTGTAGTCCGATGGGAGTTGGGGATCTTTATCTTGTCCGTGGTCATTATAAATGGACAAGTTTTGCATTTCTTCTGGTTGCAAGGAGAGGTTCCTGCAGCTGTTGGGGAGGACAGGGAACTTCTGACAATGATGCTTCTTAGATTTGGGGGCTGCCTAAAACACAGTAGAGAGGGATCTGGAAATATGGATTGTAATCGGGCATCTTTTTGTAGTAAAGGTTGTAGTTTCCGTGCAGCTCCCTTAGCACCTCCAGATTTGGATTGTAGGTGACCACTAGAGGCACCCGGTTATTTTCTTCTTTAGTTTTGTAATGTAGCAGGTGATTCCTTGATATTCTGGTGGCTCTTGTAATTTGGTTTTCAATTGTTCTTGGATGGTAGCCCTGATTTAAAAAGGTCTTTCTAAGGCGACCAAGGTGTTCATCTCTATCCATGGGGTTGGAACATATACGGTTGTATCTGATGGCTTGGCTGTAGACAATAGAGTTTTTTATGTGTTTTGGATGGAAACTGTCCCATTTAAGGTATGTTGGACGGTCGATTGGCTTCTGATACAGGGATGTCTCTATTTCATTGTTCTTTAGCTTAATGATGGTGTCCAAAAAGTTAATCTCAGTGCTGGAGTAGTTGAGTGTTAAGTTGATGGTGGGATGAAATTGATTGAACTGTTCATGGAACGTCTTTAGCTGTTGCTCAGACTCCGTCCAGATGATTAAGATATCATCAATGTAGCGGTAGTAGGCCCGAGGCCTGATGGGACATGAGGACAGAAAGTCGCTTTCAAGCTTGGCCATGAAAAGATTTGCATACTGAGGAGCCATTTTACTTCCCATAGCTGTGCCAGTCTCCTGTAAATAGATCTTGTTGTCAAATTCAAAGTAATTGTGGGTGAGGATGAATTTTGTGAGTTTCACCACAGAATCAGCATCATTCGCGGTGTTTTTCATGAAGTCTTTGCAGGCATTTAATCCATCCTGGTGTGGGATATTAGAGTACAAGGATTCCACATCCATGGTGGCCAGGATGGTTCCTTCTGGTAGAGGACCTATTGCTGCTAGTTTATTCAGTAGGTCAGTTGTGTCCTGAATGTAGCTGGGTGTATCCTTTACCAGGGGTTTAAGAATGCCCTCTACCCATCCAGATACCTGCTCAGTAAGGGTGTCCACACATGAAATAATCGGCCTCCCTGGATTTCCGGCTTTGTGGATTTTGGGAAGCATGTAGAATGTCCCTGTTCTTGGACTCTCTGGTATCAGGTCATCGGCTCTTATGGATTTGTCAGACAGACAAGATACCAACTTGCTTAGTTCCTTGTAATAGTCCTGTGTAGGGTCCGACTCCAGTTTTCTGTAGTAGCGTGTGTCCGTAAGTTGTCTGTTTGCTTCCTTCATATAGTCTGATGTGTTCATCATGACTATTGCACCTCCCTTGTCAGCAGGTTTAATGATGATTTCTTTGTTGGTTTTCAGAGACTGTATAGCCTTTCTCTCCTGGGCACTGATGTTGGATGCTTGTCTCCTGTTGGTGTCTATGATGGTGGATTTTATCAAATATCTGAATGAGTCTATATATTTATCCAAATGAGGGTTGCGTCCAGGAGGAGGTGTCCAGTCTGACCTCTTCTTGGTTGTTGGGATACCTTTTCCTTCAGTCCAAGTGTTTTCTGAATCTTCTGTATCATTGAAGTATTCCCTCAGGCGCAGTCTCCTGAAAAAATGTTCCATATCACTGCAGAGTTCAGTTTTATCCAGGGCCTTAGTGGGGCAAAATGAGAGTCCTCTAGAAAGCACGGCCAGTTCCACCTTGTTGGGTTTGTAATCCGAGAGATTGATGACACAGTTAGATGCTTTTGTGTCTGGAATGGAGTGGTTGTCAGAGTTGTCAGGTTTTGGTTTTGTTTTGGATCTGTTTTGGATCCTCGGGCCTACTACCGCTACATTGATGATATCTTAATCATCTGGACGGAGTCTGAGCAACAGCTAAAGACGTTCCATGAAAAGTTCAATCAATTTCATCCCACCATCAACTTAACACTCAACTACTCCAGCACTGAGATTAACTTTTTGGACACCATCATTAAGCTAAAGAACAATGAAATAGAGACATCCCTGTATCAGAAGCCAATCGACCGTCCAACATACCTTAAATGGGACAGTTTCCATCCAAAACACATAAAAAACTCTATTGTCTACAGCCAAGCCATCAGATACAACCGTATATGTTCCAACCCCATGGATAGAGATGAACACCTTGGTCGCCTTAGAAAGACCTTTTTAAATCAGGGCTACCATCCAAGAACAATTGAAAACCAAATTACAAGAGCCACCAGAATATCAAGGAATCACCTGCTACATTACAAAACTAAAGAAGAAAATAACCGGGTGCCTCTAGTGGTCACCTACAATCCAAATCTGGAGGTGCTAAGGGGAGCTGCACGGAAACTACAACCTTTACTACAAAAAGATGCCCGATTACAATCCATATTTCCAGATCCCCCTCTACTGTGTTTTAGGCAGCCCCCAAATCTAAGAAGCATCATTGTCAGAAGTTCCCTGTCCTCCCCAACAGCTGCAGGAACCTCTCCTTGCAACCAGAAGAAATGCAAAACTTGTCCATTTATAATGACCACGGACAAGATAAAGATCCCCAACTCCCATTGGGACTACAAGATACCAGGTACTTTCAGCTGCATCACATCTAATGTGGTGTACCTAATTATATGTACTAAATGTCCAACTGGGGGTCTGTATGTGGGGGAGACCGGGCAAAAACTGAGAACAAGGATGAATTCTCATCGCCACACAATAAGAGAAAAAAGAATGGATCTACCAGTGGCAAAACATTTTTGCTCCCCTGATCATAACATGTTAGATATGAAAATACTTGTACTGAGAGGCAATTTCACATCTCGGAGACAAAGAAGAATTTTCGAATGCAAATTGATGGTGACCTTTGACACTCTTAACACTAGAACTACTGAGGTAGTCATTTTGACTACTTCGCACTATGTATTTCTCCTCTGTGACTACATTTTTTGGAATTCCGGCTTGAGACTCATTGACTTTTCCTCAAATGGGATGTTAAAAAAGATTTTGTGGCAATAAATAATTTAGGTGCAAAAATTGCGCATTTATTTCAACATTCACCTATAACTACTAAAGGTAGTCATTTTGACTACCTGCTATATTTTGCTGTCCTTTTGTCACTAAAAGTTGCTGTAAAGTTTTGTGCATAATTTTTTCACTGTATCTTATTTACCCTGATGTTCATATAGATGTAGTTCAATTCAGATGTGAACTTTTCACATTTTCATTGTGTTACCTGGTTGTATTACTGTGTAATGCTGATCTGAATAGAGCTTTTTTGTAAAACTGTAGGCTCTTATCTCATGCTAATGAAGGGAGGTGTTTTTCTCTGGTCCTAGCAGTAGACAGTAAAGGGTATGCCACACTAAGCGAGATCGCAAACGAGATTGCTAACGAGATCACTAAAACGTCACTATTTAGCGATCTCGTTAGCGACCTCGTTGTGTGTGGCATGTAGCAACGATGTGGCCCCTGCTGTGATGTCGCTGATCGTTCACTAGCGTTCTGGACCGTTTTTTGATCGTTGGTGTCCCGTGGGTGAGCCTGAATCACTGTGTTTGGCACCTTTTGCGAACGACGAGCGACCTCGTTTGTGACGCATATGACTGTTTTGCGTCACGGAGTGGATCGCAATATCTGTAAGTTCTCTTTTGCGTCACAGAGAGGATCGCAGAAGTTGCAAAGCAGGCTAGCAGGACGCAGAGAGCAGGAGCGATGCTGGAAATTCCTATGATTCAGAAGCGCTCAGTACATTGTAAGCTTTCCAGGGGGTTTAGCTCTAGGATCGCTGTCTGGGTAGACAGAATGGCATGAAAACAGTTCATTCAGACAGCAGTTCTGGTGCAAAACTGGCCGCAACCAGCTTTATTAAAGTCCACAGCAAACAGATTAAAACAAAGCATAAACAGAAAACCTGGGCTTGTCTAGCCTCTAATTACACTTAGATAGATGGCCCTCTCTATCCGGGACCCAGACTCTACCAGTCTGTGCCCAAAACAACACATATCACATATGTTACCAGTATGGAGCTTCACAGATACTCCTCCTTGTGTCTGAAGGCACCTTCCATGTCCAGACTTGAGAGAGATCCACTCCTATTCAGCCGCTCTTCACACGGATTCGCACTGAGACTACTCCTATGTCCGGGGTCCTTCCTGCACCCAGACTGAGATAGCTCAAACACTCTTGGAGACTGCTTCCTTGTGCCAGGACACCTCTCTGTGTCCAGGCTAAAGACAGCTCTAACACTCTTGGAGACTGCTTCCTTGTGCCAGGACACCTCTCTGTGTCCAGGCTAAAGACAGCTCTAACACTCTTGGAGACTGCTTCCTTGTGCCAGGACACCCCTCTGTGTCCAGGCTAAAGACAGCTCTAACACTCTTGGAGACTGTTTCTTGTGCCAGGACACCTTCCTGTGTCCAGGCTAAACTAGCTCTCAGATTGTGTTTGCAGACACCTACTTCTGGTCTCCTAATTAAGACCTGAGTAGTTTCAGGCTTGTGCTGCAAGTGTGTGCTGAATGTGAGGTGTAGTGACCTTTCTCTACCACTAGGTTTACAAAGCCACACATTTCCCTTATACCTAGGTGATATGTACACCCCATTCATCACATATTCACTCACTGTCTCACAACATGCTAATGACAGATCCTAACGACCACCAAAGTCGTTAAAGAGATCGCTGACCGCTGATGAGTCGTTTATGAGATCTCCTGTTTGGCAGCTACTAGCGACCTAAAAGAGATCACACCAACGATCTCACTAGCTTGCGTCGTTATCGAGATCGCTAACAAGATCGCTAAGTGTGGCAGTACCTTAAGTCTGGATAGTAAATTATTTTCATTTCACTTGGAGAGACGAAGACAACAGATGCAGACATAAGAGCTCTGAAAACTCCTACAGGTATATACAACATTTTATTGGCATATTATTCGATTATTTTGTACTGTATAGTGTGAAGCAGCAATTTTTTTTGGGAAAAACTATATTTGCATACAGCTTGATGTTATTAGTTATAGTTTACAGCTAGAAAGAATATTTTTTTATCTGCAAATGGGCAATATGCATGAATATAGCAATAATGCAATGTAATGAGGCGAAAACGATAAAAATTAAGTGTTTTTTTTTTTCATTTTTCTTTTGTTTATGATCAACCATGTTCACATACAGTATAATTCTGTGAAAAAATGTTATAATTCTGCGTTCCGTCCATCCCGATGTTCTTGTTGCTTCTGAATCTCCAAAAAAAACTCCAGAAACTGTAAAGTTTTATAATGAAACAAAATATGGAGTAGATGTAGTAGATCAGATGGCACGCAAATACAGCACAAGAACAGGTACTAGGAGATGGCCTGTTCACGCATTTGAAAATACCTTAGACTTAGCGGGTATAAATGCTTGGATATTATACAAAAATATTTAGAATTGAGAGTCCTCAGTGGTTGATACCTTTTAATGGCTAACTGAAAAGATGGTAACAAATTGCAAGCTTTCGAGACTACTCAGGTCTCTTCATCAGGCTAAACTAATACAAAATCTGAAGAATCACATATTTATAAACCACACAGCACAGAAACAATGCAATAGGTAAGACAAGTGATGTGAAGCAGAACTGTCATTATGGGAGATAGAGATGAACATAAATATTGGAACAGTTCATAGACAGTTCTGCTTTACGTCACTTGTCTTACCTATTGCATTTTTTCTGTGCTGTGTGGTGTATAAATATGTGATTCTTCAGATTTTGTATTAGTTTAGCCTGATGAAGAGACCTGAGTAGTCTCGAAAGCTTACCATCTTTTCAGTTAGCCATTAAAAGGTATCAACCACTGAGGACTCTCAACTCTAAATATTTTTCTATCTACTGGCTAATACGGTACAAAGATATACATCTTTACTGTATGGATATTATACAAGGAGATGACCACCGGACAAATGTCACGCAAGGCATTTTTGCAAAAGCTTGTCACAGAGTTGAGTGGTCCGTATGTTGTATCTAGGGGAAAGGGTGGCATGTCCCAAGTTGCTACATCTTCAGATGTGATGTCTCAAAAAAATTTTGCCAGATAAAAGCAAAATGCAAAAATAATCGATCTGTTGGAAATTGTATGACTTGCCATAAGTCTTTGTGTGGGCAATGTACCGCTGTAATTGAAAGACGATGCCTGAAATGCGAATCAACAAATGTTTAGAAAGTTACCGGTTGTACTTCATAATAACGGTTGGTCGGTTTTATTGAGATTCTGCGCCATATTTTCATTTTTCTTCTACTTCACTTACATTTTCTCTGCTTATTGTTCTTGAGTTGTTGTTTATATGTGTGCACTTTAATAATAAATTATTTTAAAACATCTATTATTATTGTTTTACTTAGTTTACTTTTATTATTTCCTGTAGAAAAATATGAAAAAAAAATCAGAAAAAAAACATTCCAAAGCATTACTGTTGGATCTCACAATAATAATACATTAAAAAAATATAATTATTAATAAATAACCACAAATGAAACTCTAAAAATAAACGAAAACAAGTCAGTAGTCAAAATGACTACATTCAGTAGTTCTAGTAGGTGTCACGAGTACAGTAGTTCTAGTGTTAATGCTGGAATGAACCTGTCACACGGATTTATGACGCTCTATATCAATTAAGGAATTTACTCCAAATACCCTGTGAAAACATCACAAAACATTACCAGACCCCAATCAGAGGGTAATAAAACTTTCACACTCCTTATCTATGAACTGCTCCAATATTTATGCTCATCCCTCTGCCATAATGACTATTCTGCTTCACGTCACTTGTCTTACCTATTGCATTTTTTCTGTGCTGCTTTGTGTACAAATATGTGATTCTTCAGATTTTGTATTAGTCTATGCCTGATGAAGAGACCTGAGTAGTCTCGAAAGCTTGCAATTTGTTACCATCTTTTCAGTTAGCCATTAAAAGGTATCAACCACTGAGGACTCTCAACTCTAAATTTTTCTATCTACTGGCTAACACGGTACAAAGATATACATCTTTACTTTACCATTTTCTATTTAAAAAAAAAGATTCCCCCCCAAAAGAAAACATTGCAATCTTCACACTGTCCTACAGGTCTCATGCTAAAGACATACACTTTTCAGCTGTCTAATTATAATCACAGACAGAATTACAATGGCGGGTAAAACACCTTTGTGTAATGCCAGCATCCCTGCGTGTGCCTCCTCCTGGCAGAGACGCCGGCATACTCCCCACTCTTGGCCATGCTGTAAGCTCCCTGTCCTCTGCATGTTTATGTTTCCTGGCAGCACACGGGAACTTCTTGGTTCGTAAAAAGACAGTGCCTGCACTCCAAAGATGTCCCAGCCAATACCTGGGATGCATCTGGTACTTAAGGCACCTTCTTCCGTTGGGAGGTGTCTTTTCAACATCATGCACTTTAGTGTCTACCTTGTCTGTAAGTGTTTTAACTCTGTTGCCAGGTCCACTCCTTGTCCGAACCTGTTTCTGCCACCATGGGAGCTGAATACCCAGGCCTGAACCCTGTGCCTGTATTTGTTCTTGTCTGAACCTGGGTCTGTGTGCCCAGGCCTGAACTTGTATCTGTGTCTGAATTCGGACCTGACTCTTATCCTGTTTGTATCCAGTTTGTATCTTTCCCTATATCTGCTGTGTCAGTATCTGAACCTATCTCTGTATCCTTCTATGTCTGAACCAGCACCTGTTTCCACTCCAGCTGTGTCTGATTCAGTTTCTTCCTCCAAGCATGTTATCTGAATTAGTCCCTTCTCTATATCTGCTGTAGCAGATTCCTTTTCTAATCTGATGTTTCTGACTCTGTACTTCGCCTTAAACCTCCTGTGTATGAACGGGTAACTTGTTAACCTGCAGTGCCTGAACCAATACCTATCTCCAAACCTGCAGTGTCTTAACCAGTACTTATCTCTATTCTGTTATCGCTGTGCAACATTAGTGATCTGTATGTACACATGCTACTTCATAGAAAGTACCCTGTGTGAATCCGGCTCTGTCTGACTGGTGTGCACTTGTCCTTATGTTCGTCCTGTGTGAACTTGGTCCAGTCTGTCCTGTCTGTACCGATCCTTACCCTGTCTGTTATATGTGAACCTGCGCCTGTCTTTCCTGAGGTAACCAACTGTTTCCTGCTTGACCTCATCTGTGGTTTCCTGCTTGACCCCACTTGCGGTTTCCTGCTTGTCTGCACATACAGTTACCTGTTTGACTGCAGCTGCAGAACCTTGTCTGTCCAGTCTGAACAGGGTCCTGCCCTTTCCTGTATTCCAGTCGTACCCGCCAGTGTCCCAGTCCTTCCTGTTCTTGTCTGTTCAGTCTGAACTGTGTGCCTGCTGTGCCCGCCTGCCTTCCAGTATATTAGTTGTGCCCGCCTCCACGGACCTGTCTGCATACCAGCTGTGGCTTCCAGTACCTGCTTGTGATTTATCCGGGCCAGACAGTATTCCTACAGTACCTACCTGCACCTGCCGTTACAGTGTCCTGTCCCTTTGGGTGTTAGCTGCTACTGCTGGACGCCAACCTGGCATGGCACCTGGCAGCTACCTGCCACACAAACCTGAACTCATCACTAGAGGCTCCAGCAAAGACCTAAATAGCTGCTTAGTTATGCCCCTCCGGGGTAAGTCTGGTCCGTGACACAGTGGCATGATCCACGCTCACTCGAAAAAGTTTACACGCTAGCGTAACACTTTATACACAGTAGGATCCACCATACGCCCAGCTCACCTTCTCCCCTTTCCTTCAAAGTGACCTTTGACCATATTGGAATATATTCAATTTACAAGTTTAGAAGACTTTTGTAGAAAAGATAAAGTCTGAATAATTGTATTGCTACTTATATCCATGTACCCAACAGGAAGTCTTAATTTAGGCCTAGTGGAGTGGACAGTGTGAAAATGTGCAATTTTTTTTTGTTTTAATATAGAGCATGATATGAAAAAAAGAAATGTATTTAAAATAAAAACTAATTTAAACATTAGGTGTTTTTCTAATAAAAATGTTTTTTTAAACCAGCATGCACTCTGCAGTAACCAGTGCAGAGCATGTGCTTAGTAAAAAGGTGTATACTCTTTGGTAGTCAAGATAGCAAAATAATAATGTCATATGCTTACTTCTAAAAATCCCAACAATGCCCCAAAAAACAGTCTCAAACATCTCTTGTTATTCCCATGGGTCCTACATACATGCTGATGTGCCATTGAGGCGACATATAGCCTGTTTAGTCATATGACTGTAAAGAGATGGACATGTTGCCCACGTTACCCGTGAAAGAAACATGTTAATTATTGTAATATGTTATGTGATGTAATGTGAACTGTGATGTATAATATGAATTGTGATGTGCGTTAAAGGTTTGACAATAGGGATAGTGAGAGTTAATGTTTGAGACTATGCCAGAGTGAGAAGGGCTGAGATGAAAGGAAAGTGACGGTTTCCTGTCAGAAAGGCGGATAGGGCCTGGAGTGCATAGCAAGTAGACCTAAGGTACAATGTGAGCAGTGCCACATTTTGGGTGTTCCTAAGTAGAAGAGACCAAATTAACGAAATCTGGAGCAGAGGTGACTGAGGGACAGAGTGAACTTCCGGAGACTGGTCTTGCGAGGGAACAGCTAGCCACAAGGCCCTGAGATTATAACTGTTGAAGCTAATGGGCCTAAATAGGCTGAATATGTGAGATGACAAAGGTTTCTCGGGCGGGAGTTTCAGAGCATCAGCACTAAAGAAGCTAAGTACCGGCCATAATGGCTCCCTAAAGGGAAAATAAGACACGGGACCATAGGACAAGTAAATGTAAATGACTCTTGCTAAGTAGGGCTGTAGTGTTGAGCTGGGTTGTTGTAAAGTAATGGTAAACAGTGGAAACAGAGGACCAGTGGAAAGAGTAAATGAGGAAAGGTGTTTGGCCAATTTTACATTAATAGTTTGCAAACTATAGTATCAAATAAAACAAAAGTAATGTTCCATTTTACCAATTCCTGCTGCTCCCGTGTCCTCACTTCCATGGCCTCCCACTGTTCGCTGATCTTCTGGCTCTAGTAACAAAGCGTTGACCACTACAGCCAATTGCTGGCAAAAATAGTGACCATGATGCTTTTGACATGCTATACAGCTGCTGATTGGCTGCAGTGGTCATGTGTTGACATCACACATATTCAGAGGAGCCTCGTTAAAAAAGACTGGTGAGAAACCAAAAAAGTTTTGGCAAAGTTTTGACACTGGAGTGGCAGGGAATTACTAAGTATAACAACTTTTGTCATCTTATATAATTGTAAGCGGTTTCTAGAAAATAAAAACGTAATATTGCAAACTCCTTTAACCCCTTCCTGACATGTGGCGCACATGTATATCACATGTCATATGGTGGTGTAATGAGCAGGCTTAGGAGCAGGACCTTAGGTATCCATGGTTACCACCACTAGCAACTAGCTAGCTAATAACTAATACAAAGGCAAAAACAACCCCACAAATATTACCCCACTTGCCACTGCCAGAGGGCAAGTGGGAATAGTCGGGCAAAGAACCAGAATTGGCTCATCTAATAGATGCTCATTTTCTGGGGCAGCTGCAGGCAGCTATTTTTAGGCAGTGGGGGTATCCATTAGGTATCCATGGCCCCTTACCAGCTTGAGAATACCTGCCCCCAGCTGTCTGCTTTAGCTTGGCTGGTTGTAAAAAAAAAATTGGGGGACCCCACGCCGTTTTTTAAGTCATTCATTTAAATAATTTTTTTTAAAAATCTCGTGGGGACACCTCTATTCTTGATAACCAACCTTGCAAAGCTGACAGCTGAGGATTGAAGCCCGCTGCTGTCAGTTTTGCCTGGCTGGTTATAAAAAAAAAAAAAAAACAGGTGAACCCACGCTAATTACCGGGGTACCGACAGGGGCACAGAACCAGCCCCATATTACATTTAAGACTGGTCAAGAATAAATAATTATAAAACAACAGGAATATACCGATATGAACCATGAAATAAAAGTGAAGATGAGAAGGACCCCCTGATCATGTGTAAAATAATACTGCAAAAAGATGTGTGCTATTAAAAATGTGATTAGCAGAAAAGTGAATATGAATTTGAGTATAGCTGCAACTGCTTTACTAAACCACAGAATTTATTATTAAAAATAATAACAGTAGTACCTACTGCCCTCGGATTCTATTTTCTGGTCCTCTGCACCTACTTTTTCTTTCTTACCGTGTCATTCATAGGCTTTTTGGCCTCTTCACTCCTTGCCAGAACATAGAACATAACTAGACCTCTGACATCCCTGCGCGCTATGACGTCACCAACAGCATGGCACACATGGAAATTTGTTGCCTTGATGCATCATAAGTGGCCGAGGATAATAAATGCGACGAGAGAAGGGGAAAAGATAAGGAATGGAGGACTGAACAGCATGCTAGAGGGTCTGGAGAGAGGATAATGAAAAGGAAGCTGTGGCTCTCAAACTTGCAGGTTCTGTCAATTTACGCTGCCGATATATTTTGCAGCATGTGCATGACAATTCTTAAAATCACAAATACTTTGCTAGTACTGTAAAACTCAGTTGATTCTCTGCAAGTTAATACATAGTGGAGAATCGTGTGTTTTTTCCATGATGGTAACTTGTCCTTAAAAAAAAAAAAAAAGCAAAAACAATTTAATTTCTGGTTACCTCGCCTCCATACCAAATGTAATAAAAAGCAATATGTACATTTTATGTAAAATCATACGCACTCCAAAAATAGTATTAAAGAAATCTATAGCTTGGCCTACTGAAAAAATGCTTCACACAAATCATTAGACAGAAACTTAAATAAATTGTCACTTTGTATATGGAAACACACAACAAAAAGCTAAATGTCAGAACTGACACCCGACGCATGCTGAGTATGCGCTCTTTGCATTATGTGCAGTATTGTGCAGTATCAGTGGTTTACCTCGCTTGGTCTAATGAGACGTAATGAGCTGGCAAGAGAGCGCACTGTCAGTGTGTATGGAAAATGAGAGAATGCAGAAAGCAGGGAGTGCAGAGGGCAGCCCAGCCCCTGAAATGGATTGTCATCACCTTCGTTTTTCAATGGATTTTAGGTGTTGCCTTATAAAAGGCGTTTGTCCTTCAGGCGGATTATGTTTTTTTTTGTCAGGCAGTGGAGAGGAGTAAATGTGAGTTGTGGGAATGATTACTGCCTCTGAGAATATGGTTTTGCTTATCTTTTAATATCCAACAAATCCTTTCAGAAAGCATGTAGTGTGACAGGTTTGTTTTCTTCAATCTGGGATGTATGACATGGAAAAAAAACATCTTTGGTTGCAAATAAATAACGTCAGGTAAGATCTCTGTGGTGCTTGCTGTGATTCATCTGTGATATTTCTCTGAACCAGCATAGTCCTCCTGGATATGCCATAAAGAGCTTTTTTTTATTTAAACAAAGAACCATGTCAATTGCTGCTTTCCACTGTGGAATATTTTTCTTTTTTTCTGTGCCCCTCAATTCCAAAGTTACTGTTTGCCCCATAGTAATAAAAGACCTGTCACTGGGATACCGCCACAGAGAGGGGCCAGAAGATTGTGGTGTCTGCTTTTACGAACTCTTACACTGGTTAGAAGTACTTCACCATTTTATTAAAGTCCAGGTTTTTTCCTAGCTGGCAGTGCAAGGGTTAATCTGTTCAGTTGACACTCCTTGACCTTTCCTACCTGGATTGTCTCAGCTGTCCAGTGTTGGACACTCTCCTCTGCTATATATGCTCGCCTCTGACACTTAGGAATTGCCAGTGTCAGTTCTTACTTCCTGGTTTGGAATTGGAATGTAGTTCGTGTTTGGAGTTGGCATTTGGAGTTTTGGTCAGGAGATTGTTGTTTGGAGTTTTGTTTGTGTGCACATCCCTCATCCTCTCCTATTTGGTTTTGATTTTCTTTTATTCCCGTGTGTTCTACTCTGTTGCTTGGTGAGAGTATTTTGCATGATTGTAGTTTTCATTTAACCTTGTCCGTCTTCCTTTGTTTGTCTGGTTAGTGATATCCTATACACTTCAGCTTCCCACCTCCCTGGGCGGGGGAGGGGGCAGTTAAGGGTTGATATAGGAGCAAAGCAAGGCATGTGAACCCGGCGTCTCCACCTTCAGCAATAATCCAGGGGGACAGGGATAGACTATGGTGCCCCTTGTTCTAGGTACTTGGCTAGCACCCACAGTCCCAAGGCATTGCGTGACACGACCTATAAGTAAAGACGCACCTATTGGATTCAAAGCTAATTGCTGCCGTGTCCAACATTAGACAAACAGAAAAACAATACTGACAAGAAAATTATATACATGTTCATAGTTTTTAAGGTTAAAGGTGGACATAAGTCCATCGAGTTCAACCTATAGCCTAACATGTTGAGCCAGAGGAAGGTAAAAACCTCATGGGGCATATACTAATAGCTCCATATAAGTGGAAAAATTCTTTCCCGACTCTCATCACAAAATATAGTACCCACAACCTGTAATATATTTTCAAGAAAGACATCCTGGCCTTCCTTGTACTTTTGTAGTGCATCAGCCATTACAGCATCATGTGGCAGAGCGTTCCATAGTCTCACTACTCATACAGTAAAGAATATGCGCCTGTGATTATGATTAACCCCTTCACCCCGATTTTTAATTTTCACTTTTTCCTCCCCATTTTTCAGGAGCAATAACTTTTTTATTTTTCCATCAATGTGGCATTATGAGGGCTTGTTTTTTGTGGAACAAGTTGTGTTTTTGAATGACACCATTGATTTCACCATACAGTGTACTGGAAAACGGAAAAAAAAATTTCAAGTACAGCAAAGTTGGAAAAAAAAGTGCAATTTCACAATTGCTTTGGGTTTTATATTTACCTTATTCACTGTATGGTAAAAGTGACCTAGTAATATGATTCCATAAGTATGAGTTCTCAGATGCCAATCATGTATAGATTATTATTTATTTAAGTGGTGAAAAAAATTCCAAAATTTGTATGAAAAAATGTTTCCCAAGACTCCAACTTACATAAATCCCCCTGTAATATTAAATTATCCTTCCCTGTTTCAATTACCTTGTTTAGAGTTTAATATCATCTGCAAATACTGAAATTTTACTCTGTATGTCTTCTAAAAAGTCATTAATAAATATGTTAAAAAAAGAGGGCCCAATACTGACCCCTATTGTATCATACTCTTAACTGTGACTCAATCAGAGTGTGCTCCATTAGTAACAACCATCTGTTTCCAATTACTGAGCCAGTTGTTAATTCAGTTACACATATTTTCCCACAGTCCCATTACTCTCATTTTATGTACCAACCTTTTCGGTGACACCATATCAAACACCTTTGAAAAGTCCAGATAAACAATATTGATTGCACTACCCTGGTCCAGTCTTGGACTTACCCCCTCATAGAAGCTGATCACATTAGTTTGACAGGACTGATCCCTCATAAACCCATATTGATGTTGGGTCATGAGGTCATTCATATTGAGATATTCCAGGATAACATCTCTTAGAAAACCATCAAAGATTTTACCCATAATAGAAGATAAATTTATCAGCCTATAATTTACAGGCTCAGATTTTCTTCCCTTTTTGAAAATTGGCACCACAATTACAATGTGCCAGTCCTGTGGTACAGACCCTGTTATTATGGAATCCTTGAATATTAGAAATATTGTGTATAATGGTACTTATTTCCTACAGTACTGGGGGGAGTATGTCATGCGGGCCTGATGATTTGTCTACTTTAGCGATTTTGAGGCGACACCATATTTTCCTGTTGGATTATGCAGATGACATATAATGGATAATTTCTATTATCCCTGATTATGTCACCCTTTATCTAATTTTTTTTGTGTAAATACTACAAAAAGGCATTTACTAGAATGTTTTCATCTTTATTTTTAAATGAGAACATAATACAGAAATTGGAACGATTACACAAAGGAAACCACCAGAAGGTTGCATATGAAAAATACCGTATATACTCATGTATAAGCCGACCCGTGTATAAGCCGACCCCCCCTAATTTTGCCACAAAAAACTTGGAAAACTTATTGACTCGCGTATAAGCCGGGTGTATAAGTTGCCGTCCTGCTCTGTGCTCCCCCATCCAGCTCTGTGCGCCCCCATTCTCCTCTGTGCTCCCCTCCTCCTGCTCCATTATCCTGTCCTGCTCGTGCTTTCCATCCTCCCCCGTCCTGCTCCGTGCTCCCCCATCCAGCTCTGCACTCCCCCATTCTCCTCTGTGCCCACCCCCGTCCTGCTCCATGCTCTCCGTCCTCCCCCCGTCCTGCTCCCGTGCTCTCCGTCCTCCCCTGTTCTGTTCCGTTCTCTCCGTCCTCCCCCCGTTCTGCTCCATGCTCTCCGTCCTCCCCCCGTCCTGCTCCGTGCTCTCCGTCCTCCCCAGTTCTGCTCCGTGCTCTCCGTCCTCCCCCGTTCTGCTCCATGCTCTCCGTCCTCCCCCGTTCTGCTCCGTGCTCTCCGTCCTCCCCCCGTTCTGCTCCGTGCTCTCCGTCCTCCCCCGTTCTGCTCTGTGCTCTCCGTCCTCCCCCCCGTCCTGCTCCATGCTCCTTGTCCTCCTCCATGCTCCCCCCCATCCTCCTACATCATACTCACCCTCCCCGTGCCATCGCTGAACGTCCCGGCTGGCAATCCTGCGTTCTCCCCGGCTTTCTGCAGCTCTCCCCGGCTTCCTGCAGCTCTCCAGCGCTGAGCGGTGACGTAATACCGCTCATTTAGGCCATGAATATGGAGGCCACGCCCATGGGAGTGGCATCGCGTCCATATTACATGACCTTAATGAGCGGGTATTACGTCACCGCTCAGCGCTGGAGAGCTGCAGGAAGCGGGAGAGCTGCAGGAAGCTGGGAGAATGCAGGATTGCAGGGACGTTCAGCGATGGCACGGGGAGGGTGAGTATGATGTCCCAGCCACCGGCTCCTGCCGCCGCATCCCCTCCCCCGCTGGTTTCTGCCCTATGACTTGTGTATAAGCCGAGGGCATTTTCAGCACAAAAAAAGGTGCTGAAAATCTCGGTTTATACAAGAGTATATACGGTAGTACAAATGCAGAAGATTACCGTATATACTCGAGTATAAGCCGACCCCCTAATTTTGCCATGGAAAACTTATCGACTCGAGTATAAGACTATGCTGCCCATGTATTGTGCCCCATATGCTGCCCCATGTTAATGCACCATCTGCTACCCATGTATTGTGCCCCATATGCTGCCCATGTATTGTGCCCTATGCTGCCCATATTCTGCCCCATGTATTATGCCCCATATGCTACCCATGTATTGTGCCCCATATGCTGCCCCATGTATTATGCCCCCATATGATGCTCCATAAATTGTGCCTCATATGCTGCCCATGTATTATGCCCCATATGCCCCCATATGATGCTCCATAGATTATGCCCCATATGCTGCCCATGTATTATGCCCCATATTCTGTCCCATGTATTGTGCCCCATATGCTCCAGGTTATGCCCCATATGTTCCACAGATTATGCCCCATATATTCCACAGATTATGCCCCATATGTTCCACAGATTATGCCCCATATGCTCCATAGATTATGCCCCATATGCTCCATAGATTATGCCCCATATGTTCCACAGATTATGCCCCAAATGCTCCATAGATTATGCCCCATAGTATAGGTCCCTTATGCTGCTGCTGCAACAAAAAAAAATGACATACTCGCCTCTCGTCGCTGGGGGTCAGGTGCCGGTGTCCTGAGCAGGCGGGGACATCGGCGCGCTATGGGGGACAAGTGCCGATGTCACCGCTGGCTCAGGCCCCGGAACCTGCAACATTCACCTGTCCCTGTTCCACCGCTGAGCGCCGCTGTCTTCGGGTCCTCCGGCAGTGAATGCTCAGGCAAAGGGCGCGGTGCGCACTAAACACGTCATCGCGCCCTCTGACCCGAGCATTCACAGCTAGAGGACGCGAGGACACAGCGGCGAGCAGCGGTGGAACGGGGACAGGTGAATATGGAATATACTCATCCTCTCCTGGAGCGGTCTCTGCAGCCCCCTGCTCTTCTCCCACGGTCTCTGGCGCTATGCCTAACTTCAGCGGTCACGTAGTACCGCTCATTAAAGTCATGAATATGTGCATATTCATGACTTTAATGAGCGGTACCACTGATGGCTGAACATGAACACAGGCGCCGGAGACCGTGGGAGAAGAGCAAGGGCTGCAGAGACTGCGCCAGGAGGGGGTGAGTATATAGGACAGCTGCGCTCCCCCCTCCCTCGCGGACCCCCCCGGTATATGACTCGAGTATAAGCCGAGAGGGGGACTTTCAGCCCCAAAAAATGGGCTGCAAATCTCGGCTTATACTCTAGTATATACGGTACATTATATTGTAAACTCTCAGACTACCAGATAACATTCTGCATGCATAAGCTCTGGTGTGGGAGACCATGAAGACGAGGATTTAAAAGTGTTAAGCCCACTCTTCTGTATTTATACTATTTAACCTGTGCAACCCTTTGGTGGTTTTCTTTGCGTAATTCTCCCAATTTCATATTATGTTTAAAAAAAATAATGAAATCAATTTAGATATTATTTTAATATTGTTTTTTGGTGTAGTGCTGTGTAAGAAAGATGCATATTTCCCTTCAGCCAGTTGAGCGTATGCTACAGGCTGAAAAGGTTGCACCAGTGGTAAGTCCATCCCTGCACAGAACTTCTCTGTGTGCAATTGCTTTTTCTCTTCTATGGTGCTACCCAATCAAAACATGGATGCATTGTCGAGGCTAAAATAATGCGGATGGAGACGGTCATAGCTGCAGCCTAGGTCAGTTTGTTTTCCCGAGACAGGATTTGTCTAACATGAACATGCTGAAAACTGTGCAGTCACAGCATTCCTTGCTGCTAATGGACCACAGTGTAACGAATGGAGGTGGAGGCACAGGTGGTGACGTTCACATTCGTCTTTTATTTCTATATTTGTGGAATCTTGAGACCACGGTCCGGGGGGCTCTGAAGTGGGCATGGCTAAGCGAGCCCCAGACATCCGTAGTAAGTCCCCTCGAACAGGGTCAGAATGGAATGGCTGGGTGACACAGGTGCTATTTCCAGTTAGACCCCGGACACGTGGCAGCTGTCCCAGCGGGACCAACGGGTTAACAGATTTTACAGGTATGATGAAGCTGACTGGTGAGTTCTGGGTACACGGGTATAAGCTGGTACTGGCGTTGGCCAGAGTTTCGGATTGCTGAGTGGCGGAACGGAACTGGCGTTGACCGTACAGACGTCCTGAACAGCTGGGTAACGTGTAACTGATAGTCTGCGGAGACAAACAGCGTAAGCGGAGCAGAGGACAGAACACTACACAAATACAATCACAGCGAAACCAGAAGCTAGAAACAGTAGATACTTGTTGCTCCGGTGCCTTCACTATGGCGGAGAGGCCAGAAATAGTAATCAGTACCACGCCATTGGTCAAAGACATTTTCGAATAATGCGTGCTGTCTCTTTATGAGACCGGGAGCGTACGCGTGCGACCTAAGCACTCTCCCCGGGGACCTGCTGACAGCGCGCCAGGAAGCAGAGGAGGGGGAAGTAGCAGAGGCTGTGGCAGGACGGCTTGAGGCCGGCACAGAGCGAGAGTCCCGATAGGGACACCGCAGAGGTATGGGACCGGGTGTAACACACATGAGAACAGAAGCACATTGCCTGTAACTTAGTTCCAGCATGCTGCTGTCCTGTGCACCAGCACTCCAATAGGAGTTTAGGTGATGACTGTGGAGTTCCCAGAGTGTTCAAGTGAGACAAATCTCAGAGAATCATAGAATGTTAGACTTGTAAGGGTCATCGCGTCCAACCCCCTTCTCAATGCAGGATTCACTAAACCATCTCAGAAAGATGGTTGTCCAGCCTGTTAGAAGACTTCCATTGAAGGAGAACTCACCACGTCTCGCGGTCGCCTGGCTGATCACCTTCAGTGCCAAAAAGTTTTTTTCTAATATATAATCTTCTCCCTTTCAGTTTCATTGCACTGCTTCTCATATTTCCATGTGCAAATGACAATAATGTTGATCCCTCTACACTGTGACGTCCCTTCAGATATTTGTAGACAGCTATTAAGTCTCCTCTTAGCCTTCTTTTTTGCAACCTAAACATTCCCAGATCCTTTAACCGTTCCTAATAAGACAAAGTTTGCAGTTCGCTCACCATCCTTTTAGCTCTTCTCTGAACTTACTCCAGTTTTTCAATATCTTATTTAAAATGTGGTGCCCAGAACTGGACACAGTATTTCAGATGAGGCCTGACCAAGGAGGATTTTAATTGATAATTACTTCACGTGAGAGCATAGACTCTATGCTTCTCTTAATACATGCCATAACTGTATTTCCTTTTTGGCTGCTGCATCACACTATTGACTCAAGTGCAGTAGTTGATGTATTAGTATAGCCAAGTCTTTTTCACACGTGCTGTTGCTTAGTTCTATCCCTCCCATACTATAGATGTAATTTTCATTTGTGTAATTGCCTGTTTGTTAGACAATCCCTGCATGTGTTAAGGCTGTCGAACAGCCGCAAAACATGCAATATCGGGGACTCGAATATATTTTTCGAGCACGCCAAAGTCACTCAGGTAGCGCCGAGCGTATTCGGATTACACCTTATCCGAACGTGTTTGCTCATCACTAATGAACAACTTATCTCCTATCTTTTAGATAGGGGATAACTTGTTTTTGGAAGAATAACCCTGTGAGAAAACAAGCATAATTCTTCCCTTTTTCCTTCTGTACTATTTTTTACACACTCTATGTAGATGAACTCATAACTGTTTTCTGGTGCATATTTATATGCTGCATACAACAAAATCTGAGTTCAATGACCTACATAAGCATTTCCAACCCAATGCTTTGTAGAAATTAGGATGAAGAAATTACTACAAAGAAATCCTCAGTGTATGCAATGTATTTACAGATTATAGAATATAAAAATGCTCATTGTAAATCTCTTAAGAATAGTGTATACAATAAATAAAATTATAAACAAGTGTAAACCATGATAGAAAAATCATTCTGTTCGTGAAGGTGGAAAAACCTATACTGAATAGTTCACTGTAAGGTTTCTAGAAATTAAATTTTCAGAACATGTAAGAAATTTAACAACTTCTCTTTCCAAAAGACTCAGCTTGTTATTTAGGGATTCAGTGGATGTATATGCATTGTGGGCTATTTTGTTCAATAATATTTTGAATCACTAATTATCCTCCCAGACCAGTCTTGGCATTAGATTGGATACCTGTCTAATCTCAGAAAGCTGCCAAGGCCATTAACTGTCCAGTCTAGTCAATAGGTCCTTCACATGAAAAAATGCTGCTTCCTCTCTAGATTTGTAAACATGAGGAATGATGTAATCCTTATAGAAAAAGCCATTATAGAAGATGATGAACTTTGCTAACTCTTCCCAGTAACTGTAACATTTGTTTTATCTGAGACCTGAAGCAATTTTCTGCTCTGCTTTAGCAGCACAGTCTGTGACCAAATGCATTTGACTCAAAGCCTAGAGAGTTGGCCTGCAACACAGAATATACTTTCTCTATATTACTTAAAGGGGTTGTCCACTAATGGGAAACTTCTGTTGAAGGGGTATTCTCAAGTTGTCTATTGGGCAGCTTATAGATCTGCAGTCTCCTTACAGTCTCCTTATTTCTTTGGTGATCCTTCTTGTGTGACAGTTTTCGTGAGTATCTTCATTTTGCTACTACACATTAACAGTCTGTCAGTTTCTTTTTCTGAGCCTATACGGATATCACTATATTTACATGCAGAGGTAGTAAGTACTGAACAAACACACTGCTTGGGAGTGGGCTGGGGGATTGTGATTATGCATGACTGATGAGAGCAGCTCGGACAGGAGCTGAAAGGGAGGGGGAGAATGGTGAGCAAATTACTGCTGCATTGAAATCAGTGGGCTGGAGAGAGCTGACTGGGATATTAAGAGTTAACTCCTCTCCTAGAATTAAACTACTGCACACAGTCAGGCTTTGGTGGCCCAGTTCCAGTAAAGTATAGCCAGTAAGATAAAAATTCTCACAACAGGAGAATGAAAGCAAATAGAAAATATGAACTCAATTGCGCTTACTTATTTTCATACTGTCAATCTAATTAAAGAAATGTAATAACATGAGAGTGCCCCACAAGAAAAAAACAGCGTACATTCACCTCCCGCAGAGCGCTGTTACAGCAATATCAGCACTGCTGTTTTCGGCCGGTGACATGACATTGTTGTATCATGTGATTGCTGCTGCCAATCAGCGGTCATTGATCGGCTGAAGCTTATAGAATTTCATTTGAGTGGACGTCCACTGTGTATGAATATTGATGTTGATTTGCTGCAGCAGTCACATATCACAACATGACAACAGTGTCACATCATCCACCGGGAAAAGCAGTGCAGACATCGCCGGAACAGTTCCACTGTGGGTGGTGAGTATACGTTGTTTTCATTTCTGTGGGGCACTGAATTGATTAAGCAGAGGTGGTCCAGTAGTGGAAAACCACTTTAAAGAGCTCTCATCACATTTAGGGCTTGCGTATAGAATAAAACGTATAGAGTAAAACGTGGCACTACAGAGGGTGCACAAGTATGGTCCCCAACCAGAAAAGGGACGTAGAAAAACTTGGCACTCAACTTAAATGTTCAAAAGAAATTTAATGTTGTACACAATCAGTACATCAGTCACACAAACGTTTCGGTCATGTTCTGACCTTCAGTGTGCCGACTGCTTATGTATGGCACTTGTATGGACGAAGGCTTTAAGCTTAAAATGGTTGTGGCACAAAAGAATAGGTAAGGACAGCCAGGAGACTTTTTATATCTTCAACATAAATGATTGTGGCACCTAATGACACGAAAGAAATGGTGAGGACAGCCTGGAGTGTTATGACCACGTTCCTAGGTCTATGGCATGTGGCAGCCGGACAGAAATAAACATCAGAGCCACTGAAACACGCTTTCCCACTGGACGCCAATATCTGATGACGACCGGTGGATACCGGGTCTACATTGTATACCTTAACAACCCTACCACATGCCATAGACCTAGGACCGTGCTCATAACACTCCAGGCTGTCCTCACCATTTCTTTCGTGCCGTTAGGTGCCACAATCATTTATCTTGAAAATGTAAAAACTCTTTCGGCTGTCCTTACCAATTCTTTTGTGCGACTAGGTGCCACAACCATTTTAAGCTTAAGGGCTCATACCCATTTGCAAGGAAAAAAATGGTCCGATTTCCGGGCCGAAAAAACGGACGAGTGCTATGCAAGTGTAATGCGATTTCCGTGCGATTTTGCAATGGAACATCCGTATGAAATGCGTATGCAATCCGTATGCAATGCGATTTTAACATGAGCTTGTACATACAGCAGTTCTCTCTATGTAAAAGCTCATGTTCAAATCGCATTGTAAAACAACTGTACACATTGTTTAAAACCAAATAATCTCCAAAACACACATCTATATAGATAGATAGAATGCTTAACAGCAACTCATGAAGATGATTTCAAAAAACAGGATTTCCTTGCCCTCCGTTTGTCATTCTAAACTTGAAACATGAAAATGAGTTATCCAAACTTATATGGGTCTCTGATTTTTTTGAATTGCTGCATGTTTTCAGTGCATATGCTATTGCAGATGATGCAGAATTTCTGTACTAATATTAATGAGCCACCTCTTTATAGTCACTTTCATTGTGATTTTCATAGAATCATAGAATGGTAGAGTTGGAAGGGACCTCCTGGGTCATCAGGTCCATCCCCCTGCTCAAAGTAGGATTCACTAAATCATCCCAGACAGATGTCTGTCCAGCCTCTGTTTGAAGACTTCCATTGAATGAGAACTCACCACCTCTCATTGCAGACTGTTCCACTCATTGATCACCCTTTCAAAAAGTTTTTTCTAATATCTAATCTGTGTCTCATCCCATTCAGTTTCATCCCATTGCTTCTAGTCTTTCCTTGTGCAAATGAGAATAAAGATGATCCCTCTACAAAGATATTTGTATACAGCTATTAAGTCTCCTCTCAGTCTTCTTTTTTGCAAGCTAAACATTCCAAATCCTGTAACCGTTCCTCATAGGACATGGTTTGTAGACCGGTCACCATTCTGGTGGTTCTTCTCTGAACTTGCTACAGTTTGTTTATGTCTTTTTTAAAATGTGGTGCCCAAAACTGGACACAGTATTCCAGATGAGGTCTGACCAAAGAGTAGTAGAGGGCAATAATGACTTCACGTGATCTAGACTGTATGGGTCTGTTAATATATCCCAGAATAGTATTTGCCTTTATTTCTGCTGCATCACACTGTTGACTCATGTTCAGTCTGTGATCTATTAGTATACCCAAGTCTTTTTCACATGTGCTGTTGCTTAGCCCTATTCCTCTCATTTTGTTATATGAGCTCCCAGCTATGCAGTCTTATGAACACTTTTTTTTAAAGATTTTATTAAATTTTGTAAAATCCTGTAGAATTATAATATATAGTGCACTGGGATAAGTGAAGAGTCTCCGCGAGCTCCAAGAACACTGGGTTTTGGCTGTTGCAGCTGAAAGGAGGACATCGGTAAACCAGGGGAGGAGTCCTGAGGAGATCATTTGCATATTCCCAGTTCATTCTGGGATAAGTGAAGAGTCTCCGCGAGCTCCAAGAACACTGGGTTTTGGCTGTTGCAGCTGAAAGGAGGACATCGGTAAACCAGGGGAGGAGTCCTGAGGAGATCATTTGCATATTTCCAGTTCATTCTGGGATAAGTGAAGAGTCTCCGCGAGCTCCAAGAACACTGGGTTTTGGCTGTTGCAGCTGAAAGGAGGACATCGGTAAACAGGGGAGGAGTCCTGAGGAGATCATTTGCATATTCCCAGTTCATTCTGGGATAAGTGAAGAGTCTCCGCGAGCTCCAAGAACACTGGGTTTTGGCTGTTGCAGCTGAAAGGAGGACATCGGTAAACCAGGGGAGGAGTCCTGAGGAGATCATTTGCATATTCCCAGTTCATTCTGGGATAAGTGAAGAGTCTCCGCGAGCTCCAAGAACACTGGGTTTTGGCTGTTGCAGCTGAAAGGAGGACATCGGTAAACCAGGGGAGGAGTCCTGAGGAGATCATTTGCATATTTCCAGTTCATTCTGGGATAAGTGAAGAGTCTCCGCGAGCTCCAAGAACACTGGGTTTTGGCTGTTGCAGCTGAAAGGAGGACATCGGTAAACCAGGGAGGAGTCCTGAGGGGATCATTTGCATATTCCCAGTTCATTCTGGGATAAGTGAAGAGTCTCCGCGAGCTCCAAGAACACTGGGTTTTGGCTGTTGCAGCTGAAAGGAGGACATCGGTAAACCAGGGGAGGAGTCCTGAGGAGATCATTTGCATATTCCCAGTTCATTCTGGGATAAGTGAAGAGTCTCCGCGAGCTCCAAGAACACTGGGTTTTGGCTGTTGCAGCTGAAAGGAGGACACTTTTTTCACCACTGTGATATCTCCTTAACAATAAGAGCATGGAAGAGGCCAGGAGCCATGTGGTGAGTTGCATTTCTTGCTACATGTTCACAGATTTACCAGTGGAAAAGCCAAATTTCACATGCCACAAATGCAAGCTTGTGTCCATGTTGGAGGAAAAGTTGCGAAATCTAGAAGAGAGGTTAGCTACATTGAAGATCATTAAGGAAGATGAAGAGTTCTTAGACAAAGCAGAATTATCTCTTCATGGTGCAGAAAGAGAAGAAATTCGACCTGCACCTGAAGAAACAGAGGAATGGAAGCATGTGACCCAGAGAAGCAGGAGGATCGTGAAGCAGTCAGCACCCATACTGCTCAGGAACCAGTACCAGGCTCTCACACAGGAGAATGATGAAGAAATACATCAGGATAAGACTTTGCCCACAAAGAGCAACCTTGTAAGCCTCAGAGTCCTCCCGAATGGAGAAAGAAAACTGTTGTGATGAAGAAACGGAGAGTTGTTGTCATGGGGGATTCCCTGTTGAGAGGAACAGAGGCCGCTATCTGCAGACCGGATATAACCTCAAGAGAAATGTGCTGTCTTCCAGGTGCAAAAATTAAAGATGTGTCTGACAGGATATCAGGACTCTTCAGACCTAAAGATGACTACCCATTCCTGCTAATACATGTGGGGACAAATGACACCACAAGAAGTGACCTGGAAACCATCTGCAGTGACTTTGAAAACTTAGGCAAGAAAGTGAAAGAACTGGGTGCGCAGGTGGTCTTCTCATCCATCCTCCCAGTGGATGGCCAATGGAACAAGAGGTGGAATAAGATTCTGCAGGTGAACAACTGGCTACGTCGATGGTGCCGTCAGCAAGGATTTGGATTTCTGGATCACGGAGTGAATTACCTATACGATGGACTACTTGCTAGAGATGGGGTGCACCTTACGAAGACTGGAAAACATGTATTTGGAAGTCGCCTTGCTACACTCATCAGGAGAGCTTTAAACTAGAACAATGTGGGAAGGGAAGCAAAACGCCAGAAAAAGCCATACACCTGACAAATGCTATTGAGAACTCGGCTATTAGAAGTGGAAAGAAAGAACGAAGACAAAACAATCTAAATAATAAAAATATTGGAGGAAGAGAAACCAATCACAAACTAAAATGTTTTTATACAAATGCACAAAGCATGGGCAACAAACAAGGAGAACTGGAACTACTAACGCAGGAGAAGAAGTATGATGTTCATTGGAATCACTGAAACTTGGTGGGACGATACACATGATTGGAATAAGAGGCTAGAAGGATACAACTTATTTGCAAGAAACAGACTTGATAAACGAGGAGAGGTGTCGCATTGTATGTTAGAAAAGCGTATATCTGCACAGAGATTGACGCTTCAGAGACTGGGAGTTCTGTGGAAACTGTTTGGGTAAGAGTACAAGGACAGAACAATGGAAAGGACACCATTGTAGGCATTTACTACAGGCCGCCTATGCAAGCTGAAGATATGGATGAACTCTTTATGCATCAAATGGCCAAGTTCTCCAAAAAATATGACATAGTGGTCATGGGAGATTTCAACTATCCAGACATTGTTGGGAATCTCTCTCAGGCAAAACTAACAGGTCAAGGAAATTCTTATCCTCTCTTGCTGACAACTTTATCTTCCAAAAGGTAGAGGAGAAAACAAGGGGATCTGCTACCTTGGATCTAATCCTTATAAACAGGGAGGAAATGGTTGAGGAGGTAAGAGTGGCTGGGACCCTAGGAGGTAGTGACCATGCTATTTTAGAATTTTGGATAACAAGAGGAGGAAGACCTGTGAAGACTCAGACGTCAATGTTAGATTTCAGAAAGGCAGATTTTAAGGGACTCAGAAAGAGAATTGGAGGGATCCAATGGCAGGATATCCTTAAGGACAAAAATGTCCAGGAAGGATGGGACATCTTGAAAAATGAGATTCTCAAAGCACAATCGTTAACAATTCCAAAAAGAGGGAAGAATGGGAAGCATTTAAGGAAACCAGGATGGATGAACACAGAACTTAAACACATGCTAAAAAGGAAGAAAGAAATGTTTTTCAAATGGAAAGAGGGAGGCATATCTAAAGAAGAATATAATGCCATCTGCAGAACCTGCAGGGCACAAATCAGATTATCTAAAGCTGACAATGAATTAAGGCTTGCAAGAGATGTCAAAAGCAACAAAAAAGGTTTTTGGGGATACGTCAAAAGTAAAAAAAATGTCAAAGATGCTATAGGATTTTTACAGGATGAAAATGATGAAATGGTAAGAAAGGATGTTGAGAAGGCTGAACTTTTAAATTCCTATTTTGCATCTGTTTTCTCTCAGAAAGGAAATGTAACATCAACTGATCTTCACTGTCCTATTAAAGGAATAGAAGAATCCAGGATATCTATAAACAGAAAGACAGTGAGGAAACACTTAGCTAACCTAAATGAATTCAAGTCTCCAGGTCCAGATGAATTACACCCCAGAATACTGAAGGAGATAGCAGAAGAAATTCTTGAACCACTGTCCATAATCTTTGAAAATTCTTGGAGAACAGGAGAAGTCCCAGAAGACTGGAGAAGAGCAAATGTTGTTCCTATCTTCAAAAAGGGGAAGAAGGTGGACCCAGGGAACTACAGGCCGGTGAGTCTGACTTCTATGCCAGGAAAAATCTTTGAACAAATTATTAAAGAACATGTATGTAAGTACCTGCATAAGAATGAAGTGATTAAACAGAGTCAGCATGGGTTTGTAACTAATAAGTCATGTCAGACTAACTTAATTTCCTTCTATGACAGAATCACTGACTGGGTGGATCAGGGAAATGCTGTAGATATAGTATATCTTGACTTAAGCAAAGCATTTGACAAAGTATCTCACACAATCCTTATTGAAAAAATGACTAAGTATGGAATGGACAAGGCAACTGTTAGGTGGATTCATAACTGGCTTAGTGATCGGACTCAAAGAGTGGTCCTTAATGGCTGCACATCCAGTTGGAAGAATGTCTCAAGTGGGGTACCACAAGGCTCTGTTTTGGGCCCTGTATTGTTCAACATCTTTATCAATGATTTAGATGAAGGAATTGAGGGTAAACTGATCAAATTTGCTGATGACACAAAGCTAGGAGGGGTAGCTAATACTAGAGAAGAGAGAGGATTCAAAAAGATATAAATAAACTGGAGCAGTGGGCAGCATCTAACAGAATGGTTTTTAACAGGGAAAAATGCAAAGTACTACATCTGGGCAATGAAAATGAAAAAAGCATATACAAAATGGGAGGAATAGGGCTAAGTAACAGCACATGTGAAAAAGACTTGGGTATACTAATTGATCACAGACTGAACATGAGTCAACAGTGTGATGCAGCAGCAAAAAAGGCAAATAAAATTCTAGGATGTATCAACAGAAGCATACAGTCTAGATCACTGAGGTCATTATTGCCCTCTACTCCTCTTTGGTCAGACCTCATCTGGAATACTGTGTCCAGTTTTGGGCACCACATTTTAAAAAAGACATCAACAAACTGGAGCAAGTTCAAAGGAGAGCCACCAGAATGGTGACCGGTCTGCAAACCATGTCCTATGAGGAACGGTTGCAGGATTTGGGAATGTTTAGCTTGCAAAAAAGAAGACTGAGAGGAGACTTAATAGCTGTCTACAAATATCTCAAGGGCTGTCACATTGTAGAAGGATCATCTTTATTCTCATTTGCACAAGGAAAGACTAGAAGCAATGGGATGAAACTGAATGGGAGGAGACACAGATTAGATATTAGAAAAAACTTTTTGACAGTTAGGGTGATCAAGGAGTGGAACAGGCTGCCACGAGAGGTGGTAAGTTCTCCTTCAATGGAAGTCTTCAAACAAAGGCTGGACAGACATCTGTCTGGGATGATTTAGAGAATCCTGCTTTGAGCAGGGGGTTGGACCAGATGGCCCAGGAGGTCCCTTCCAACTCTACCATTCTATGATTCTTTTTTCTTGTTTTATAATAGATTCTAAGCTGCTGGATAAATGAATTCACACAATAGCTACTGTAAATGAAATAATTCTTTTTACTCACATGATCATGAAAAATACATGTAAGAAAATCCAAATAACATAGATGTAAAATATATAAAAATAGATTACCAACATCTACATCTAAGAAATAATAAGAAACCTGTATTGTACTCAGCCTCCATGTTTTAAGCTCAGGGAGTCCCCTGCTTCCCATTGCTGGCCCAGGACGAGTGTAGTTGTTACATCCTGCAGTTTCCTTAGGACTGGCCTCTTCTTTGTGTAATACTAACTTATATACCCTTCAGACATTCTGACAGCCACCTTGTGTTGTTGATGCCTCAGTAGACTGGTTTCATCAGGAGAGATGGGCTCTGCAGTTTGGAAAATTTTTGTCCTGGAAGTGACTATGTGTCTTGCACTCTCGTGACTTCCTGTTATCTTCCTATTCAAAAACTAATCAAAGCTTAAACTAATATTAAGAAGCTCTAATGCAGTGCCCAGGGGGGGAACTAGATGTTATAGGTGCCAGGGCCGGCCAATAATAAAGAAATTAAAAATGTCACCGGCGGCGTTGTGATGTGCTAGCCCTGTGTCCCTCACACTGAGCCCTTACTGCCTCAAGGGTATGCCACACTAAACGAGATCGCAAACGGGATCACTAAAACGTCACTATTTTGCGATCTCGTTAGCGACTTAGCTGTGTGTGGCATGTAGCAACTATGTGGCCCATGCTGTGATCTCGTTGATCGGTCACTAGAGTTCTGGACCGTTTTTTGATCGTTGGCGTCCGCTGGTGAGCCTATATCGCTGTGTTTGGCACCTTTTGCGAACGACCTCGTTTGTGACGCATATGGGTTTAGCGTCACGGAGTGGATCGCAATATCTATAAGTTCTCTTTTGCGTCACAGAGAGGATCGCAGTAGTTGCAAAGCAGGCTAGCAGGACGCAGAGAGCAGGAGCGATGCTGGAAATTCCTATGAATCAGAAGCGCTCAGTACATGCTAATGACATCCTAACGACCGCCAAAGTCGTTAAAGAGATCGCTGACCGCTGATGAGTCGTTTATGAGATCTCCTGTTTGGCAGCTACTAGAGACCTAAAAGAGATCTCACAAACGATCTCATTAGCTTGTGTCGTTATTGAGATCGCTAACGAGATCACTAAGTGTGGCAGTACCTTTAGTGTGCGTGTGTGCACAGTTTCAAGGATCAGTGCTGACAAGGTTATTAACATAATTAAAAGGGAGTCTTTTCTGTATTCACTTCAAAATACATAATCCATACCATAGCGATGGGATCACAGTCTTTCATACAAGCTTGAAATTTTAGGGAGCAAGAGAGATGGTCACTGTGACGTTTAAGAAGGAGTCTTCCCAGTTAATGGCTTGAATAAAGTGATAGGCTGACTGCCAGTTATATACCGGATTACTACCAAGGATGGGCCTACACAGTTTGGTTCACTGTGGAAATAGTGTTTACTGCTTACTCACGATTAAGTCCTGATACGGTTCCCTGTCGCAGGGCGTACAGTAGAAGATGCAGTACACATGAGGCACTGGCGGAACCATTAAAGGTGTGGAGTGTAGCAGAAGAGCCCTTGTCCAACTCTATCTCTTCTGTCTCTATGAAGATTGAAATTTAAGATGCCCTACTGGCATAGGCTATGGCAGTATAAACCACATAACAGGCCATAGGTTTTTGGTAACCACCCCACAAATATATTTTGCAACAGATAGTAGGAGGTACTGGGACACTACAATAATAATACTAGACAATTAAATTCTTTCCAATACGCTTATTTTTCAGTTTTCATCTTCTACTATGTTCTATTTTTCTTTTTCTTGCTGCAATGATATTGCCTGGCCTCCTTCTCAGCTATTGTGCAGTTGGTCTATTGGTTAATTTTAATTACGGACGAGATAACACAGAAACTTCCAGTCTTTAAGCGGTAAAACCAATGAAATCTAAAGAATGGCTAAAGCAAAAAAATGTATAGAATATTGTATGGCAAAGATTTCTAGTCACTTGCTATTTTGGGATAGATCCTATAGTTATTAAGTAATGTGGTGTAAAGACAGAATCTATTTATATAATCGTCTTATCCCGCCTGTCTGTCCAGGAAATCCCACAGGCCAATCAGCGACGCAGGACTAACTCTGCCCATGTGGTCATGTGACTCACCAACTGCCCATGATGTACTGAACATGTTTTGTCAGTTACAGTGTCTGATGTACTTCTGTCACGTTTACTGAACATGGGTAATACACAGTGACATGAGGTAATACACAGGTGACATGAGGTAATACATAAGTAACATAAGGTAATACACAGTAAAATGAGGTAATATACAGTAACATGAGGTAATACACAGTAATATGAGGTAATACACAGTAATATGAGGTAATACACAGGTAACATGAGCTAATATGAGGTAATATACGGTAACATGAGGTAATACACAGTGATATGAGGTAATACACAGTAATATGAGGTAATACACAGTAACATGAGGTAATACACAGTGACATGAGGTAATACACAGTAACATCAGCGACGCAGGGCTAACTCCACCCATGTGGTCATGTGACTCACCAACTGTCCATGATGTACTGAACATGTTTTGTCAGTCACAGTGTCTGATGTAAGTAACATAAGGTAATACACAGTAAAATGAGGTAATATACAGTAACATGAGGTAATGTAATAGTTTATATATTTTGATGATCTGTTTCATAATTTTGTTTAGTTGTAATAAGTTCTATGAGCAATAACATTTAATGATAATGTATATATTTTACCCGAAAAATCCGTGTATTCATTGCATTATTCTTAAATCTTCATAAATAAACTACATACATATTCTAGAATACCCGATGCGTTAGAATCGGGCCACCATCTAGTTGTCTAATAAAGCATAACCTGAATATATTTCTAGCAAATTATAGTAATATCATACACTAGATGCTCGGTATGTATTTACAAACAGCTGAAAACAATATCGGCGACGCACCCGTGATTATACTGATAAACCCAAATCAGACAAAAAGGTGCTACAGCATGTTTCACTATTGAAAATTATTCATTATGAGACAGAAAATGTATAACAGTTTTTTTTTTGTTTGTTTTTTTACATTGTTATCAAACATTTTCTGTATATTGTAAGATGGCCGTCGGACAGGTCCTCAAAGGGAGATATGCATCATCATGGTTGGTAGCCTCAGTGATGTAAGCCCAGAAAAGCAGGCTCCAGCACATATAGTGATGAGAGCTTTAATAGGGCTTGTCAGGGCCACGTTTACAAGCAGTCAGAGATGGCTGGAACTGGCTGCTCACATATCCCCACCCTGGTGCGTGGTATGGCATATAAAAAGAAGACCAAGTGTCTCTTTCAGTGTCTGAGTGTGGAGGTGTGCAGATCTCCAGTGTGTTTGTCTTGGCTAAAGACTAAAGTGCTGGACACTAACCTGAGAGGGCGTTTTGGGTTTAGCAGTATATATTTAGTAACATTTACGGAAGTTGCTGGAAAAAGCAATATATTTGCACCCATCCAGAATCCAAGGGAGAATGTTTACTTTCTTCTTAGACATAAAAGCATTCCTTACAGGGAATGTGTCAGCACATTTTCACATATGGAGGTAGTGGTATGGCTGTGTAGACACTTGTCGCCCTTAATAATAATACATACTTCCTACAGATGTGATGTGCCAGTCATGAAAAATGTAGTGTAGAAGTCATCTGCAGATCAATCTGGAAGTGCACACTGTAGCGTGTCAGTGTACGTGGTCTGCTTCTTATAAGTGCATTGACACACCCTTGTGCACTCCCACTTAATTTGCTGATGTTTCTACGTTAGATTTTTCATGACTAGCACATTGGGTATTTGTGAAAAAAGATTCTTATTATATTATATTTTGCATTATGTAAAATAGAAGGCATGTCACTGAGGGATCGGTGACCTGTCATAAGCCATACAGATAAATATGAGAACAGCGCACAACATAAAGACCCCCCCACAGGCCGCCCCGGATCATAAGAATCTCATTAACTGAAAACTGCAAGTACAGATTAAACAACAAACAGAAGACAAATTTCATCACCCCAACGTCTGTAGTTTACTGAGCACAAACCTGCTGACATGTTCACTTTAAGCTACAGAGAAATGTTACTACTTAGCATTCATTCACACATCTGTGTGCAGTGTCCAAATGCTGTGTGACAGCACTCTAAAGCAGGGCTTTCCAACTCCAGTCCTCAAGGCCCACCAACAGGTCATGTTTTCAGGATTTCCTTAGTATTGCCCAGGTCATAATGGCATCACCTGAGCAATACAAAGGAAATCCTGAAAACATGACCTGTTGGTGGGCCTTGAGGACTGGAGTTGGGGAACCCTGCTCTAAAGGCACTGTCACACTTAGCGATCGCACCAGCGATCACGACAACGACACGACCTGGCGAGATCGCTGGTGCGATCGCTATGTGGTCGCTAATTAGCTTCCAAACACAAAGATCTCATCAGAGATCAGCGATCTGTATAACGACCTCTGCGGTCGTTGGGAAAACCTAGTCCCGCCTGCGAAGCTGGTAAAGTCGTTCATAAAGGGTGTCACACTCAGCGATTCAGGCTCACCAGCGGGACACCAACGACCAAAAAATGACTCAGAACGTTCATAAGCGATCAGCGACATCGCAGCAGGGGCCACATCGCTGCTACATGTCACACACAGCTAAGTCGCTAACGAGATCGCTACTGCGTCATAAAATCGGTGACGCAGTAGCAATCTCGTTAGCATTCTCGCTTAGTGTGACAGTACCATAACACATAGAGTCTCACAGATCTATTCACACATCTGCGAAAATCAGTTATCAGATAATGAGATCTGTGGAACTCAGAGCTTGTGCTATTCTGAGCCGATGTTGAGGGTCTACTGGCGCTGGGAGGCAAACAAGCGCAATAGGGTCTTATCTAGAGATGAGCGAATATCTTCGGCTCCCTTCTTATTCGGCAAGCTGTAGTTCTTACCAAATAAGCTGCTTTGGGAACCCGGATACCTGGAGCGCTCCGATAATCAGGTGTCCGGCGCCGCAGCTGCATATGTGGTGGCTGTGTGACAGGCACAATACATGCATGGAGACCCCAACAAACTGTCTCTCCATTCATGTGTTGTGCCTGTCACACAGCCACCACATATGCAGCTGCGGCGCCAGATACCTGATAATCGGAGTACTCCGGGTTCCCGCTGCAGCTTATTCGGTAAGCGCTATAGCTTGCCGAATCAGAGGGAGACGAAGATATTCGCTCATCTCTAATCTTATCCTACATGGATGGATAGATTATTGGGGAGTACTTGCTCACCTGGTGAGGTTGTGTGGTTCACAACAACTTCAAGAGTTTTGAAGTAGTCAGAGGTTGAGGCTACAGGCACACTATCAGTATGTGGTCAGTATTTCACATCAGTATTTATAAGCCAAAACCAGGAGAGGAAAAGTATAATAGAAACGCGTCACCACTTCTGTATTTATCACCCACTCCTGGTTTTGGCTTACTAATACTGATAGTGTGACCATAGCCTGAGGATCAGAGTAGGACATGCTCAGCTGATCTGTGTGCTGTCCATTAATAAATCAGATAGCGCACAGACATTCACACGGATTTGTGAATGCACACGTGACTCGTAGGTTACACATTTGTGTGAGTGTTACCATCTGAAAGAAATGGATCTATTGTTTTCATAGGTATCATCCTAGTTGCTTCAGTTTTTTTCTCATCTTTTTTTTTTTCCCTTATTGAAGCAGGGAATCTGTGTGACCTTTCCCATAAACTTTAATAGCCAGGTCTGATCCACAAAATCTGATGAGAATAGGACATACTCTGAATCTCACAGACTGGAAACATGGATCCGTTTTTAAAAACTGATGTGTGAATGGCTTAATGAAACTCTATGGATCAGTGGGCTGTCCAAAAAAAAAAACCCCAAAACAATCAGCAAATAATAACACTCTTGATTATAGATTATGGTATTACTTTATAAATCTGTTTTAGGTTTATTACTGAACTGTGGATATTCTCCGTTGTGTATTAGTGCATTTTTTTCTACTAAAAACAAAATTAATTTCTATGTGTAGTTTGCATGTTCAGCATAATTGTCATCTGGGCCTTTGCTTATGCTTCAGCACATCAAATCTGCCTTCTAGAAATTACTACCGGTTCAGTACCAGTATTATATGAATGTCACAAATCATTCTGGATATTGAATAACAATGGGAGTTAATTACTTTTTCTTCCCAGTCTTCGTAACTTGTTTGTGCTTTTTATGGCAGTAGAATTACAGTGTGTGTCTGTGTGTATACTGTGTGTGTACATAAACTGACTGTGTATAAAAAGTAAGAATATAAAGTGTATGCTAAAGTCTTTTGATTCATTAGGTAATAAAAAAGATGAAAAAATGCTAATGAGACCAATGAAGTTTGACCCTTCACTCGGCAAGAACTAATTGTATTCATTTGTTTTGCAGTGTGCATGTACAGAGAGCCATCACTGCATGAAATTGGAGAGAAGCAAGGACGTTCAAGAAAAAGTTCAGGGACACCAACCATGAATGGTGGAAAAGTTGTTAATCAAGAATCAACATAGCCAAAATCCTGCCCTGTCCTGAGAGTGAACCCTCCGGAAAGTCAGAAATGATACACATAAACTGACGCATAAGGTTCCGATGACTACTTTTTTGAAGTCAAGTTTTCTTCTTTGGATAGAAAAAAAAAAGAAATGGAAATCAAATTGCCTCTGCAATGTTTTAAACCAACCAGAAAAAAAAATCTGAAGAAAACTCCTTGAATCTGGACTCCATTGATATTTTCTGCGAAGTTTGCTGTGTGATCAAATAAGTACCCATCTCTGCATAAAAAATTATACAATAAAGATGTTACCTTTAAAAGAAAACAAAAGTTCTGGATAAATAAACCTTAAAAAAAACACAGAAAAAAAAGCAGAAACTAGGCAAAAAACGAGGTTCACTCCTAAGACATGTTTTTTTATTTATGTATATTTATAAACCGTCTACATAATTTTTACCAATGACATGATTTTTAGAATGTGCAGGTCAGGCAATATAATGGCTTGTTGATCAATGTCACAACACACTAGAGGTGCTTTTTTTCACAACCATTATTTTCTATTGAATTTCTACACCCATCACCCATCTTTTACAGCATTACTTGTTCCATCAGGTTGTATCATAAACTGCCCAAAGAGAAGAGCCCGGTAACTTAGCACATCAGGGCACCAAAGTAGCTTACATTACAGTAGATGAGAACATTATTTTTACTTTTAAGTCCATTTTATATTCATTTTAAGTTAATAAATAATTGAACAGAAGCCACTTAGCATTCATATTTCCAATATACATTGAGTGTGTGTATTGGCATTCACATTTTTGTTACAATATTCTCATTTGACATTCATTCTCCTCTTTATGAAGCCTCATTTTAGATGTCTATTTTGCTCACGTGACCATCACTGCTTTTCATTATATTCTCTAGGATCTTTTTTTTTTTAATAATAAAATAATAAAATATCGCCCATTCAAGTCATTAGATCCATGAAAATTTTCACTATCTTAATGGATCGGAGAAGCTTGGAAAACCTTCATTTTTTTTGCTAATGAGAAAAAAGGATACTACAGTGATGGTAAAAACCTGAAACGCTGACAGAGAAATGGATGAAAATCAGATTAAAAAAAAAATCAATATTTTCTCATATGCAAAAAAAGACTACCTTGGAATGAGGGCTGAAAAGCAATAAATGCATATTCAACGAATTTCAAAATCATTGCATTATTTTTATTATTATTTCTGCTTTTTTTCAAATTTTCATAATAGATCTTCTATTTCCATGTAAACGTTTCCAAAAATACTAAGTGAAATTAAAAATAATGGCCGATACTTAAGTATATTTATACCAAAAATCTTCATAGATGAACACAGCATTAGGTATGAAATTCTCCTATTGTGCGTCTTCCATTGAGGCCAGCTATTCGGCCATCACCACACCTTCCCGACTGCTGTGTAGGAGAAGGGTTATGATAACCACGCTGAACTCTTTGATCATCAACAATGGTGAACCTCAGCAAATTTATAAAAAATTACAATATAATAGTCCAAATAAGAAGCTTATTTAAAGAAGCACTCCCTACAAAAATCTTATCTCCTAAACCTTTGTAAATGTGTCTGCAATTAAATTTATCAAATGCCATCTTCCACAGTTTCCAGCTTTGCTCCGTTCCTCTTCTGAGTCAAGTGACTTCAAATTAGACTCCCCAGATCACACAGTGGTGTATTTGGCGACCGTAAGTCACTTTCACAATGTAAACCTATGGTTCTTCTTTCTGAAGTAGCACTGCCCCCCATAGCAGTCCCCGTGAGAGCTGGCAAAGGTGCGGAGTGCTGGAGAGAGGAATGGAGCTAGGCTGGCAACGGGGAACACTGCAATCATTAAGACACGCCAGAGCTGGTATGTCACTCTCCACAAGGAGAAACCTTGCCCCTTTGACCCCAGTCCAGAGCCTCTCACCTTGCCAAATCAGTTCTCATATTTTGCACTGACGAGGGCCAATAGCCCGAAACACCGTGTCTGCAAATTGAGATACTGATTTGGCTTTTATCCTAAGTCATATTACAAGACTTGTTAAAGCAGGGTTCCCCAACTCCAGTCCTCAAGGCCCACCAACAGGTCATGTTTTCAGGATTTCCTTTGTATTGCACAGGTGATGCAATTATCACCTGGGCAATACTAAGGAAATCCTGAAAACATGACCTGTTGGTGGGCCTTGAGGACTGGAGTTGGGGAACCCTGTGTTAAAGGGTTGATTGTGACTTGTAGGATCGCTACTTCCAACAGGTGGCGCTATAGAGTTCAAGTCCTCTTTTTTTCTGAAGAGGCAATTTGCATAATAAGTATTTTCATACAGTTACTCTACATTACAGGCATATTTGGAAAGGTTTAAATAGTAACATTTTTGGTGGCAGTTGCCTAGGCTTATATCAATGTATAATGAAAATGTCTCCAATTTTCTAATATATCTTGTGTTTCGGCTACTAATCATTTTATGAGATTTTGTTGATGTTAGCACACGGAAATAGCCTGAATGAGCACAAGAGGCTGGAGTCAATACTAAGGGCTGATTATCTTGGAACGAGTGTTCCCACGAATGCTTGTTTCCCAATGATCAGTGCAAACAGGCTGCCAATCTCCTGACTAACTTGCAAAACGCTCTTTCTGTAAGTGAAATGATTTTTCAAAAGCTTAAAAATTATTTTTTTGGCAGTACATCATCATCCTGTTTAAACAGGACATTTGGCTCTGAGGACAGTGACAGTCGATTCTCACAGAATAATCATATTACGGATTGTTCTGTGTGAATGAAAATTGCGGTCTCCCTGCCTATTCAGGCTAATAAACTATTGACGATTGGCTTCTATGTAGCCAATTGGCAGGTTTTTTAAACGGCCGCTATCGGCCTCTGAAAACGTACCCTTGTTTCTCATGATGTTTTATTAAAATTGCTATAATTTTTGGCTGTCCTATGCCCAGACATTGTGGTAAGCCCCGCGAGATATTTGTGCTGCTAATGTATTAAGTGCCCATACTGGATACATTGCAGCAAATCATCAGCTGTATATGAGTTTTAAGCCTTTAAATCAGTGTTTCTCAACTCCACTCCTCAGGACTCACCAACAGGTCATGTTTTCAGGATTTCCTTAGTATTGCACAGATGATAATTTTATCACCTGCTCAAGCATTAATTCCATCACCTTTGCAGTACTAAGGACATCCTGAAAACATGACCTGTTGGTGGGTCCTGAGGACTAGAGTTGAGAAACACTGCTCTAAATGCACACAAAACTGTTAGCATTCAGGATCGTCAAGAAAATATTATATTAAAAAGTTGCATATCTTTTCCATGTATAATGATTAAAGTGATAATTCCATGATGACTATCTTTTCTCTTAAATAGGACCAATCATCTCTCCTGAGTCCTGACATCTTTTTTAGTAAATGCATTTGTTCTTCACGAAATAACAATGCTGGATCATGTTTTTTTTATGACTACTTTGAGCTGTTCTACTGTTAATTAAATAAATAAATGGACAACTGGGTGTTACTAGTTGGGGGCGTGTCCCCATATTGAGTCTGACACTGTCCAATCAGGGCGGTAAGAACCAGACTGCAGAGACACACCCATCACTTGTCATCTCTTTTACAAATTCCTGGGAGGAATTACTGAGGAGTGCCTTAAGGCAAAGGGTTAGAAAAGCTAAAACAATGATCTACAATTGTTATTTATGTAGACAAGCATTGACAAAAAAAAAGTCAGGAAAGCTGCCTGCTGACTCATGTATGTTTAACTGGGTTGTCCTGCAGATATAACACATTATTAAGTGGTTGAACATTTTTGTAACATATGTTTAAAGGGATTGTCCTGGATTTTAACAAAGTTTCCAGTAAATGCTGGATTGGCTGTAGATAGCATTACTGGTCATTGATACCATTGGAAGTGATATCATTACAAGAATGGCTGATTTAATACAAACTAATGGTTATTTTTATTTCATTTTAAACTATGTACTGCTGTTAGACAGCTGTAAAGAAAACAAATCTCAGACAACCCCTTTAACAATGGGAGCTGCTGTACACCATTACTGAGTATAGAGAAGAATCCTGAATGAAGGAGCCTTCTCTGTGATGTCCGAATACAACAGGGACTACCCACTCTAACATTATTTGTAGAAGACTGGACATCCTCTTTAAACAAAACAACATATAGACTGTTATTGTACTTTATTCAAGGTGTTAGGCCCATTATCTGCATTCTTAATTCACTGTAATATGGACTGTTAGAAAATGTACAAACAATGCTCATAGTGGTTTATCTGTGTCATATGCAAATGTTTCTATTCTTTACTGTTTATCATACACCTAAAATGAGCACAAGTGTGTATGTGTATATATATACACATATATAGTATAGGTAATATATATTTATATGTATATACATATATATGTTTACACATTTTAATAAAGGGCTGGTTGCTCACTTGACATTGGTTAAAAGAATCTGTCAGTAGAATCCATCCTCCAAAGTTGTCTACATGGGCATGTAGGTCATAGGAACCGGAGTTAAAAAATACCTTGATAACTACTATCCAATGTCTTTTTCCAGAGAAATTGACATTTTCCTTATATGTAAATGAGCTGTTCAGGACTAGGGGCTGGACATTGATCTGCATCCGAATCTGCCTCCAGAGATTATTATAAATTAAAGGATTGTGATGTGTAAAGGACCAGTGAGATGTGTAATGGCCGCTCTCTGCTCAAGCTTCCCGCTCACAGGCAGACAGGGTTTCAGTACAGCAGAGCTGTGAAAGCTGCAGCTGCTAACGTGTTTGTTATGAGTCAAAGTTCAGTTCTTCTTTTCCATGATAGTTACATGTCTCACACTGGAAACTCCCCCTTTCATTTATAATAATCTCTGGAGACATTTTCTTATGGAGATCAGTGTCCGGCCCACAGTCCTGAACATCTCATTTACTTATAAGAAAAATGTGGATTGCTCTGGAATAAGTCATCGGATTGCAGATATCAAGGTGTCATTTTATTCAGCTTCCTATGACTAATGTGCCCATATAGACAGCTTAAGAGGGGTGATTCTACTGACAGATCCCCTTTAAGATAAATCATTCCCTTGCCATCACACATTGAATATCCGGTGTGATATCTACACATGACATGCATGCTAAGGATAGAACATGAATATACTTTATATATAATGAGAGATTACAGCTCTGAAGGGCTTCCATTTCCAGATTAGCCTTTTATTTAGATGTAGATCACAATAGATCTGCCTCCCGTCTTCTGTACTGCCGATGAATTTCCAAAGCAGCATTACTGCGGCGTGTTTAACTGTAAATGATGATAGCTGGAGGGGTGCATGCATCCTGCTTGCTCTGTACAGTTTATTTTGCTACTTGGGGTTCAGTAGAGAATGGGGGGCATGAAGACTTGTATGGGGAGAAGGGCAGGGCATTTTATAATACACTTTAGCTTGTTAAATAAAATGATATCTTTAATGGAGTAGTGGCAAATTACTTTTGTTGATGCACTGTGCTAATTTTTCAACTTGGTTTCAGCTTTTCTCTCAGCAGTTCTCTCCATTCCGATCACTGAATACCATGCAGTCTTCCAAGTCACATATAATAGATGTCAGCCCACAGCACCTAGCTATTAGTACATTATAGAAAGAAGTTGCGGGGGAGACGTTTCTTACAGTTAATTTACTCAGTCACTTATTATTCTGTTCCTTCTGCACTGGCTAAATATATGACTATGAGAAAAGACATTTCTCGGATGATGGCGGTTCAGTTAGTGTTTACTCTATTTTTCCCACTATAAGGCTACTTTCACACATCAGGTTTTTACAATCAGGCACAATCCGTCAAAGTTGAAAAAAGACGGATCCAGCGCAGATTGTGAAAAACTGATGCGACGGATTAGGTTTTTAGACGGATCAGTCATGAACTTTTGAAGAGAGAGAGATTCCAGGCATGCTCAGAGTGAAAAAACGGAGTCCGGTGACCCGATCAGTCTTTTTCCTAATCCGGCACCCATACACTTCCATTGTATCAAAAAGCCAGGAGCGCCGCTGCCGGCGCTGTCCGGTTTTTTGCCGCATACAAAAAACGTTCCTAGAAGAGTTTTTTCCAGACGGCGGAATGTAAATTTTTGCCGGACCCGGAAAAAAAACGGAAGAAAGGGATGTGATCCGGCGCTAATATGTCAATGTGAAAAAAACTGATCCGCCGGTAGAAAAAAACGGATCCAGTTTTTCAAAAAATAGCCGGATCACGCCTGATGGAAAAAACTGATGTGTGAAAGTAGCCTTAGAAGTGTAGAAATTTGCTGTCTCACTCAAGTGATCTTTTTATACTATTTATTTAAGCTAAAATCACCAGTCTTCTAGTTGGGAAAAATAAAGTATACTCACCGTCCACGTTAGAGCTCATTGGAAGTTTATGGAAAGCTTTATAACCCATATGGAAAATACACTGGACATGTGATCATTGGGGGCCTTAATTGCCTGGACTTCCACTGCAAGTTTCTTTTGGAAATTCCCTTTAAAAAGAGTTGGATGAAATCAGAATCACAATAAATCACATAAATGCATGTTTTAGATTTCACAATATAAATGGCATTATGACACAGATTTGTTAGACCTTGTGAGGCTGGTGTACTTTCCTTTTAACCTTTATGTAAGTATGTCTGTATAATCCTTATTTAAAGCCCATGTTCCAATAATAAAAAAATTATGAACAAGAAATAGGTACACCAACGCCCTTAAAAGGAGAGGAAATCAGGACAACTAAAAAGCTGCAAAGAGAAAATGGAAACTGTGGAATCCAAAATTGCAAAAAAAAAACAACAGAATTATGCGTACGTAGTACACTCTGTTGCGTTAGTTAGATAACTTTCACGTGTCATTTAAAAAAAACCTCAATCTTACTAATTGTCTTAATTGTTACCCTGAGTGACAAGAGAGGGGCTGAATCGAGCAAAAAATTTGAGCAATGGTTCTGCAATGATGTTGTAACTGAATGGCTACTCTCTCAAAGTACTCTCCCAAGAGTACAGAGAAACCAACTACTCAGAGTGAGGTACCGGTAAGAGCACAGTGTGCCAATGTTGTGGACTAATAGTTCAAAAAGTGACCATATGCACAATAAATATTTCATAAAATTGGTTGCCCAATACATCGATATGCTTTGAACTCACTGTTAGATGAGCCATGGATGGAATCAGCCTTGCCGCAGAAGGTCACTAACTTGCAGGCGTGAAGTGAAGACACAGATCGAGGGATGTATTTTGTGAGGTAGGGGCCAGGAAATAGATCTGCAGAGCCAGGAGCGCTCCGGCCGGTAGCGCTCTCAGATACCAGACAAAAAATGGCCGCGGCTGTCCAAGGACAGCGTGTGACGTCACAGCTGCGGCCATTTTTTGTCCGGTATCCAGGAGTGCTACCAGCTGGATCGCTCCTGGCTCTGCAGATCTATTGACACGTGAAAGTTAACTAATTAGCACAACAGAGTGTACTACGTACACATAATTCTTTGATTCTTTTAAAAACGTTTTATGATTTCAACTAATGCTTTAAATATCATGTTAATAGAGACATTCTGACAGATTTTCAAGGTAAGTATACCAGCTTCATCAGGGATAAGGAATTAATTGTGAAATGTGGGGACAGATCCACATAAAGAAAACTTTTCTTCCAGGATACGATCTCCTTTCAGAGTCAACAAAGGAAAGTAACAGCTATCTGATGACATTAAAAGGGATTCAAACCCCTGGGTTGTTCTTCCTGTTACAACTTTGTCTCAGGTGTATAGGGCTGAGGTGTAATTCCATGCAAAATCTATAGGAAAAAATAAATCTCTTTTCACAAACAAAAGCATCTTGTTTCTTACCTTTAATCAACCCATTTACATGATCTTAGGAGCTGTTGTCTAGTTTCTCACCTTTTCTGGCTTCTAATTGACTCTAGTAGTGCTTGATTCACCGTATCCAATTTGTTTCACCTCCTGATTTGTTTTGCACTGTGTGAATTGTGTCCCTAGATGAAGCATCTCTAAAAGAACATAGTGATGACTCTGCATAGTAATAGTCACATTAATGCTGGTGCAGTTCTTCACAGTTACAGAAACTATGACATTTGCACAAGTTTATTTTCTTCTATTCATATCATAGATTACACTGTGTTCCAAATTATTATGCAAAAAATTGTTTAGGAGTGATAAGGTAAGAATTTTTTTGTTTGTCAGTTAAACTCATTGATGGTGATGTGTGTCAGGGCTCTTTATATCACTGTAAGCAATTGCAGACACCTGTGCTAATTAGTTTGGCAGGTATGTCCAATGAAAGGCAAGACTACTTAAGAAGGCTGTCCCACATTATTAAGCAGCCTACGTTTTCTGCCAAAATGGGAAAGAAAAAGGATGTGTCGTCTGCTGAGAAGCAACAAATTGTGGAGTGTTTAGGTCAAGGCATGACTACAATCAACATTGCCAAGACACTTCATTGTGATCATCGCACAATCAAGAAGTATGTAGCTGATTCACAGTACACATGAGTGCGTGCTGATAAGGGAAAATTGAGGACTCTTTCCTACAGGCAATTACGTCAGGTTAAAAGAGCAGTGGCAAAAAAGCCTTGTCATAGCAGCAGACAAGTTTTTGAAGCTGCTGGTGCCTCCAACGTCCCCCGAACAACAAGATGCAGGGTCCTTCAGAGGTTTGCAGCTGTGCGTAAGCCATCCTGTCGACCTCTATCCACTGCACACAAGCAGAAACGGCTCCAGTGGGCCAAACAATACATGAAGACTGACTTCAAAACTGTTTTGTTCACCGATGAGTGCCGTGCAACGCTCGATGGTCCAGATGGAGTGGAGGATGGCTGGTTGATGGACACCCCATCCAAACAGCTATGGCGCCAACATGGAGGAGGTGGAGTAATGTTTTGGGCTGTAATCATGGGGAGAGAGATTGTCGGCCCCTTTAGGATCCCTGAAGGGGTAAAGATGAACTCCATAGTGTATGTTGAGTTTCTCAAACAGCACTTCCTGCCATGGTTCAAGAAGAAGAACCGTGCATTCCGCAGCAAGATCATTTTCATGCATGATAATGCACCGTCTCATGCTGCACATAACACATCTGCATCTCTGGCTGCTATGGGCATAAAATGGGACAAACTTATGGTGTGGCCCCCATGCTCCCCTGACCTCAACCCCATTGAGAACCTCTGGAGCATCATCAAAAGGAGTGTCTATGATGGCGGGAGGCAGTTCACATCTAAGCAACAGCTCTGGGAGGGTATTCTGTCCTCATGCAAAACAATTGAAGCAGAAACCATCCAAAACCTGACAAATTCAATGGACGAGAGAGTTCAGAAGCTCCTTTCGAACAAGGGGTCCTATGTGCAAATGTAACACCAAGAATAAAGTTTTGAGTTGACAACTGATTTCAGTTTGTAATAACCTGCTAATGCTTATAATTTCAAAAATGACCATTTTTTTGTTCTTTATTAAAATGAAAAGGTTGAAAACTCTGCTGTGCATAATAATTTGGAACATGCATTTTGAGTGCAGTTTGAGTTTTATTTTTTAAAAAATATACTGTTATCATAGGCAGTTTGTACAAAAACCTTTCAATTGTACTCTAATAGTTATTTGACTAGAAAATTACAATGACTGCAATTCATATAGGTAATTTGGGAAAATCTGAGAAAATATTTGCATAATAATTTGGAACACAGTGTATATAAAACATGAAAGGAATTGCATTCTTCAACTGGCTGCAAATTCTACAATGATTAGTAAATGGCAAATGGTGGCCTTTCCTGTCGGTCACGATTAAATTATTTACTACTGAATGAATAGCATTAGCTGAATAGCCAAAGATAATTTTATGGAATACTAATGCTTGGATTCCTGAATATACCCATATCATCATCAAGATTTATATTATCAAGATTTTAAAGATTTTTTTTTAAGTTTTTTTGGTTTAATTTGTAAAAATTTTTGTGTTTTATAATTTTATAGCCATACAGTATTAGCATTTTGCAAAAGAGTGAGGTTTTACCTGCTTATATATCCATTTATTCATTTAAACTCACATGTATGAAAGCTAATGCATAAAAACGAAATAAAGTTATTAGCCATAAAAATTAGTATTCAGGAAAATAATAAGACGTGATCAGATATAACAACAATTCTTAAATAAGCTCTCCCATCAAAATTTGTATCTTAATATATTGCCGTCATCATATTATGTAGCATGGAGTACATACAATTGCTCATTTTACCTTTCTACCCAGCTAATCCACCTGTTTTCCATTAGGTCTATGACATCACATGATTAAAAATGGACTAGATCAGTGTTTCCCAAACTCCAGTCCTCACGGACCCCACAGGTCATGTTTTCAGGATTCCTTTTGTATTGCGCAGATGGTGGAAGTATCATCAAGGCATCAGGAATTCTCTCGCCTGTGCAACACTATGGAAATCCTGAAAACATGACCCGTGGGGTCCGTGAGGACTGCAGTTTGGGAAACACTGGACTAGATGAATCCTAAGCTCGGTAGAAACAGATCAATTTTTCCTGTATGACTCATCAGTCACTGAAAAAGTCAATGGCAGGGGGGGAAGGGCAGAGCAGATCAGATGACTCTGATTTTGTAAACACAAGACACTTTCTGTTTCTACAGAGAAAAGAGAAGAATTAGCTGGGTAGAAGAGCAAAATGAGAAATTGTAAGTACACAGTGCCGTATAATATGACTGCAATATTTTAAGAGTATAAAAACTTTGATGGGAGGAGTGCTTTTATCTGTGCTAATTTTCATACAAAAGGTCCTTTGGGTTCATGCATAAGGACTCGTGTGGACTAAGACTTGAGCAGTTACCCATGATGGTCACTCAGTAAAACTCACATTTAGTCTCTTCACACTTTTGAATGAGCCTCTATTGGCTGCTCTAACACCGTTGACATCAAGAGTAGAGCTTTATGCAGCAATATTCTTACCATTAAAGCAACAGGCCCCCAAGTTATTGGGATCTGTCGGGATTCGTCTCATAACTGATCTGGGACATTTTATTGGTTTCTGTTATGAACTATTTCCACCACTCCTATGTGAACAGAACCGCATACTGTCAAGTTATTATAAAAAAAAAATAAAGTGGATTAAATTATCAGATATTATTTGTTAACATTGATCGAATATGTAATAAAATTAGATTTCTTGCCATAAAATAAATGAAGGGACCAGGATGGAGACCAACTGAAACTGATGATATCAAAGATGCTGATGATACAGACCATATTGACATAACCTGTAATGAGTGTTTCTACTAAAGCCCAGTTATAGGAGCAGATAATTTACAAATGAGCACTCGTTTCCAAGTTGTCTATCAACTAGTGCAAATAGTCTACCGATGACTGAGTAATACGCTCGTTTGTTGGCTGATTAGGTCCCGTATGTTGGTTTGAAAGTCATTGCTGTTGGCTGCCATTGGCTTGTGTAAAGAAGGGTTGTGCTACCAACAACGTGCATGCTGTATGGGGACAGAACAATCATATTAACAATTGTTCTGTCCTGAGGAAATGCTGGAAATCTGTCTCTCTATGGACACAACCTAAGAAACGTTATACAAAAGGATTTGGGAAGTCAACCTCATCTTTGTTTTCTTTAGCTTTCATTCATATGGATTTAGCAGTTGTCAATGAAATATTGTTAGTCTGATTTAGAATCTGATGTCCATCTTTGACTATAACTGTCTCATTCATCTGAAAGGGGCTTACAGAAATCTGAGATCACTGCTGCAACAACCTCATTCAGACGCTTGGAACAGAGCTGTTATCCTATAACCATCAATCCATACTACAACCCCTGGCAAAAATTATGGAATCACCGGCCTTGGAGGATGTTCATTCAGTTGTTTTATTTTGTTGAAAAAAGATCACAGACATGGCACAAAACTGAAGTCATTTCAAATTGCAACTTTCTGGCTTTAAGAAACACTGAAAGAAATCAAGAACAAATAATGTGGCAGTCAGTAATGGTTATTTTTTTTAACCAAGCATAGGGAAAAAATTATGGAATCACTCAATTCTGAGGGAAAAAATTATGGAATCATGAAAAACACAAAAAAACACTCCAACACATCACTAGTATTTTGTTGCACCACCTCTGGCTTTTACAACAGCTTGCAGTCTCTGAGGCATGGACTTAATGAGTGTTAAACAGTACTCTTCATCAATCTGGCTCCAACTTTCTCTGATTGCTGTTGCCAGATCAGCTTTGCAGGTTGGAGCCTTGTCATGGATCATTTTCTTCAACTTCCACCAAAGATGTTCAATTGGATTGAGATCCGGACTATTTGCAGGCCATGACATTGACCTTATGTGTCTTTTTTCAAGGAATGTTTTCACAGTTTTTGCTCTACGGCAGGATGCATTATCATCTTTAAAAATGATTTCATTATCCCCAAACATCTTTTCAATTGATGGGATAAGAAAAGTGTCCAAAATATCAACATTAACTTGAGCATTTATTGAAGATTTAATGACAACCATCTCCCCAGTGCCTTTACCTGACATGCAGCCCCATATCATCAATGACTGTGGAACTTTGCATGTTCTCTTCAGGCAGTCATCTTTATAAATCTCATTGGAACGGCACCAAACAAAAGTTCCAGCATCATGACCTTGCCCAATGCAGATTCTCGATTCTTCACTGAAAATGACTTTCATCCAGTCATCCACAGTCCACGATTGCTTTTCCTTAGCCCATTGTAACCTTGTTTTTTTCTGTTTAGGTGTTAATGGTGGCTTTTGTTTAGCTTTTCTGTATGTAAAGGGTATGCCACACTAAGCAATATCGCTAACGGGATCGCTAAAAAACGTCACTATTTAGCGATCCCGTTAGCGATGTTGTTCAGTGCGGCAGCTTCCAGCGACGAGCTTCCTGCTGTGATCTCGCTCGTCGCTGGAATCGCTCCGGACCCTATTTCATCGCTGGCGCTCCCGCTGGGTAAGTATCTAATCGCTGTGTGGCACCTTTTCTTAGCGATTTAGCGGTACTTTTGTACCGCTAAAGTCGTTAAGAAGATCGCTAACGGCGATAGCGTCGTTAACTATATCGCTAAATGCGGCAGCATTTAGCGATATAGAAACAATCCCGCTAGCGATCTCATTAGTATGCAACGCTAACGAGATCGCTAGCGGGATAGCTTAGTGTGGCAGTACCTTAAATCCCATTTCCTTTAGGTGGTTTCTTACAGTTCGGTCACAGACGTTGACTCCAGTTTCCACCCATTCGTTCCTCATTTGTTTTGTTGTGCATTTCCTGTTTTGGAGACATATTGCTTTAAGTTTCTGGTCTTGACGCTTTCATGTCTTCCTTGGTCTACCAGTATGTTTGCCTTTAACAACCTTCCCATGTTGTTTGTATTTGGTCCAGATTTTAGACACAGGTGACTGTGAACAACCAACATCTTTTGCAACATTGCGTAATGATTTACCCTCTTTTAAGAGTTTGATAATCCTCTCCTTTGTTTCAATTGACATCTCTCGTGTTGGAGCCATGATTCATGTCAGTCCAGTTGGTGCAACAGGTCTCCAAGGTGTGATCACTCTTTTTTTAGATGCAGACTAACGAAGAGAAACCAATCACAAACTAAAATGTTTCTATACGAATGCACAAAGCATGGGCAACAAACAAGGAGAACTGGAACTACTAACGCAGGAGAAGAAATATGATGTCATTGGAATCACTGAGACTTGGTGGGACGATACACATGATTGGAATACAAGGCTAGAAGGATACAACTTATTTGCAAGAAACAGACTTGATAAACGAGGAGGAGGTGTTGCATTGTATGTTAGAAAAGCGTATATCTGCACAGAGATTGACGCTTCAGAGACTGGGAGTTCTGTGGAAACTGTTTGGGTAAGAATACAAGGACAGAACAATGGAAAGGACACCATTGTAGGCATTTACTACAGGCCGCCTGTGCAAGCTGAAGATATGGATGAACTCTTTATGCATCAAATGGCCAAGTTCTCCAAAAAATATGACATAGTGGTCATGGGAGATTTCAACTATCCAGACGTTGGGAATCTCTCTCAGGCAAAACTAACAGGTCCAGGAAATTCTTATCCTCTCTTGCGGACAACTTTATCTTCCAAAAGGTAATGGAGAAAACAAGGGGATCTGCTACCTTGGATCTAATCCTCATAAACAGGGAGGAAATGGTGGAGGAGGTAAGAGTGGCTGGGACTCTAGGAGGTAGTGACCATGCTATTTTAGAATTTTGGATAACAAGAGGAGAAAGACCTGTGAAGACTCAGACGTCAAGGTTAGATTTCAGAAAGGCAGATTTTAAGGAACTCAGAAAGAGAATTGGACGGATCCAATGGCTGGATATCCTTAAGGACAAAAATGTCCAGGAAGGATGGAAAATCTTGAAAAATGAGATTCTCAAAGCACAATCGTTAACAATTCCGAAAAGAGGGAAGAATGGGAAGCATTTAAGGAAACCAGGATGGATGAACATAGAACTTAAACACATGCTAAAAAGGAAGAAAGAAATGTTTATCAAATGGAAAGAGGGAGGCATATCTAAAGAAGAATATAATGCCGTCTGCAGAACCTGCAGGTCACAAATCAGATTATCTAAAGCTGACAATGAATTAAGGCTTGCAAGTGACGTCAAAAGCAACAAAAAAGGATTTTGGGGATACGTCAAAAGTAAAAGAAAAGTCAAAGATGCTATAGGATTTTTACAGGATGAAAATGATGAAATGGTAAGTCAGGATGTTGAGAAGGCTGAACTTTTAAATTCCTATTTTGCATCTGTTTTCTCTCAGAAAGGAAATGTAACATCAACTGATCTTCACTGTCCTATTAAAGGAATAGAAGAATCCAGGATATTATAAACAGAAAGACAGTGAGGAAACACTTAGCTAACATAAATGAATTCAAGTCTCCAGGTCCAGATGAATTACACCCAGGGTACTGAAGGAGATAGCAGAAGAAATTCTTGAACCACTGTCCATAATCTTTGAAAATTCTTGGAGAACAGGAGAAGTCCCAGAAGACTGGAGAAGAGCAAATGTTGTTCCTATCTTCAAAAAGGGGAAGAAGGTGGACCCAGGGAACTACAGGCCGGTGAGTCTGACTTCTATACCAGGAAAGATCTTTGAACAAATTATTAAAGAACATGTATGCAAGTACCTGGATAAGAATGAAGTGATTAAACAGAGTCAGCATGGGTTTGTAACTAATAAGTCATGTCAGACTAACTTAATTTCCTTCTATGACAGAATCACTGACTGGGTGGATTAGGGAAATGCTGTAGATATAGTATATCTTGACTTCAGCAAAGCATTTGACAAAGTATCTCACACAATCCTTATTGAAAAAAATGACTAAGTATGGAATGGACAAGGCAACTGTTAGGTGGATTCATAACTGGCTTAGTGATCGGACCCAAAGAGTGGTTGTAAATGGCTGCACATCCAGTTGGAAGAATGTCTCAACTGGGGTACCACAAGGCTCTGTTTTGGGCCCTGTATTGTTCAACATCTTTATCAATGATTTAGATGAAGGAATTGAGGGTAAACTGATCAAATTTGCTGATGACACAAAGCTAAGAGGGGTAGCTAATACTAGAGAAGAGAGAGAGAGGATTCAAAAAGATATAAATAAACTGGAGCAGTGGGCAGCAACTAACAGAATGGATTTTAACAGGGAAAAATGCAAAGTACTACATCTGGGCAATAAAAATGAAAAAAGCATATACAAAATGGGAGGAATAGGGCTAAGTAACAGCACATGTGAAAAAGACTTGGGTATACTAATTGATCACAGACTTAACATGAGTCAACAGTGTGATGCAGCAGCAAAAAAGGCAAATGCAATTCTAGGATGTATCAACAGAAGCATACAGTCTAGATCACGTGAGGTCATTATTGCCCTCTACTCCTCTTTGGTCAGACCTCATCTGGAATACTGTGTCCAGTTTTGGGCACCACATTTTAAAAAAGACATCAACAAACTGGAGCAAGTTCAGAGAAGAGCCACCAGAATGGTGACCGGTCTGCAAACCATGTCCTATGAGGAACGGTTGCAGGATTTGGGAATGTTTAGCTTGCAAAAAAGAAGACTGAGAGGAGACTTAATAGCTGTCTACAAATATCTCAAGGGCTGTCACATTGTAGAAGGATCATCTTTATTCTCATTTGCACAAGGAAGACTAGAAGCAATGGGATGAAACTGAATGGGAGGAGACACAGATTAGATATTAGAAAAAACTTTTTGACAGTTAGGGTGATCAATGAGTGGAACAGGCTGCCACAAGAGGTGGTGAGTTCTCCTTCAATGGAAGTCTTCAAACAGAGGCTGGATAGACATCTGTCTGGGATGATTTAGAGAATCCTGCTTTGAGCAGGGGGTTGGACCAGAAGGCCCAGGAGGTCCCTTCCAACTCTACCATTCTATGATTCTATGATCTAATTTGATGCAGGTGTTAGTTTTGGGAATGAAAATTTACAGGGTGATTCCATAATTTTTTCCCTCAGAATTGAGTGATTCCATAATTTTTTCCCTATGCTTAGTTAAAAAAAATAGCCATTACTGACTACCACATTATCTGTTCTTGATTTATTTTAGTGTTTCTTAAAGCCAGAAAGTTGCCGTTTGAAATTACTTCAGTTTTGTGCCATGTCCGTGATCTGGCTTTTTTCAACAAAATAAAACAACTGAATGAACATCCTCCAAGGCCGGTGATTCCATAATTTTTGCCAGGAGTTGTATAGTAACATCCGAAGGAAAGGTATAATTTCTTGCAAGTTATTGTTTCTTGTCTTCCTACTACTCCTGGTAATCATTGTAAATACTGTTAGAAACAAGGTAGAGCACATTTTTATTTGACTGGTAAGAAAAAAGTTGCGCATAGTCATGCAACACTTTTTCTAGTACAGCTAGATTTGCTCATGATCTTGTTTCAAAAAGTGACGCTAATTACATGTCCATGCTATGCAAAATCTATACAGGTGCAAATGTCAACCATTGACTACTATTGGAATTTTTCTTTACAATTCTAGTGCAAAGTCTATACTTTTCCATAGATTTGAGATAAAGATATAGAGATTTAAACTGACTAATGGACATACCTTCGACATGTCTGGTTGAAATAAGCCTTTATTCACATTAGACATTTATGCTGTACATTTTGCCCCGATGCAGTGTGAAACCGGCCTAATAGACTCTCACCGTTAGGAGATTAAAAATTACAATTTTTTTTTCTGATCCCATTGATTCTCCAAGGACAAGCAGCCTGGAGGTGTTCATCTCGCCCTACATAGAATTAAAATGCTTGTTTGGCTGATATTTAGTTTGCTTGTACGCTTCCCAATAAAAGAAATGCTCCAGTGGAATTCACTGTAATTTGCTTTGATCTGCAGTTTGTAAAGACTTTGATACATTTATTATAAAACGCGCACTAGTTAGGATAATAGACTCTGATAGGTTTTTGAACTTTGGAAAGCACAAGGCCTCAGCTGGACCATGATATGTGCCTCCTAGTGATATTTTTAATCTATAATTGGGGTATGGCTTCCCCTCAACTATGCTATATTTCCAATTTACTAAATATATGTACGTATTATTAGTTTCAATCTTAACCATCAGTCATCATCAGAAACCATTTCCGATGTTCCTCACAGCTCTATTTTCCATTAGAAGGAGCAGTCAAGTATCAGGCTATCACACTGCAGTTTGTAGTGTAAAGTTCATTCTTCAAGGGGCTGTTTATCCCTGGGGGAATTTTATGCAAGCATTGCAGCCTGCCAAATCTTAGAATGCGCACTTTTAGATCTCGGCTCCTTTTTCCGGTTGCCAACCTGATTCTCATCCGTTTCCTGTATTGAGATCATCAAATTCGAATCTAGCTGTCACGTGACCATAGGTATGCAATCATATACTTGTGGTCACGTGAATGGCCGCTCGAGTAAGCCAATGGAGCCAAATCCCTGCTGAAAATTCCACCAGGAGTGAGCAACCGGTTTAAACATTTGCTTTAAGATAGCTGCCATATTTTCTACTCCGGTTGGGGAACACAACCTCTTCTGATGTAAGAGTGAGCAGGTTTCTTAAACACAATGAAATGTGAATGCAGCTATATAGAAAGATCAATGGAGCAGTGATCATTAGTTAAGCTTTACCTTTAGGTTTCCATGTATTTCATGTGTTCTTTACAAACCGTTTTGAGACATATTTACTCTTCAAACATGCATTTTTTAATACTTTTTTCTAAAGTGAAACTTAAGAAATAAATGCATTAAGAAAAGCAAAACCTTTAGTGTGCTTCCTTGAAAAAAAAAATGCTACCGTCCCCTAAAACAGCACCAAAAGGGAGCTAAAATGCCAAAAAATCCCTGTTTGTTGCATTGTGACTGGTTGTTAAATGCAACCCGACAATTTTTGCTTGCGTAAATTTTTATTGAAACCTCAGAGTGGTCTCTATGCAATAACAGGCTATTGTGCAGGATGGCACTTCTGAAAATAAAATGGGACACAGCAGGGTACAGATGTTCTACAGGTTATTTTTTCCATACTTGTCCTGTTTTTCTGTAGAGCATCTGTGTATACGGCTGTTTGTTGCTCCATAGAGATCAATTATATTGATTGATACAATACCAGTGTAAGAATCCTTTTGGCCACTTTTCTCTCAATAGTCAGAACTTGAGTGACTTGGAAAATAAAACATCTGTGCCATTTGCTGACTTTACTGCACCCCTGACACTTTAGTCATGTTTGTCTTTTAGTATATTTTCCTCCATATTTTATACATTGCATATAATCATTTATCTCCATGTTCTGCTATGTTCTTTGTGTTTGTATGTGTTCCTTACGTTATATGTTATATCATAGATTCTGTAATTGCTTGTGGCAGTTATATCTATATATTTTCCCATGACAGAATATATGTGTCAGACTTAACCCCTTTATATTCCAACTTGGCCCTGCCTTGAGAAGACAATATAAAAATGAGCAAAAGCAACAAATATATCATGACCACGTACAAAATGAAGGCTAAGTGTTCATAAGCATTGCCGTCATCACTGGTCTCCTACACAATGACATAAATGCAATGACTAGCATTTTGATCATTTAGTAAAAGATAAAAATATGTAGCAAAATTTATGATCAGAAATGTTTGACTTTTAAACATTTTAAGTGGTTTAAAACGGGTAACAAGGATTTCCATAGAGCCCAAATATATATTTTTCTTTGTTTTGTTTTAATTTTTTCATTTCAAAATATAATATCTAAAGAAAAAAACTTTTTAAATGCAGCTTGTAAAAGTTTTAGAATGGATTATACTATTTAATGTGCTATATAAAAATGTACTATAAATAAAGACGGTTGTAAAATACTGGACCCATCTCTGGACTGTGTCTTGTGAAAGGGCGGGAACTGTTTGTAGGGACGGACAATCATAAAGGGATTTTAGAAGGATGAGAGCAATGCTTCCTCTACCACTGCATCTCATAGCTCAATAGTCAGAATAGCATTTTCCTACTGAAATATTTTGTTGTCCTCATTTGCAGAATGGTTTAACCCCTTTCCAACGTTGGGCGTAATATGCCTATGTCATAGTCATAGAATTGTAGAGTTGGAAAGGAACCTCCTGGGTCATCTGGTCCAACCCCCTGCTCAAAGCAGGATTCACTAAATCATCCCAGACAGATGTCTGTCCAGCCTCTGAAGACTTCCATTGAAGGAGAACTCACCACTTCTCGTGGCAGCCTGTTCCACTAACAAAAGTTTTTTTCTTATATCTAATCTGTGTCTCTTCCCATTCTGTTTCATCAAATTGCTTCTAGTCTTTCCTTGTGCAAATGAGAATAAATCTCTATATCTTTATCTCAAATATATGGAAAAGTATAGACTTTGCACTAGAATTGTAAAGAAAAATTCCAATAGTAGTCAATGGTTGACATTTGCACCTGTATAGATTTTGCATAGCATGGACATGTAATTAGCGTCACTTTTTGAAACAAGATCATGAGCAAATCTAGCTGTACTAGAAAAAGTGTTGCATGACTATGTGCAACTTTTTTCTTACCAGTCAAATAAAAATGTGCTCTACCTTGTTTCTAACAGTATTTACAATGATTACCAGGAGTAGTAGGAAGACAAGAAACAATAACTTGCAGGAAATTATACCTTTCCTTCGGATGTTACTATACAACTCCTGGCAAAAATTATGGAATCACCGGCCTTGGAGGATGTTCATTCAGTTGTTTTATTTTGTTGAAAAAAAGCAGATCACAGACATGGCACAAACTGAAGTAATTTCAAACAGCAACTTTCTGGCTTTAAGAAACACTAAAAAAATCAAGAACAGATAATGTGGTAGTCAGTAATGGCTATTTTTTTTAACTAAGCATAGGGAAAAAATTATGGAATCACTCAATTCTGAGGGAAAAAATTATGGAATCACCCTGTAAATTTTCATTCCCAAAACTAACACCTGCATCAAATTAGATCATAGAATCATAGAATGGTAGAGTTGGAAGGGACCTCCTGGGCCTTCTGGTCCAACCCCCTGCTCAAAGCAGGATTCTCTAAATCATCCAGACAGATGTCTATCCAGCCTCTGTTTGAAGACTTCCATTGAAGGAGAACTCACCACCTCTTGTGGCAGCCTGTTCCACTCATTGATCACCCTAACTGTCAAAAAGTTTTTTCTAATATCTAATCTGTGTCTCCTCCCATTCAGTTTCATCCCATTGCTTCTAGTCTTTCCTTGTGCAAATGAGAATAAAGATGATCCTTCTACAATGTGACAGCCCTTGAGATATTTGTAGACAGCTATTAAGTCTCCTCTCAGTCTTCTTTTTGCAAGCTAAACATTCCCAAATCCTGTAACCGTTCCTCATAGGACATGGTTTCCAGACCGGTCACCATTCTGGTCGCTCTTCTCTGAACTTGCTCCAGTTTGTTGATGTCTTTTTTAAAACGTGGTGCCCAAAACTGGACAAGTATTCCAGATGAGGTCTGACCAAAGAGGAGTAGAGGGCAATAATGACTTCACGTGACCTAGACTGTATGCTTCTGTTAATACATCGCAGAATTGTATTTGCCTTTTTGCTGCTACATCACACTGTTGACATGTTCAGTCTGTGATCTATTAGTATACCCAAGTTTTTTTCACAGGTGCTGTTGCTTAGCCCTATTCCTCCCATTCTGTATATGCTTATTCATTTTTATTGCCCAGATGTAGTACTTTGCATTTTTCCCTGTTAAAAACCATTCTGTTAGTTGCAGCCCACTGCTCCAGTTTATTTATATTTTTTTGACTCCTCTCTCTCTTTTCTAGTATTAGCTACCTTTGTGTCATCAGCAAATTAAATCAGTTTACCCTCAATTCCTTCATCTAAATCATTGATAAAGATGTTGAACAATACAGGGACCAGCAGGGCTGCCACTAGGAATTTTGGGGCCCCATACTGGCAAAATTTATGGGGCCCCCCTTTAAGCTCCACCCCAAGTTCCGCCTCCACCCTAGCTCCTCCTCCACCACGCGAACTATCCAAAATCCCTCCGCCTTTTCTTGGAAAAACTCCACTTCTGCACCACGCCCTCACCAATGACACATTAACATCAAATCACATGCATAGCCATCAGCTTTTGTTTTGACCAAAAGATTTTTTTAAGCCACCACCACGACAAGGTAATATGGGTGAAATGGTGTGCACTCAAGTCTAGTGTATAGGAGGTGCTGGTGAATTGGTCCTAAGCGGCACCAACAAATATAGGAAGAGCAAAATTCACCGCACACTACAATTGATTACTATGCAGAAAAATATTTTTATTTGAAAAATTATCCAATCCAAAAGAAGAAAGTGCCAGTGCCGTAATAATAATATGTACAATATACAGATACCCAACGTTTCGACCCTCCAGGATCTTAATCATAGGGTACTAGAGAAAAATAGAAAAACATAGTGTGAGGCAATTATATACAGTTATTACATATATATAACATATATACAGATATGGGCTGGATCATATATAATTGATTGCGAAAAATGTCATGTAGATAATAATCCAGAAAGTAGAATATATCGTTAAAGTACATATTGGAGCATCATTATACAATCTCAACATGGAGATAATAGAGTAACGATTTATATAATCATAGTAGAACAAAAGCACAATGATATAAGAAACAAAGAAGAGCGCATTTCTACCTTGTAAAATTAGTACAACAGAGATATGGCACATAGTAGAGGCAATAAATTCCTTGTAAATTCCCTTATAGCAGAGCCAGATGCTGCAGATAATATCAAAATGATTAAATATAGGGAAATAGGGGTACCATCATTGAAATGTCAGAGATTACCTGCTGTGTACAAAGAGCAGGAGTTAAATGTATCCAGAATAGGGCTAAAGTATGTCCTGAGTGGTGTCCTGATAGCCTGTACAGGGCAAATGGAACACAAATTATAGCCCATTACAGTGGCAGATGGAGTGGACTATTTACATGAAAACATACCTTTGGAGGTGGATGAAATGAAATATAGGCGGCGCACCTGCGCCCTGCCGTGTACAAAAAGTAGGGGTTAAATGTGCCCTGGACGGGGTTAAAACATGTCTTGGATGGCGTCCACAGAGCCTACATGGGGTAAATGTGGCATAAGTTGCAGCCCAGAGTGATGGCAGATGGGGTGAACCGCTTTGAATCTAAGACATACCTTAAGAAGCGAATGTACAGGTTTACAGGCGGCGCTCCTGCGCCCTGCCTTGTCTGCTGGGTGACCAGGTGTATGGGAAGGGAGCAAATGGGGGTTTAAATGCGGCGCCGTGTAAAGCCGGACGGAAGTGCGTCATCCGGACCGGAAGTGACACGGCGCCACATGCAGGCCTCTAGTCTCCTCCCCTAGATTTTGTCTCCTATACAGATTAGTGTCTCTCATAGTCCTACTTATATTTGCCTTTTCCCACCGAAAACATGGCGGCTGCTACCGCTATCGCGCATGCGCGATTACATCAGATCATGTTGCGCCGTGTCACTTCCTGTCCGGATGACGCACTTCTGATCCGGCGGTACACGGCATACAAAATACCTCCCATATAATGCTCCATAAAGGTTAATAATGGCCCCATAAGATGCTCCATAGAATAATATGGCCCATATGCTGCTCCATAAAAGTTATGCCCCCATAAGATGCTCCATATATTTTATGTCCCATATGATGCCCCATAGATTTTATACCCCCATATGATGCCCCTTAGATTTTATACCCCCATATGATGCTCCATAGATTTTATGCCCTATATGATGCTCCATAGATTATGCCGCCATATGATGCTCCATAGATTATGCCGCCATATGATGCTCCAAAGATTATGCCCCATATGATGCCCATAGATTATGCCGCCATATGATGCTCCAAAGATTATGCCCCATATGATGCTCCAAAGATTATGCCGCAATATGATGCCCCATAGATTATGCCGCCATATGATGCTCCAAAGATTATGCCGCCATATGATGCCCCATAGATTATGCCGCCATATGATGCTCCAAAGATTATGCCCCATATGATGCTCAAAGGATTATGCCGCCATATGATGCCCCATAGATTATGCCGCCATATGATGCTCCAAAGATTATGCCACCAAATGATGCTATAATAGATTATGCCGCCATATGATGCTCCAAAGATTATGCCGCCATATGATGCTCCAAAGATTATGCCGCCATATGATGCCCCATAGATTATGCCGCCATATGATGCTCCAAAGATTATGCCGCCATATGATGCTCCATAGATTTTATGCACCCATATGATGAGCAGGCGGGGGGGGCCGCATGCAGCAATCCAACAGGGCCCCAGCCCAGGGCAGGCAGGAGGGGCCCGCAGCATCCAGCAACAGGGTCCCCAGGCCTGGGGGGCCTTTTGGTGGATGCTGGGCCCCCCCTTCCTGCCCTGGGCCCTGTTGGTGGTGCGTGGTGGATGCTGGCGCTGCGGCTGTCCTGGCCGGGCCCCCCCTGCGACAGACTACTCACCATGCTGAGCTCGCCTGCCGCCTGCAACCGGTCCGGTCCGCCGCTCCCAGCCACTTGGCAGTGTGTGTCAGGCACAGCACACCGACGTGACACGCTGCTCGCTCTGCTCCAGAATGAGGAAGTGGAGCAGAGCAGCGTGTGACATCATGGCTGGACCATGATGCATCAGGGCGGGCCGTAGCTTAAAGCTACAGTGCCTGCCCATTTAATTTGCCAGCCAGGAGAATAGGAGATCAGGACTGGGGACAGTGGGGAATAAAAAGCAGCGAAGCGCTGCGCCTGCTGCCAGACCGTGCTGCCAGCGTGCTGGGGCGGCGGGCGGGCCCCCCTAAAGCACCGGGCCCCATACATTAGTAAGGGCTGTAATGCCCTGATGGCGGCCCTGGGGACCAGGACAAAGCCCTCTGGTACCCCACTTGAGACATTCTTCCAACTGGATGTGCAGCCATTTACGACCACTCTTTGGGTCCGATCACTAAGCCAGTTATGAATCCACCTAACAGTTGCCTTGTCCATTCCATACTACGTCATTTTTTCCATAAGGATTGTGTGAGATACTTTGCCAAATGCTTTGCTGAAGTCAAGATATACTATATCTACAGAATTTCCCTGATCCACCCAGTCTGTGATTCTGTCATAGAAGGAAATTAAGTTAGTCTGACATGATTTATTAGTTACAAACCCATGCTGACTCTGGTTAACACTTAATTCGTATCCAGGTACTTACATACATGTTGTTTAATAATTTGTTCAAAGATCTTTCCTGGTATAGAAGTCAGACTCGCCAGCCAATAGTTCCCTGGGTCCACCTTCTTCCCCTTTTTGAAGATAGGAACAACATTTGCTCTTCTCCAGTCTTCTGGGACTTCTCCTGTTCTCCAAGAATTTTCAAAGAATAGGTAGAGTGGTTCAAAAATTTCTTCTGCTATCTCCTTCAGTACCCTGGGGTGTATTTCATCTGGACCTGGAGATTTGAATTCATTTATGTTAGCTAAGTGTTTCCTCACTATCTTTCTATTTATAAATATCCTGGATTCTTCTATTACTTTAATAGGACAGTGAAGATCAGTTGATGTTACATTTCCTTTCTGAGAGAAAACAGATGCAAATTAGGAATTTAAAAGTTCGGCCTTCTCAACATCCTTTTTACCATTTCATCACTTTCATCCTGTAAAAATCCTATAGCATCTTTGACTTTTCTTTTACTTTTGACATATCCCCAAAATCCTTTTTTATTACTTTTGATGTCTCTTTCAAGCCTTAATTCATTGTCCACTTTAGATAATCTGAGTCATGCCCTGCAGGTTCTGGAGACAGCATTATAATCTTTAGATAAGCCTCCCTCTTTCCATTTGATAAACATTTCTTTCTTCCTGTTTAGCATGTGTGAAAGGTCTGTGTTCATCCATCCTGGTTTTCTTAAATGCTTCCCATTCTTCCCTCTTTTCAGAATTGTTAATAATTGTGCTTTGAGAATCTCATCTTTCAAGATTTCCCATCCTTCCTGGACATTTTTGTCCTAAAGTATATCCAGCAATTGGATCCCTCCAATTCTCTTTCTGAGTCCCTTAACCCCTTAATGACTGCCGATACGCCTTTTAACGGCGGTCATTAAGGGTACTTAAACCACAGCGCCGTTAATTAACGGCGCTGTGGAAAAAGTGAATAGCGCATTTTCTCCGGGGTCTCGGCTACCGGGGGTAGCCGAGACCCCAGAGAACATGAATCGGGTCGGTTTTTACCGACACCGATGTTGCGATCGCCGTTATTAACCCTATAACGGCGACCGCAACAAAAAAAAAAAAAGTTGTGCCATTTAATTTCTCTGTCCTCTGATGTCATCTGACATCAGAGGACAGAGAAAAGGGTCCCCGGGACCCCCATGTGGCCCCCGATGTCCTGTATGTGGCCCCAGGGCCCTCCGGTGTCCCCCTGGGCCAGCGCGATGAAGAACATGGGGGCGCATGCTCAGTGCGCCCGCCGCTAAGTGCCGCTGTGCTGGTGGGGGGATGGGCAAATATTCTCTGGGGTCTCGGCTAAAAATGAGGGTCCCCCGATCACCCCCCCGTATACTTACCAGTGTCCTCCGTCCTCCCGCAGGCCCCAGGATCCCGGCGTCTTCTTCCTGCAAAAAAAAATGGCGGGCGCATGCGCAGTGCGCCCGCCGATCTGCTTGGCGGCAGATTCAAAAAAAGTTTCATTCATTCTCCAGAAAGTGCATTTTGATCACTGTGATAAACTATCACAGTGATCAAAATAAAAAAAACAGTACATACCCCCCCCATTTATCACCCCCTTAGTTAGGGACATATAATAAAAAATAGAAATTATATTTATTTTCATTTTTCTGTTAGGGTTAGGGTTATAATTAGGGTTAGGGTTATAATTAGGGTTAGGGTTAGGGTTATAATTAGGGTTAGGGTTAAGCCGGGTTCATACTGCGTTATAGTAGTCCATTAGACGGACTGCGTTACACCGCGGTATAACGCGGTGTAACGCAGTCCGTTAACGCTGCCATTCACCCCCATTTGAGGGCGCATCGCGACGCATGCCGTAAAGCGGCATGCGTTTGCGACGTGCCATCATTCAGTGACGGAGCCTCGGACGCGGGCTGCAGCGTCTGGGCTCCGTCACCGCTAGTGCAGATGAATCATCTGCTGATTCCTCTGCGCTAGTGGGTATAGCATAACGCGATCGTGTTATGCTATACCGTTACCAGCCCGTCAACGCTATGTGTTGAACGGGCTGGTAAAACACAAAATGAACCTAGCCTTAGGGTTAGGGTTATAATTAGGGTTAGAATTAGGGTTAGGGTTACAATTAGGGTTAGGGTTAAAATTAGGGTTAGGGTTACAATTAGAGTTAGGGTTACAATTAAGGTTAGGGTTACAATTAGGGTTGGAATTAGGGTTGGGATTTAGGTTAGGATTAGGGTTGGGATTAGGGTTAGGGGTGTGTTGGGGTTAGGGTTGGAGCTAGAATTGAGGGATTTCCACTATTTAGGCACATCAGGGGGTCTCCAAACACGACGTGGCGTTCAAAAAGTCAAATGGCGCTCCCTCCCTTCCGAGCCCTGCCGTGCGCCCAAACAGTGGTTTACCCCAACATATGGGGTATCAGCGTACTCAGGACAAATTGCACACCAATTTTGGGGTTCTAATTTCTCCTGTTACCCTTGGGAAAATAAAAAATAGCTGGCTAAAAAAATCATTTTTGAGAAAAAAAATGATTTTTTTATTTTCACAGCTCTGCATTTATAAATTTCTGTGAAACACTTGGGGGTTCAAAGTGCTCACCACACATCTAGATAAGTTCCTTAAGGGGTTAGTTTCCAAAATGGGGTCACTTGTGGGGGGTTTCCACTGTTTAGACACATCAGGGGGTCTCCAAACACGACGTGGCGTTCAAAAAGTCAAATGGCGCTCCCTCCCTTCCGAGCCCTGCCGTGCGCCCAAACAGTGGTTTACCCCAACATATGGGGTATCAGCGTACTCAGGACAAATTGCACACCAATTTTGGGGTTCTAATTTCTCCTGTTACCCTTGGGAAAATAAAAAATAGCTGGCTAAAAAAAAACATTTCTGAGAAAAAAAAAGATTTTTCATTTTCACGGCTCTGCGTTTATAAATTTCTGTGAGGCACTTGGGGCTCAAAGTGCTCACCACACATCTAGATAAGCTCCTTGGGGGGTCTAGTTTCCAAAATGGTGTCACTTGCAGGGGGTTTCTACTGTTTAGGTACATCAAGGGCTCTGCAAACACAACATGACGCCCGCAGAACATTCCATCAAAGTCTGCATTACAAAATGGCGCTCCTTCCCTTCCAAGCACTCACATGCGCCCAAACAGTGGTTTCACCCCACATATGGGGTATCAGCGTACTCAGGAAAAATTGCACAACAACTTTTTGGGTCCAATTTCTCCTGTTACCCTTGGGAAAATAAAAAAATAGCGGGCTAAAGAATCATTTTTGAGGAAAAAAATGATTTTTTATTTTCACGGCTCTACGTTTATTAATTTCTGTGAAGCACTTGGGGGTTCAAAGTGCTCACCACACATCTAGATAAGTTCCTTAAGGGGTCTAGTTTCCAAAATTGTGTGATTTGTGGGGGGTTTCGACTGTTTAGGCGTATCAGGGGCTCTCCAAACGCGACATGGCGTCCAATTTCAATTCCAGCCAATTTTGGTTTGAAACAGTCAAACGGCGCTCCTTCACTTCCAAGCCCTGCCGTGCGCCCAAACAGTGGTTTACCCCCACATATGGGTATCGGCATGCTCAGGACAAGTTGCACAAAAACTTTTGGGGTCTTGTTACCCTTGGGAAAATAAAAATTGGGGTGAACAGATCGTTTTTGTGGAAAAAATATGATTTTTTATTTTCACGGTTCTATGTTATAAACTTCTGTGAAGCACTTGGAGGTTCAAAGTGCTCACCACACATCTAGATAAGTTCCTTAGGGGGTCTAGTTTCCAAAATGGGGTCACTTGTGATGGGTTTCCACTGTTTAGACACATCAGGGCCTCTACAAACGCGACATGGCGTCCAGCCAATTCTGCGTTGAAAAAGTCAAATGTTGCTCCTTCCCTTGCAACCTCTGCCGTGCGCCCAAAAAGTGGTTTACCCCCACATATGGGGTATCGGCTTAATCAGGAGAAATTGCACAACAAATTTTGTGGTTCATTTTTTCTTTTAACAGTTGTGAAAATAAAAAAAATAGGTTCCGAAGTAAAGTTTTTGCAAAAAAAGTTAAATGTTAATTTTTTCCTTCCACATTGCTTCAGTTCCTGTGAAGCACGTAAAGGGTAAAATAGACTTCTTGAATGTGGTTTTGAGCACCTTGAGGGGTGCAGTTTTTAGAATGGTGTCACTTTTGGCTATTTTCTATCATATAGACCCCTCAAAGTGACTTCAAATGTGAGGTGGTCCCTAAAATAAAAATGGTGTTGTAAAAATGAGAAATTGCTGGTCAACTTTTAACCCTTATAACTTCGTAAAAAAAAAAATTTTGGTCCCAAAATTGTGCTGATGTAAAGTAGACATGTGGGAAATGTTATTTATTAAGAAATTTGTGTGACATATCTCTCCGATTTAAGGGCATAAAAATTTAAAGTTTGAAAATTGTTAAATTTTCAAAATTTTCGCCATATTTCCGTTTTTTTCATAAATAAACACAAGTCATATCAAAGAAATTTTACCACTAACGTGAAGTACAATATGTCACGAAAAAACAATCTCAGAATCAGCGGGATTCGTTAAAGCGTTCCAGAGTTATAACCTCATAAAGTGACAGTGGTCAGAATTGTAAAAATTGGCCCTGTCATTAAGCTGCAAAATGGCTCTGTCACTAAGGGGTTAAAATCTGCCTTTCAAAAATCTAACCTTGAAGTCTGAGTCTTCGCAGGTCTTCGTCCTATATTTATCCAAAATTCTAAAATAGCATATTCGCTACCTCCTAGGGTCCCAGACACTCTTACCTCCTCAACCATTTCCTCCTTGTTTATAAGGATTATAATCCAAGGTAGCCGATCCCCTTGTTTTCTCCCCTACCTTTTGGAAGATAAAGTTGTCAGCAAGAGAGGATAAGAATTTGCTTGACTTGTTAGTTTTGCCTGAGTTTCCCAACAAATATCTGGATAGTTGAAATCTCCCATGACCACTATGTCATATTTTTTTTGGAGAACTTGGCCATTTGATGCATAGAGTTCATTCATATATTCAGCTTGTTCAAGTGGCCTGTAGTAAATGCCTACAATCGTGTCCTTTTCGTTGTTCTCTCCTTGTATTCTTGCGCAAACAGTTTCCACAGAACTCCCAGTCTCTGAAGCTTCAATCTCTGTGCAGATATACGCTTCTCTAACATAAAATGCGACACTTCCTCCTTGTTTATCAAGTCTGTTTCTTGCAATGAGTTGTATCCTTCTAGCCTTGTATTCCAATCATGTTTCATTGATTCAAATGACATCATATTTCTTTTCCTGCGTTAGTAGTTCCAATTCTCCTTGTTTGTTGCCGATGCTTTGTGCATTTGTATAGAAACATTTTAGATTGGTTTCTCTTTCTCCAATATTTTTATTATTTAGATTTTTTTTGTCTTTGTTCTTTCTTTCCACTTCTAATAGCAGAGTTCTCAATAGTTTTTGTCAGGTGTATGACTTTTTCTGCCCTTTTGCTTCCCTTCCCACATTGTTCTACTTTAAAGCTCTCCTGATAAGTGTAGCAAAGTGACTTCCAAATACATTTCCATTCTTCGTAAGGTGCACCCCAACTCTATTAAGTAGTCCATCGTATAGGTAATTCACTCCGTGATCCAGAAATCCAAATCCTTGCAGACGGCACCACCGACGTAGCCAGTTGTTCACTTGCAGAATCTTATTCCACATCCTTGTTCCATGGCCATCCACTGGGAGGATGGAAGAGAAGACCACCTGCGCTACCAGTTCAGTTTTCAAAGTCACTGCAGATGGTTTCCAGGTCGTTTCTCACTGTCATTTGTCCCCACATGTATTAGCAGGAATGGGTAGTCATTTGTAGGACTGAAGAGTCCTGATAGCATGTCAGACACATCTTTAATTTTTGCGCCTGGAAGACAGCGCATTCCTCTTGAGGTTATATCCGATCTGCAGATAGCGGCCTCTGTTCCTCTCAACAGGGAATCCCCCCGTGACCATTAGTCTCCGTTTCTTCGCAACATTTTTCTTTCTTCATCCAGGAGGACTCTGAAGGCATACAAGGTTGTTTGTGGGCAAAGTCTTATCCTGATGTATTTCTTCATCGTTCTCCTGCATGAGAGCCTGGTACTAGTTCCTGAGCAGTATGGGTGCTGTCTCCCGATCCTAAAATTTCTTCTCTTTTTTAAGGCTGGGATCACACATGCGAGAAACACGGCCGAGTCTCGCATGTGAATTCCCAGCACTGGCAGCAGCACTCGGGAGCGGAGTGAGCGGCTGCATAGAAATACATGCAGCAGTATACTCCACTCCTGAGTGCCAGCGCCAGAGCAGGGAGTTCACATGCGAGACTCGGCCGTGTTTCTCGCATGTGTGATCCCAGCCTTAAAGAAATTCCTTTGTTTCCCCCAGTAAAATAATAACACTTAGGCCGGAGTCACATTTGCGTGTGTGATGCGAGAAACTCGCACGAGTCTCTCACATCAACGCCCGACACTACCGCAGGCACTCAGTGCCGAGTGTTGATACGAGAGACTTGTGCGAGTTTCTCGCATCACATACGCAAGTGTGACACCGGCCTTATTCTCCAGAGGTGTCGGCACTGGGTCTCCTGTGTCCTAACAATGTATACAACAAGCAAGAAAATGGTGGGTACCACCAAAATAGAAGGATTACCTGTTGCATGCATAAAAGCTGAGTCAATTGAAAAAAGAAAAGAAGCATGTATAACACAGGGATCACTAAGAATAAATTATAATATATATTTAACAAATACAGCACTACAAAGGTAAAATCATTTAAAACAAAGAAAATTGAAAGCCCATAATAAGGCTATGCCCTGTCTCATCACCAATGCAACCTCAATGGATGAAGATCCTACTAATAAGGTATGGTACAAAACACCACTATAACCAGCATAATAAACACATAATTCATATAGCCAACAATGGTGCACACAAAGGGGGAATAATGCATAATTAATAAAGTGCTATTGCACTAACCAGATCAAAATCGCCAGGAGAAAGGTATAAGGAATCTTATCTAGCTAAAGCAAGCTGCAGATAAGTCAATGAAACAAGCCACAGATAGAAATATGCCAAGGGTAGCTGA
>JARQOD010000005.1:193755910-193779234 GCA_033576555.1 Oophaga sylvatica
AATGGTGTTGTAAAAATGAGAAATCGCTGGTCAACTTTTAACCCTTATAACTTCGTAACAAAAAAAAATTTTGGTCCCAAAATTGTGCTGATGTAAAGCAGACATGTGGGAAATGTTATTTATTAAGAAATTTGTGTGACATATCTCTCTGATTTAAGGGCATAAAAATTTAAAGTTTGAAAATTGTTAAATTGTTAAATTTTCAAAATTTTCGCCATATTTCCGTTTTTTTCATAAATAAACACAAGTCATATCAAAGAAATTTTACCACTAACGTGAAGTACAATATGTCACGAAAAAACAATCTCAGAATCAGCGGGATTCGTTAAAGCGTTCCAGAGTTATAACCTCATAAAGTGACAGTGGTCAGAATTGTAAAAATTGGCCCGGTCATTAAGCTGCAAAATGGCTCTGTCCTTAAGGGGTTAAAAAGCGATTACTGGTTTTATTTTGGTCATAAAAACGAGCACGTATTTCATACTTTTTGTTAAGTAGATCGAAGCAAGAAGGGGAATAGGTCTGCCCGATTTTGCTATGTAAAGTCAAGCAGCAATTGGTACATGTATTTTAGATCTGTTTCATAATAAAAACAACAAAAAATGGGTTACATTAGAAAATGATCTTAATAGACGTGACTCCCGTATAGTTATTTCGTCCCCGACAGAAGAACGGGATATACCTTTACACTTCCTCACCAAAAACATAATATCATTTATCAAAAGAGGGAGTCGAGAGCTGGGAGTCTCTTCGTCTCCTAGCCCCCTAACTCCTATATACAGTTAGGTCTATATATATTTGGACAGAGACATTTATTTAATTTTGGTTCTAGACATTACCACAATGAATTGTAAACAAAACAATTCAGATCCAGTTGAAGTTCAGACTTTTAGCTTTCATTTGAGCGTATCCACATTAAAATTGGATGAAGGGTTTAGGAGTTTCAGCTCCTTAACATGTGCCACCCTGTTTTTAAAGGGACCAAAAGTAATCGGACAGATTAAATAATTGTAAATAAAATGATCATTTCTAGTACTTGGTTGAAAACCCTTTGTTGGCAATGACTGCCTGAAATCTTGAACTCATGGACATAACCAGACGCTGTGTTTCCTCCTTTGTGATGCTCTGCCAGGCCTTCACTGCGGTGGTTTTCAGTTGCTGTTTGTTTGTGGGCCTTTCTGTCTGAAGTTTAGTCTTTAACAAGTGAAATGCATGCTCAATTGGGTTGAGATCAGGTGACTGACTGGGCCATTCAAGAATATTCCACTTCTTTGCTTTAATAAACTCCTGGGTTGCTTTGGCTTTATGTTTTGGGTCATTGTCCATCTGTAGTATGAAAAGACGACCAATCAGTTTGGCTGCATTTGGCTGGATCTGTGCACATAGTTTGGCTCTGAATACCTCAGAATTCATTCGGCTGCTTCTGTCCTGTGTCACAGCATCAATAAACACTAGTGACCCAGTGCCACTGGCAGCCATGCATGCCCAAGTCATCACACTGCCTCCGCTGTGTTTTACAGATGATGTGGTATGCTTTGGATCATGAGCTGTACCACGCCTTCGCCATACTTTTCTCTTTCCATCATTCTGGTAGAGGTTGATCTTGGTTTCATCTGTCCAAAGAATGTTCTTCCAGAACTGTGCTGGCTTGAACCCTCTGTACTTACTTTCATGCAGTCTTCTCTTATGGTAGATTTGGATATTGATACGCCTACCTCCTGGAGAGTGTTGTTCACTTGGTTGGCTGTTGTGAAGGGTTTCTCTTCACCACGGAGAGTATTCTGCGATTATCCACCACTGTTGTCTTCCGTGAGCGCCCAGGTCTTTTTGCATTGATGAGTTCACCAGTGCTTTCTTTCTTTCTCAGGATGTACCAAACTGCATATTTTGCCACTCCTAATGTTGTAGCAAATCCTCAAATGGGTTTTTTTCTGTTTTTTCAGCTTAAGGATGGCTTGTTTCACCTGCACGGTGAGCTCCTTTGACCGCATGTTTCCTTCACAGCAAAACCTTCCAAATGCAAACACCACACCTCAAATCAACTCCAGCCCTTTTATCTTCTCAATTGAGAATGACATAACGAAGGGATTGCCCACACCTGTCCATGAAATAGCCATGGAGTGAATTGTCCAATTACTTTTGGTCCCTTTAAAAACAGGGTGGCACATGTTAAGGAGCTGAAACTCCTAAACCCTTCATCCAATTTTAATTTGGATACCCTCAAATGAAAGCTGAAAGTCTGAACTTCAACTGCATCTGAATTGTTTTGTTTAAAATTCATTGTGGTAATGTTTAGAACCAAAATTAGATAAATGTTGTCTCTGTCCAAATATATATGGACCTAACTGTACGACAATCCATCCTTTCCTGCAGGATTAAAAAGAGACACTTATCTATATAAAAATAGAGCTTCATGCCCCATAGTCCATGATTATGTTACAAGGACAGGGATGAGGTCTCCAGGACATTTTTCGGGACAAGGAGCCGCCAACAGGTGCATGGTTCTTTTATGAACAAATAAAGAGTTTTATTATTAAATTAACCAAACAATCCGATCCATACAGAATATTATCTCCGTTTGAGACTCATTGTTTATCAACAAACTCTATAGATCATACTATCTCTTTATTATACAAAACCTTCCAAGAAGGGCAGACCCCATCGAGAGATTTCCCAGCATTTTTTTCAAAATGGGAGATTGATTTGGGTAGACCCTTATCAGTTGAAGAAAGAACAAAGATACTCTTATGCACATTCAGGTCATTGCTCTGTTCGACATCACAGGAGAGGAGCTACAAAATCTTGTCGAGGTGGTACAGATGTCCATCAGATTTAAACGTAATTTATCCAAAAACACCGGATACGTGCTGGAGATGCTTAAAAGAAAGAGGTTCATTTGTACACATTTGGTGGCACTGCCCACTCATACAGAAGCTGTGGTTAGCATGCTTAGATCTCTGCAACAAGCTGTCTATAACCAAAATTACACCCACAATGGAGGTGGCCTTGCTGTCCTTGTGTAGCTCCTCGATTTCTAGATTTAAGAAAGGTCTTCTTAGACATATTTTCACTGCTACCAGGAACGTGATTACTAGATTTTGGAAACAGGAAAAGGTTCCCTCGCATTCTGATTTGGTGATGGAACTCAATGACATACAGTACAGACCAAAAGTTTGGACACACCTTCTCATTCAAAGATTTTTCTGTATTTTCATGACTATGAAAATTGTAGAGTCACACTGAATGCATCAAAACTATGAATTATGTGGAAGTATACATTACACTTTACAAAAAAGTGTGAAACAACTGGAAATATGTCTTATATTCTAGGTTCTTCAAAGTAGCCACCTTTTGCTTTGATTACTGCTTTGCACGCAGAAAATGTGAACGCATGGACTTTACATGCCTAGTTCCCACGTTGAAGCATGGAGTAGGTGGTGTGATGGTGTGAGGGTGCTGTGCTGGTGACACTGTTGGGGATTTATTCAAATTGAAGCGGTGAGCGGTCCAGCTCACCCCAAACCATCTCGATTGGGTTTAGGTCTGGTGACTGTGGAGGCCAGGTCATCTGGCGTAGCACCCCAACACTCTCCTTCTTGGTCAAATAGCCCTTAAACAGTCTGGAGGTGTGTTTGGGGTCATTGTCCTGTTGAAAAATAAATGATGGTCCAACTAAATGCAAACCGGATGGAATAGCATGCTGCTGCAAGATGCTGTGGTAGCCATGCTGGTTCAGTATGCCTTCAATTTTGAATAAATCCCCAACAGTGTCACCAGCAAAGCACCCCCACACCATCACACCACCTCCTCCATGCTTCACGGTGGGAACCAGGCAAGTAGAACCCATCCGTTCACCTTTTCTGCGTGCAAAGCAGTAATCAAAGCAAAAGGTGGCTACTTTGAAGAACCTAGAATATAAGACATATTTTCAGTTGTTTCACACTTTTTTGTAAAGTGTAATGTATAATTCCACATGTGTTAATTCATAGTTTTGATGCATTCAGTGTGATTCTACAATTTTCATAGCCATGAAAATACAGAAAAGTCTTTGAATGAGAAGGTGTGTCCAAACTTTTGGTCTGTACTGTACAGTCATGGCCAAAAGTTTTGAGAATGACACAAATATTAATTTTTACAAAGTCTACTGCTTCCTTTTTTCTAATGGCAATTTGCATATTCTCCAGAATGTTATAAAGAGTGATCAGCTTCACAGCAATTACTTGCAAAGTCAATATTTGGCTAGAAAATGAACTTTATCCCCCAAAACACATTTCAACATCATTGCAGCCCTGCCTTAAAAGGACCCGCTAACCTCTTTTCAGTGATTTCTCCATTAACACAGGTGTGGGTGTTGATGAGGACATGGCTGGAGATCAATCTGTCATGATTAAGTAAGAATGACACCACTGGACACTTTAAAAGGAGGCTGGTGCTTGGCATCATTGTTTCTCTTCTGTTAACCATGGTTATCTCTAAAGAAACACATGCAGTCATCATTGCAATGCACAAAAATGGCCTAACAGGGAAGAGTATCGCAGCTAGATAGATTGCACCTCAGTCAACAATCTATCGCATCATCAAGAACTTCAAGGAGAGAGGTTCCATTGTTGCCAAAAAAGGCTTCAGGGCGCCCAAGAAAGACCAGCAAGCGCCAGGACCGTCTCTTAAAAGTGTTTCAGCTGCGGGATCGAGCTACCAGCAGTGCAGAGCTTGCTCAGGAATGGCAGCAGGCAGGTGTGAGTGCATCTGCACGCACTGTGAGGCGGAGACTCTTGGAGCAAGGCCTGGTCTCAAGGAGGGCAGCAAAGAAGCCCCTTCTCTCCAGAAAAAAACATCATGGACAGACTGATATTCTGCAAAAGGTACAGGCAGTGGACTGCTGAGGACTGGGGTAAAGTTATTTTCTCTGATGAATCCCCTTTTTGATTGTTTGGGACATCAGGAAAACGCCTCATTCGGAGAAGACAAGGTGAGCGCTACCACCAGTCTTGTCTCATGCCAACTGTTAAGCATCCTGAAACCATTCATGTGTGGGGTTGCTTCTCAGCCCAGGGAATCGGCTCTCTCACAGTCTTGCCTGAAAACACAGCCATGAATAAAGAATGGTACCAGAATGTCCTCCAAGAGCAACTTCTCCCAACCCTCCAAGAGCAGTTTGGCGATCAACAATGCCTTTTCCAGCATGATGGAGCACCTTGCCATAAAGCAAAGGTGATAACTAAATGGCTCAGGGAACAAAACATAGAGATTTTGGGTCCCTGGCCAGGAATCTCACCAGATCTTAATCCCATTGAGAACTTGTGGTCAATCATCAAGAGACGGGTGGACAAACAAAAACCTAAAAATTCTGACAAAATGAAAGCATTGATTGTGCAAGAATGGACTGCTATCAGTCAGGATTTGGTCCAGAAGTTGATTGAGAGCATGCCAGGGAGAATTGCAGAGGTCCTGAAGAAGAAGGGTCAACACTGCAAATATTGACTTGCTGCATTAACTCATTCTAACTGTCAATATAAGCTTTTGTTACTCATATGTTTGCAATTATTATATTTCTGTCTGTGATAAAAACATCTGTCAAACACACATAAAAACCAGAGGGCAGCAGATCATGTGAAAATATAATATTTGTGTCATTCTCAAAACTTTTGGTCATGACTGTATATAGAATGGAACAGCTGATAGGACAACTGAATGGTACCACAGGAAAGGTATATAACACTTGGGCCCCCTGGGTTATGTTTAGAGAATCATCGGAATTGGACTCTTGGTTGATAGACTCATAGTTGATGGGTCATATGAGTTTACCTACTGGATGGAGCCACATTTCCTACCCCACTCCTTAAAATCCTCACCCCCTCCCCCTACCCCTTTTTTTTCTTTTCCCTTCTTTCCCCTTGTTTATTCTCTATCTTCTTTTCTTTTGTAGACCTAGAGTCTTAAGGGTATGCTACACTAAGCGAGATCGCTAATGAGATCGCTACTGCATCATCATTTATGACGCAGTAGCGATCTCGTTAGCGACTTAGCTGTGTGTGACATGTAGCAGCGATGTGGCCCCTGCTGAGATGTCGTTGATCGATTATGAACTTTCTGAGCCGTTTTTTGGTCGTTGGTGTCCCGCTGGTGAGCCTGAATCGCTGAGTGTGACACCCTTTATGAACGACTTCACCAGCGTCGCAGGTGGGACTAGGTTTTCCCAACGACCGCAGAGGTCGTTATTCAGATCGCTGTTGAGTTGTGTTTGGAATCACAGATCGCTGATGAGTTGTGTTTGGAATCTAACTAGCGATCACATAGCAATCGCACTAGCGATCTCGCCAGGTCGTGTCGTTGTCGTGATCGCTGGTGCGATCGCTAAGTGTGGCAGTGCCTTTAGTCTAGATACCTTCTTCTTTAAAATTTATAAACAAAGTAATACTGATGTTAATTGCCTACATGAGCAAACACCTCAGGCACTCATCCAACATTTGTATTATATGTATGACTTTCTGGGGAAAAGTTATAGTTGCTATATAATTTTTTTTTTGCATGTGATAGTAGAAGAGGTATGTTCTTTTCTCTTCCTGTTATTAATGATTGATGTGTATAAATACCTAAATAAACTTGATTTACACAAAAAAAGGAAATGCCTCTCCTGGCTGGGCACTGCTCTACTATGGACTCCTCAGCGTCACCATCTTCTAGCTCTCTGCACTGTGACTGTTCAAGCAGAGGGCGCACAGATTTGACGTCATCGCGCTCTCTGACTTGAATGTCACTGTCAGGAAACGCGGAAGACGTCACAGCGGTGGAGCAGGGAGAGGTAAGTCTTGCAAGACTTGCAGGGTCCCTTATAGTACGCCGGTGTCTCTGAAGGCGAGTGTGACCCCGCACACTCGTAAGGGCCCCAGAACTTGCCCGAGTGCGCCAGGTGGTGACGCCGGCCCAGAGGGGGTACAGCCCAGTTAGGGAGGTGGAAAAACTGGCATATGTTGAGGTGTAGGCAGGATGTTCAGCAGCTGCAAATGGAGGAATTGGAGAAGTCGGAGGAAGAGGAGGACAAAGCGAGCCATTTTACTGGCAACCTATGTGTCATCAGGGAAGGTGGTACAAAATCCTTTGAAACCCAGGCATGGTTCATTTTAATGAAGGTGAGATCACCAACATTTTTGGTCGACAGCCGGGTCCTTCTTTCTGTCAGGATTGATCCAGCAGCACTGAAGACTCTTTCTGATAGCACACTACCAGCAGGGCAAGGAAGCTCCTGTAAGGCATATTGTGCCACTTAAGGCCAGGTGTCCAGTTTACAGGCCCAGTAGTCAAAGGGGAATGAACTGTGAGGGAGACCATTGATAGGGGAGGAGAGGTAATGTTGAACAATAGTTGACAACTGCTGTCTCCTGTCTGTTGCAATTGATTCAGTATTAACAGTCGTGTAAGCGGTACTTGAGAAATCAGTCCACAACATGGTCATGAAACTCCTGCCACTTCGGCTGTGTGCACCACGAACACCTCTTCCATTTGGCCCAGTACGGCTGGTGGTAGAACCTGCAGCGCTGCTGTGTGCTGGGAATGCCTCTAACAAACGGTTTACCAGAGTTGCTTGTTTATTCGCCAATATTAGCTCTAGGTTCTCCTGTGGCATGATGTTCTGCAATTTGCCTTTATAGCGTGGATCGAGGATGCTGGCCAACCAGTAGTCGTCATCCTTCATCATTTTGACAATGTCGGGGTCCCTTTTTAGGATCCGCAAGACATAATCACACATGTGGGCCAATGTTCCAGGTGTCAATGATTCACTGCCAGTGGTGGGTGGAGGAGCACTTTCTGCCAAATCCACATCCCTCCAGTCACGCACAAACCCTGTACCTGACCTTGGCAAGCCAACATTTTCTCTTGCCCCCTGAGAAGCATCCTCCTCCCCAAAATAATCATCCCCCTCATACTCCTCCTCTTCTTCCTCCACCTCATCCAGGACAGTTCCCTGAGCAGAGAATGGCTGACTGTCATCAAGGCTTCCCTTCTCCTCCTCCTCTTCCTCCTCCTACAGACGCCTGATCCTTAATGTGCGTCAAAGTTTGCATAAGCAGACACATAAGTAGGATGCTCATGCTCATGATGGCGTCGTCTGCACTTATCAGCCGTGTGCATTCCTCAAAACATTGAAGGACTGTACAGAGGTCTTTCAGCTTTGACCACTGCACACACGACAACTTGATGTCTGCCCTCAAACTGCCTGCCCGTGTATCCTCCCACAAATGCATTACAGCCTGCCTCTATTCACACAGCCTCTCAACCATGTGCATGGTGGAGTTCCACCTTGTTGCATCGTCTATGATTAGGCGGTGCTTTGGGAGGTGGAGTGATCGCTGCAGCATCTGCATATGACTGGATTCTACGGACAAGCGACGGATGTGCGCGCACAGTCTTCGCACCTTATGGAGCAGGGCTGTTAACTTCGGATAATTATTTAAGAAGCACTGCACCACCAGGTCCAAGGTGTGAGCCAGGCAAGGTATGTGTCGAGTTTTGCCAGGGCTATGGTCGCCACAAAATTACAGCCGTTATCACTGACTACCTTGCCTGGCTCAAGATGTAGACTGCCCAGCCATGACTCAATTTCTCGCTGCAAGTAGTCGGCCAATACCTCCGCGGTGTGTCTGTTGTGGCCCAAAGACATCATCTTTAAAACAGCCTGCTGACGCTTACCACTAGCTGTTCGATAGTGGGACACCTCGTGTGCAACACTGGCAGCTGCGGATGGAGTGCTGGTGCGACTGTGCTCTGTCGACCAGCTTTCGCTTCTGGAGGAGGAGGAGTAGGGGCGAACTCCTACAGCCAACTGTTGCCTAAACCGTGGGCTAGGCAGCACTGTCCCACCAACGTTGTCCTCTGTGGACCCTGCATCCACCACATTAACCCAGTGCACAGTGATGGACACGCAACGGCCCTGGCCATGCCTACTGGCCCATGCATCTGTTGTGAGGTGCACCTATCTACTCACTGATTGTTTGAGTGCATGGACAATGCGGTCTTTCACATTCAGGTGGAGGGCAGGGATGGCTTTTCTAGAAAAAAGTGCCAACTGGGTATATCATAGCGTGGGACAGCGTAGGCCATGAGCTCTCGGAACGCTGCGCTTTCAACCAAAGGGAAGGGCATCATCTCTAATGAGATCAGTTTGGCAATGTAGGTGTTCAAAGCCAGTGTACGCGGATGAGAGGATGAGTACTTTCTTGTCCTACTCAGAGTGTCTGCTAGGGTGAGCTGGACTTGAGAGCTGCATATGGGGGAACTAGGGGTGGACATGGCGGACTGAGAGGGGGTTAGTGATTGTGATGGCCTAGATTCAGTCATTCTTTGCAAAAACATTGGGATTCCCTTACTGCTTTCGCCTTGCGACGACACCTCAACATTTCTTACTGGTGGTGTGCTAACCAGTGGGCTTACAGTGGGGGATGCGATGTAGCGTTGCTGGCTACCTTCAGTTGGAGCAGGTGCACATGTGCTACCTGAGGTATTGTAGTCCATCCACGCTTGCAAGTGCATGTTGATTAAATGTCTAAGCATGCAATTGGTATTCAAATTTCGGAGATTTTTCCCTCGGCTAATGGTCCATCCGCACTTCTTACAGATAACCTTTGCCTCATCCATAGGATTTTGGTCAAAAAAGTGCCACACTGCACTCCTCCTACTATTGGCTAAATTTTCAGGGCTTGCACCCTGTGCTAATTTGACCGTCTGGCCAAGCTGTTCTGCAACTTTTTTTTTTTTAAAACATTTTTGGACTACTGCGGGCCTGCCAGATAACCGCAGCTGCGATGTCGATGCCTGCTGTGGATCCTCCTCCTCTTCTGATCTATTGCCAGCGGCACCCTCTTCCCCCAATGGATGCCAATCCGGGTCAACAACTGGGTTATCCATCACCTCCTCTTCAATTTCATCTGCACCTTCCTCTGTGTCACTGTGTAAGGTGGTATAGTATGCGGGAAGAGCAGCGCATGCGCTGTACTGATTTTATGCTTTGCCCACTGTCGGGCAAAGCACACTGCGCATGCGCCACCTGAATTTGAATTGCGCAATTGTGGGAAGCTGAACGCCGTCTGTGGGATTCACAGACGGCGATACGCAACGGATGCCGAGGAGCGGGTGGGGGTGAGGACATGGAAACCGCCGCCCTCCTGACCTGACTGCCATGATTGACAGGGAAAAAAACAAAGTTTACAAAGGTATTTTGATCTGAAAACAGGGGTATCATGATATATGATACCCACCGTTAGCTTTGTTATGGGACGCACTATTCAGCCATATCTTTATCTGATATGGCAATTTTGGTGTGACAGATTCCCTTTAAAAGCGGTTTACCTACTCCCAGAAAAGGGAGCCTTCCAGGCCTTCTGGAGCCAGACGATGACGCAGGCTCAACACCTCCTGCCTTAGGTGCTATTGTGCTGTTGGCACTACAAGCAGATGCACCACCATCAGTACCAGCTGGCCCCCCCCGCCCACGTCCACGGCCTCTTCCACCATACTTCCTCATGTTTGGGAAAATGTACCAAAAATACCAGCAGATATTTGGTACTGTATCCGAAGATACCAGGTGTATATAGTATAGGGGAAAATTTCAATCTCCGTATATATTTCTGGAGTCACAGACAGACGCACTCAGACTCAGTATGGATTAGACCAGAATAAGAAAACCAGAAAAAAGGTGCTGTATCACAAGCTACCAGTTGTATATACTACTAGCTGAAGAGCCCGGCGCTGCCCGGGCATAGTACCTAACTACGGTTAGTTATAACAAATTGTAATGATTATATCTATATACAAGTATTCAGCTTTCTCCCCATTATGTAGATAGGGCCAAAATAGTTTGGCGATTTGGAACGTGCGGGGGTTAAAATTTCCATTCAACACATAGCCTATGATGCTCCTGGGGTTGAGATGTGCGGGCATGCAAAATTTCATGCCCGTAAGTACAACGGTGCAGATTCCTATCCCGGGCCAAAATTATTTGCCGATTTGGAATGCGCGGGGTTAAAATTTCGACTCAAAACCTAGCCTATGACGCTCCCGGGGTCGAGACGTGCGGGTGTGCAAAATTTCATGCCCGTAAATGCAGATTCCTATGCCGGACATACACACAAGCATTCAGCTTTCTCCCATTATGTAGATAGGGCCAAAATTGTTTGGCGATTTGGAACGTGCGGGGGTTAAAATTTCCATTCAACACATAGCCTATGATGCTCCTGGGGTTGAGATGTGCGGGCATGCAAAATGTCATGCCCGTAAGTACAACGGTGCAGATTCCTATCCCGGGCCAAAATTATTTGCCGATTTGGAATGCGCGGGGTTAAAATTTCGACTAAAAACCTAGCCTATGACGCTCCCGGGGTCGAGACGTGCGGGTGTTCAAAATTTCATGCCCGTAAATGCAGATTCCTATGCCGGACATACACACAAGCATTCAGCTTTCTCCCCATTATGTAGATAGGGCCAAAATTGTTTTGCGATTTGGAACGTGCGGGGGTTAAAATTTCCATTCAACACATAGCCTATGATGCTCCTGGGGTTGAGATGTGCGGGCATGCAAAATTTCATGCCCGTAAGTACAACGGTGCAGATTCTTATCCCGGGCCAAAATTATTTGCCGATTTGGAATGCGCGGGGTTAAAATTTCGACTAAAAACCTAGCCTATGACGCTCCCGGGGTCGAGACGTGCGGGTGTGCAAAATTTCATGCCCGTAAATGCAGATTCCTATGCCGGACATACACACAAACATTCAGCTTTCTCCCCATTATGTAGATAGGGCCAAAATTGTTTGGCGATTTGGAACGTGCGGGGGTTAAAATTTCCATTCAACACATAGCCTATGATGCTCCTGGGGTTGAGATGTGCGGGCATGCAAAATTTCATGCCCGTAAGTACAACGGTGCAGATTCCTATCCCGGGCCAAAATTATTTGCCGATTTGGAATGCGCGGGGTTAAAATTTCGACTAAAAACCTAGCCTATGACGCTCCCGGGGTCGAGACGTGCGGGTGTGCAAAATTTCATGCCCGTAAATGCAGATTCCTATGCCGGACATACACACAAGCATTCAGCTTTCTCCCCATTATGTAGATAGGGCCAAAATTGTTTGGCGATTTGGAATGCGCGGGGTTAAAATTTCGATTCAAAACATAGCCTAGGACTCTTTCGGGGTCGAGACGTGCGGGCATGCAAAATTTCATGCCCATAAGTGCGACGGTGCGGATTCCAATCCCGGACAAACATACCCAAATACATACACACATACATACATTCAGCTTTATATATTAGATAGGGGAAAATTGTAAATCTCCCTATATATTTCCGGAGTCACAGACAGATGCTCTCAGGCTCAGTATGGATTAGACCAGAATATAAAAAGCAGAAAAAGGGTACTGTATCAGAAGATTCCAGGTGTATATAGTATAGTGGAAAATTTCAATCTCCGTATATATTTCTGGAGTGACAGACAGACGCTCTCAGGCTCAGTATGGATTAGAACAGAATATAAAAAGCAGAAAAAGGGTACTGTGTCAGAAGATGCCAGGTGTATATAGTATAGGGGAAAATTTAAATCTCCGTATATATTTCCGGAGTCACAGACAGACGCTCTCAGGCTCAGTTTGGATTAGACCAGATATATAAAGCAGAAAAAGGGTACTGTATCAGAAGATACCAGGTGTATATAATATAGGGGAAAATTTCAATCTCCGTATATATTTCCGGAGTCACAGACAGACGATCTCAGGCTCAGTATGTATTAGACCAGATTATAAAAAGCAGAAAAAGGGTGCTGCATCTGAAGATACCAGGTGTATATAGTATAGGGGAAAATTTCAATCTACGTATATATTTCTGGAGTCACAGATAGACTCTCTCAGGCTCAGTATGGATTAGACCAGAATATAAAAAGCAGAAAAGGGTACTGTTTCAGACGATACCAGGTGTATATAATATAGGGGAAAATTTCAATCTCCGTATATATTTCCGGAGTCACAGACAGACGCTCTCAGGCTTAGTATGGATTAGACCAGAATATAAAAAGCAGAAAAAGGGTACTGTATCAGAAGATACCAGGTGTATATAGTATAGGGGAAAATTTAAATCTCCGTATATATTTCCGGAGTCACACACAGACGCTCTCTCAGTATGGATTTGACCCAGGGCCACCATCAGGGCATGACAACCCTTACTGCGGTATGGGGCCTGGTGATTAGGGGGGCCCCCAACATTTTGAGGCTCCCTAAGGGGCCCCCAGCGCAGACTCCCCCTGCCGCTGCTTTGAAGTATACCGGGACTGCCGGTACAGTTCAAAGCAATGATGGAGGAGACAGCGTCAGCTGACGCTCCCTCTCCCATCATTCCTCACTCTGTCTCTGACACAGCGCGTTCACTGTGTGCCAGGTAGAGCAGGAGACAGGAGCCGGGAGCAGCGCGGGCACGAGGATGAGGTGAGGAGTGTTTTTTTTTTCCTTCTGTCAGTGCTTACTGAACTGGGGTGGGGGGGAGAGATGAGGGCTGTATACTATGTGGGCCCTCCCTGCTATATACTATGTGGGCCCTCCCTGCTATATACTATGTGGGCCCTGCTATATACTATGTGGGCCTTGCTATATACTATGTGGGCTCTGCTATATACTATGTGGGCCCTGCTATATACTATGTGGGCCCTCCCTGCTATATACTATGTGGGCCCTCCCTGCTGTATACTATGTGGGCCCTGCTATATACTATGTGGGCCCTGCTATATACTATGTGGGCCCTCCCTGCTATATACTATGTGGGCCCTCCCTGCTGTATACTATGTAGGCCCTGCTATATACTATGTGGGCCCTGCTATATACTGTGTGGGCCCTCCCTGCTATATACTATGTGGGCCCTCCCTGCTATATACTATGTGTGCCCTGCTGTATACTGTGTGGGCCCTGCTATATACTATGTGGTCCCTGCTATTTACTATGTGGGCCCTGCTATATACTATGTGGGCCCTGCTATTTACTATGTGGGTCATGTATATACTATGTAGGCCGTGCTATATACTATGTGGGCCCTGCTATATACTATGTGGGCCCTGCTATATACTATGTGGGTCATGCTATACACTATGCGGGCCGCGCTATACACTATGTGGGCTGTGTTATATACTATTGGGGGATATATTATATTTTATAGTGTGGCTGTGTTATATAATATGTGGCTGTGTTATATACTTTGTGGCTGTGTTATACTATGGGGGGCTACGTTATATTCCTTTGGGAAGGCAGGCTGTATGATATTCTATTCGGGGATACATTATATTTCATGGGGGCTGTATTATATTTATTATATTCTATGAGGGGTGATTGCATCATACTCTATGAGGGGGCTCCATTATACTGTATGAGGTGGCTACATTGTATTCTATGGGGGCTGCATTATATTCTATGGGGGGCTAGATTATATTGTATGGGGGCTTCATTATACTTTGAGGGGGCTACATTATATTCTATGGGGAATGCATTATACTATATGAGGAGGGCTACATTGTATTTTATGGAGGGGCTACATTATACTATATAAGGGTGCTCAATTATATTCTATGGGGGGTTTACATTATACTCTGTGGGGTGGTTGCATTATACTCTGTGGGGTGGTTGCATTATACTCTGGGGTGGTTGCAATATGCTCTGTGGGGTGGTTGCATTATATGCTGTGGGGTGGCTGCATTATGCTCTTTGTGGTGGCTGCATTATACTCTATAGGGTGACTGCATTATACTATATGTGGGCTGCATTATACTGTATCGAGGACTATGGGGAATACATTATACCATATGAAGAACTATGGGGTGCATTATACTATGGGAAGTGAATTGTACTACATGGATGACTATGGCGGTGCATTATACTATATGGAGCACTATGAGGAGAGTATTATACTATATGGATGACTGAGTGTATTTTAATATATTGAGGGCTATTAGGAGTGTATTATACTATATGGAGGACTATGGATACATTATATTATATGGAGGACTATGGGGTGTATTATACTAAACAAGCAAAATGCTGCATATTCATCGAGTGATTGGTGTTAATGTGTCATTGGTGAGGGCATGGTGCAGAAGTGAAGTTTTTCCATGAAAGGGCGGAGGGATTTTGGAAGGTTTGCGTGGTGGAGGAGGAGCTAGGGTGGATACTGAACTGGGGGGGTGGAGCCTGGGCGGAGTCTCAAGGGGGGCCCATAAATTTTGCCAGTACGGGACCCCGAAATTCCTAGTGGCAGCCCTGATTTGACCGTAATACAAAAGGCAAAAAAAAGGTACTGTATAAGAAGATACCAGGTTTATATAGTATAGGGGAAAATTTCAATCTCCGTATATATTTCCGGAGTCACACACAGATAGTCAGCATGTATTTGTCCGTGATTCCAGCCGGTACACGGTAGGGTGTGAGGAGTGTACAGCTCTATACGGTGTGGGAAAAAATTAACGCTCGGTAACTGTGCAGAAAAAAAGAATAAAAGTATTAGTGCTGTGTAAAAAGCAGTCTGCACAGCAGTGTACACACAGCAATACAGCTAGCAGGCAGCCTAATAACCAGCGCTGCTGCATGCAAGAAAATCCTCCCCTGTCACTGGCAGTTAGCCTAATAACCAGCGCTGCTGCACACAAGAAAATCCTCCCCTGTCACTGCACACTAACTGTACAGCATAATCGCTATCAGCACAAGCACATAAGAACTTCTTCTTAGATCTTTACAGCCCTAACTCTCTCCCTACTGATAAACAGCAACTCTCCCTACTGTTAAGATCGGCAGAAGTAAAATGGCGGTCGGCATTCAGGGCTTTTATAGACACTATGACGCCCCCCAAAACCAATCACTGCAATGCCCTTCTCTAAGATGGTGGTGGACGCTGCCTATGTCATCTCATTGCCCACAGTGTACGTACTTGCTCATTGGCTGAAAAAAAGGCGCCTGCAAGCATTATGGGATAACCGACTTTGGCGATCGGGTCGACGACTGTATCGCCGACTTCACGCTATGGTCGGGTTTCGATCGGCGAAAGTCGATTTTAGCGAAACTCGGCAACTTATGAATCTGACCGACCTGTTTCGCTCAACTCTACTATGGATGTATCACAGTCAAGACTATCTAAATACTTTCAGATATTTTAGAATATAGGATTTTCTAAAGTTCTTGTCCTCTTCCTATCTGAAGAGGCTAGCTGCATATTTAATTTTCCAGAGGAGCATTACATGGTTTCTAAGATCATGTGCACATGTTGATATTTGCTTGCAGATATTTCTGCAAGATTTCTGCATCTATTGGCAGCAAAAACGTTGCTGCAAAAACGTGTTTTTGCCGCGATTTTTGATGCATTTTTGCCTCGGTTTTGTATACGTTTTTTGCATGTGTTTTTGTACAGCAATGAAGGCTTTTTTGAGCTAAATAAAGATATTAAAAAAAAGTATTGTGATGTAATTTCTTGGTCCAATGCCACCTTTTTCATTCAGGTTGCAGTAGCATCAGAGTAATGGGATTAGGGCTTGGTGTCAGCAAGTGTCATTGACACCAAGCCCTAGGCTTAAGCCCCCGTCTCACACAGCGATCTCGCTAGCGAGATCGCTGCTGAGTCACTAGTTTTGTGACGCAACAGCGATCTCCCCAGCGATATCGCTGTGTGTGACATTCAGCGACGATCAGCCCCCCTGCTGGGTATCGCTGATCGTTGCTGAATGTCCTGGACATTTTTTGGATCGCTGGTCTCCCGCTGGCAGGCACGCATCGCTGCGTGTGACAGGCGGGAGACCAGCGATCCGCTGGTAACCAAGGTACACAGCTGGTTTCCAGGCGCGGGGCTGTGCCTGGAAACCCGCTGTGTACCTTGGATACCAGCGCCCTGATGTAGGGAGCTGGTAACCAAGGTACACAGCGGGTTTCCAGGCACCGCGCAGCGCCTGGAAACCCGATGTGTACCTTGGTTACCAGCTCCCTGCATCAGGGCGCTGGTATCCAACGTACACTGCGGGTAACTAAGCGATGTTACCCGCAGTGTCGCTGTGCTGATCGCTGCCTGAGCTGCCTGTTTGGCAGCTCAGCAGCGATCATGTAGCGAAACACCAGCGATCCTGATCGTTGTCGGGATCGCTGGTGTATCGCTATGTGAGACCCGGGCTTTAGTAATGAAAAGGTGTCAGCTGACACCTTCATTACTAAGGCGGTAAGTAAACACACACACACACACACACATTGTCACCAGCCTATGTAGGAAAGTTAACAGAATGAACCTACATAGGCAGTAACCAAACAGCAACTCTTAATTTATAGAAACAAAAAAATGAAAAAAAAAAATGCTTGGGCTCCTGCGTAATTTTCATAACCAACAGAGGGAAAGCCAATGGCTGAGGGCTGATGTTAATATTCTGGGAAGGAGCCAATAGCCATAAAGGTTCCCAGACTATTAATATCATCTTATAGCTGTCGGCTTAGCCTTTACTGGCTAGTTTACAGGAGGACTCCAGAAAAAAATTGACATAGGGTCCCCCTTAGTGTTGAGCGATACTTTCCGATATCCAAAAATATCGGATCGGAATGGTATCACCGATATCACTAAAATATCGGCGATACCCAATACCGATACCGGAAGTCCCATGTAAGTCTATGGGAACAAAATATCGCAACTAAAAAAACACTTTCTTTCCTTGTAAACACAAAATATACACACATAGAATACATATATATATATATATATACATGTCATTGTGACATATAATATATATATATATACATATATTTATAGTTTATTCACTTCTACATAGTAAAATAGCCTCTGATTCAATTGCCGGTAAAGCCGGCATTTGTGAAAAGACAGAAGCACCCGAGGGTCCAGTCGCCACAGAGATGTTGCATCGCACCCAGCGATGTGACAACTTACTCTCAGGTAAGGAGGAAACACCCCATTGACTCCAACCACTGCATTCAACAGTACACTATGCCAACTGAGTGTAGGCGGACCCAATGGGATGGTCTAGCTCAGGCTGGTTAGAACAGGGTGTAGCTAGTTGGATGGGAGGGGTTGAGGCAGCCTTATGCTGCATGTCTTTGTAGTAATAATTGTTTCCTTTCCTGCTTTCTTACTACGTCGCATACTCCACTCTGCTACATCACTCTGCACCATTGCTCTATCTCACATCTATCTGCCCTGGAAGGATAGCGTGTTACCTGTAGAAGACTTATCACCTACCTGCACTACACCATCCCTCCAGAGGACCTGCACAGCAGCGCTGGACACCCTGACAGGTACTACAGGTGGCGTCACGACAAACTACACAACATTCTATCATCCCCTGGAAATATCCCACATTCCAGTGATCGCCCAGGTCACGGACTGAGCTGTGCTACTCGTGACATCCCCCATAGAAGTCGACGTGATCGGTGCCGAGTACCCCCAAAACCCCTGTCTCTGTGTGACTCAACTTCCCTCACTGTGCTGGCACTTTACATTTATAATGCCTCTGGGTTTTTTTTTGGGGGGGTGGGGAACATTCAGACTTTTGCTATGGGGCCCCATGATTTATATGTACGCCCCTGCTGCTGAGGCATGGTATTTAAGGCTGTTAAGGAGCCAACATACATGGACCTTGCCAGCAGCGTCGGACTGGAGTACCTTCTGCCCACCAGAGAAAATATATTCTTGCGGCCCAACATCATACTTCCCAACCTTTGAATAAGGGAAAGAGGGACAAAGGCTGTGGCATGCTGTGCATGCTGCAGAAAATTTTAGGCCATGCCACGTTGCACCACAGACTGTCCAGGAGTTGGTGGATGCTTTAGTCCAGGTGTGGGAGGAGATCCCTCACGAGACCATCCGTCGCGCTCATCAGGAGCATGGCCAGAAGTTGTAGGGAGGTCATACAGCATACCTCCCAAATTTGGAAGACAGGAAAGAGGATTAAAGGCTGCGGCGCGTGTTGTGCGCCGCTGAAAATTTTAGGCCACGCCCCGACAACACCCATTTCACAGCTAATCACACCCATATCCTCGCCCCAAGCGTAACCATTTAGCACTGCTGATCACACTGACTGGTAATGAGGGCACAGTGGCTGGTACTGAGGAAAAGAAAGAAAGAGCAGCGAGAGAGAAAGAACAAACAGAGAAAGAAAGAGAGGAAAGAAAGAAAAGAGAGAAAGAAAGAACAGAAAGAAAAAAGAACAGAGAGCGAGAAGGAAAGAACAGAGAGCGAGAAAGAAAGACTAGAGAGAGAGCCATAGCCGTAGCTAGGGTTTTGGTTTAGTGGGGGCAAAACTTCTGAGTGGGCCCATCATCAGAGAACCTCAGCAAATGACCGCGCTGTTGGCCAAAATAATCTATATATAAAAAGACCAATATTGATATTACCGCCATATGGTCTGTGTTAAATAATACCAGTCCTAAGAACATATAGATTACAGCACAGGTACAGATAATGACTTACCGCTGATGTTCTTTCTAATGGAATTGTTCACTTTTCATGTCTTTTCCATCTGGCCCACACCGATATGACGACTTCTCCAGCCAGGACTCGACTGCACCCCCATTAAAAAAAAAATAAAAAAAATACTCACCTCCCGGCTCCTGTGCTGCTCACTGTTCTCCCTCTCAGCGTCTGACAGCGGGCGCCGGCAGGTGATGTTATTGCGCCCGCTGTCATACGCTGAGAGGGGGATTATGGGAGAGAAGGAGCGCTCGCTCCTTCTCTCTCTATGCGGTCAGCTTTATCGGCTGGATGCCGATACAGCTGACCCTCCGATGACGGGTGGGGGGCCCACTGCTGGCACCGGCCCCCCCAACGCCTGTTCAGGCCCCATAGCTTCCGGGCGGCAGAGCAGGGAGAGCGATTCTCCCTGCTCTGCCGCAGAATGTAACTGTATCGTAGCTCCGGGTGGGCCCACTCAGAGCGCGGGCCCCGGGGCCACCTGCCCCCTCTGCCCCGCGACCTATCCTTTCAAATCAGGGCCCACCACGCAGGAGCTGGGGCCCACCGTAGGTTTCTCCAGTGTCCCGGTGCCTCAGTCCGACCCTGCTTGCCAGCCTGATAATACCAGGCCACAGCAGTCTGCTTATCTTTGCTGGTTAACAAAAAATAGGGGATCCCCTCGAAAAAAAATTGGCGTGGGGTCCACCCTATTTTTGTTAACCAGCCAGATGAAGCAGACTGCTGAGGCCTGGTTTTTCAGGCTGGTAATGAGCCAATATCCATGGACCTTGCCAGCCTGATAATACCAGGCCACAGCAGTCTGCTTAGCTTGGCTGGTTAACAAAAATAGGGGATCCCCTCGAAAAAAAAAAACGGCTTAGGGGTCCCCCTATTTTTGTTAACCAGCCAAGTAAAATGCAGACTGCTGCAGCCTGGTATTAAAAGACTGTCAAGGCCCATGGATTTTGGCCCTCAACAGCCTGATAATACCAGGCTACAGCAGCCCCACATTTGGCGCATCAAAAGATGTGCCAATTGTGGCACTTTACCCGGCTCTTCCCACTGCCCTGTAGCGGTGGCAAGTGGGGTAATAAGGGGTTAATGTCACCGTTGATTGCACGGTGACAATAAGACCGGTTAATAATGGAGAGGTGTCAATAAGACACCGATCCATTATTAATCCCAAAGTTTTTAAATGTATAAAAAAAAAGACACAGCAAGAAAAAAGTATTTTAATGAAATAAAAGAGACAACACAGTTTTCATTTCTTTTATTATACTCTCATTCCTGCGACGCCATCGATCTCCTGTAAAAAAAGGAAAAAAACAAACCAACAGTATACCACCTGTCCGACGCAGTCCATAGTAACGACTGTCCCACGACGATCCAGCTCTGCTACATCGGAATGACAGGCAGAGGCTGTCATCCCGGCGCAGCACAGCTGATTACCTGCTTCCCCGGCGGTGACGTCATCGGACTGACTGCTTTACGGCCGGGATTACCCAGCAGTCACTGCAGTTATCGCGAGAAACTGCATGTGACCGCCGGGGAAAGATGATGGCGGCCATCAACCAGTCCAGGCCGTGACCACCGGAGATCTTCTGCCAGGTAAGTGCCGCTGACTCCTGACAGACCCGACCGACGGACACTCACAGTGACAGTGACATTTCCGATTCCGGTATACGATATATGGGAAATATCGAAAGTCAATATCGAAAGTCTGATACAGCTAATATCGGCCGATACCCGATACTTGCGGTATCGTATCGCTCAACACTAGTCCCCTATAAAATCTAACCTGCAAAGGCTTGGCAGACAGCTGTGGGTTGATATTAATGGCCTGGAAGGATATTGCCCCTCTCCCAGACTAAAAACATCAGCTCTCAGCCCCCCCCTGAAAAAGCACATCTTTGCGATGAGCCAAATCTGGGCTCTTAGCCTCGCTCTTTCCACTTGCCCTGTAGCGGTGGGTGATGGTTGGGGAGGTTGATGTCACCTTTGTATTTTCAGGTAACATCAAGCCCACAAGTTAGTAATGGAGAGGCCCCCATTACTAACCCCATAGTAGTATTATAAAAACACACACACCCTGAATAAGGTCCTTTAATTGAAATAATGACACAGACTCCTTTATTGAATCTGCATTAAACCATATTCACCGTACACCTACTCCACTGCAACAAAAATAAAATAACAAACCAAAATATTCCTCACTTGTCTGCAGAGCTCAGTGATACATTGTGGGAGCAATTACCTCCTGTCAGTGTATCGCCGGCGGCCGGGAAGAGCAGTCACATCTCCCGATGTGACTATTCTACATGTGAGATTGCTGTTGGACACTCAGGATTACGTGGACTACGGTGGACAGGTGAGTATATGGTGGTTTATTATTTTTTATTTTTTTCTAGGAGACATAGGCATCTGGGATTGGCGTTAAGGTGAGTATATGTTGTTTTTTTATTTTGCATTTTTTCTAGGAGACGAAAGCATCGGATTTGGTGTTAGCTGAGTATAATGGTTTTTTATATTTTTATTTGAATATATATGTAAATATTTTACTTTTTTTTTTTCTTAAGTGTGAGAACAGTTGTCGGCTGAAGAGAGAGTACGTCTCCCATCAGCGGCTCCTGCCATCACTGTTATCAGTGACAGCAGACGAAGGCTGATGGGAGGAATAGTCTCATCAGCACATGCCTGCTGACCTGCGGTAAGCGTTTTACCGGGGGGTCACCGCTGTAGGTCACAGCTGTGGGGTCATGCTGACATCTGACAGCATGACCCCGCAGCGCTCTAACCGACTGTCTTACCGGCATTAGCATTACTGGCGATAAGAACCACCATAACGGTGTTTCTCATGCTGTCACACAGATGACAGAGTGTGAAACACAATAGGAAGCTGGTAAAAATGCAACCAAAAACTCATCAAATCCACAAACATTTTCAAACCTGATTTTGCTGCGGATTTGACTGACTCAATTGAAGTCAATGTGAGGAAAATGCTAAAAAGAATTTACATGCTGAAGAAAAAACTGCACTGCAAATACTCAGAGGAAATTTACTGATCATGTGCACAACATGTCAGGATTGTCATTGAGTAATGTTCAATCACCGCACACGCTTTATAGATGCTTGTGAGAATTTTAATGTATATATGCAGCAATAACACAATTCAGGTGCAGGGATAGAGAAAATGGTGAGACGACAAGAACATAGGATTGTCATTGAATTAGCTTGCATAAGGATTCCACAGCGTTTGTGGCCCATTTCCACGACAAAAAAGTGCTACGAAAACGCATCAAAAATGCCTCAGTCTCATTAGGACTGGCACTCTTCACAAGAAGAAACCCCCCTCTTTCGGAGGTTTTGCACTAATGAGAGGCAAACACCCCGAAACATTTCAATGCAAATGGAGATTTTGATTTGTCTTCTTATCCTAAGTCAAGGCAAGGCTCTATATTGACTTTTAGGATTGCATCTTCCAATAGGTGACGCTAGCGTTCCTGTTCTCTTCGAAGAGGCTATAGGCATACAGTACTTAAAACATTTATAAGAATACTCATGCTCAGTCATTGGTTTATTGTCACAGGGATACCGAGACAGAGAGGGGCCATAAGATCAGATTAGATTAGAACTGCTTCACCATCCTATTAAACAGTGCATTTTTTCCTTGCTGGCAGTGCAAGGGTTAATTAGTTCAGTTTAACTCCTGGAGCTCTCCAACCTGAATTGTCTCAGCGGTTCAGTGTTGGCCACTCTCTTCTGCTATGTATGCTCACCACTGGCACTTGGGAATTGCCAGTGATATTTCTTACTTCCTGGTTAGGAGTTGGAGGTGAAGTTCATGTTTGGAAGGGGAGGACCCAAACTGTCCCTGGAACCC
>JARQOD010000005.1:193779334-193836008 GCA_033576555.1 Oophaga sylvatica
ACCAAGTACTTGGTCCATATGGACTTTAAAAATTTTTTTATCTAAATGGGGAGGTTTTTTTTCCTTAAATTTTTTTATTGGGAGTTTTTTTTTTTAAGAAGGAAAATTTGAGGGAAAAATACATATTTGCTTTCCTTTAACCCCTTAGGAAGACCCAATTTGCGCTTAAGCCGGGCAAATTTTTACAATTCGACCATGTCATTTATGGGGTTAAACTCGGAACCTTTACACCTGTGATTCGACTTTTTCATTCGCATTTTCTTCACTTATGGAAAAATTTTTTTTATAGACTTGCGTTTTTTTATGAAAAAAGCGGAAATAGGAAAAAATTTAAAAAAATTTTAGAATTTTTTAAATTTTAAATTTTTATCCCTTAAAATGAGAGTTTTTCCACAAATTTCTTAATAAATAAAATTTTTTTAATGTTTTCTTTACATCAAAATTTTGGGAAAACATTTTTTTTGTTAAAAGTTTAAGGGAAAAAATGCCCCCCGATTTTCTTTTTTACAACACCATTTTTTTTTAAAAGGCCACATCACATTTGAACCTTGAGGGGTTATATGAATAAAATACCCAAAAAAAGACACCTTCTAAAAACTGCACCCCCAAGGGCCAAAAAAAAATTCAAAAGTTTTTTAAAACCCTTTTGGCTTCACGGAAAAGAAGCAATGGGAAGGAAAAAAAATTCATTAATTTTTTTTGCAAAAACTTTACTTCGGAACCAATTTTTTTTTTTCACAATGTTAAAAGAAAAAATGAAAACCCAAAATTTTGTGCAATTTTCCGAATACGCGAACCCCATATTTGGGGGGGAAAACACTTTTTGGGCAACGGGGAGGCGCAAGGGGGAGCGCCGTTTTTTCTTTTTCAACGCAGAATTTGGGTGGTGCCTTCGGTTGTAGAGGCCCTATTGTCCCCAAAAGAGAACCCCCCATTTTCCCCCTTTTAGAAACTAACCCCCAAGGAAATTTTTAGATTTGGGACACTTTTACCCCCAATGCTTTTCAAAGTTTTAAATAAGCCCTAAAAAAAAAAATCTTTTTTTTCCCAAAAAAAATTTATTTTTTCCCCCCGGTAACAAAAAATTGGCCCCCCCAAAATTTTTGTCAATTTTTCCGATACGCTGATACCCCCCAAAGCGGGGGGGAAACCCCTGTTTGGGCCAGGGGGGCTGGAAAGGAATGGGCCCCCCTTCAATGCAACTTTTTTGGAAAGTTTTCGGGCGTCGTTTTTTGCGAGCCCTTGATGTCCTAAACGTAAAAACCCCCCAAATAACACCATTTTTAAACTAACCCCCCAAAGGGGTTTTAAAAAGATGAGGTAGACTTTAACCCCCCAAATGCTTCACGAAATTTATAAACCGGCCTAAAAAAAAAAAATGATTTTTTTTCCCCAAAAAAATTTTTTTTGCTAGCATTTTTTTTTTTCCCAAGGAACGGAAAAATTTGCCCCAAAAGTTGTTGTCAATTTTTTTCCCGATAAAGCTGAAACCCCCTATTGGGGGGAAACACGGGTTTTGGGGCCCGGAGCTTTGGGAAAGGAAAGCGCCTTTTGTAATGCGACTTTGTGGGGAAAGTTCTGGGGCGTTTTTTGTTTCAACCCTTGATGGCCTAAACAAAAAACCCCCGAAAATGACACCTTTTGGGAAACTAGACCCCCCAAGGCAAAATTGATTGGGTGAGCACTTTAACCCCCCCGTGCTCCAGAAATTTTAAACCGACCGGGGAAAAAAAAAAAAAATTTTTTTTTCCCCAAAAAATTTTTTTTCCCATTTTCTTTTTTTTCCCAAGGGGACAAAAAAAATTTTAAAAACCAAAATTTGGGGGAAATTTGTCCTGAAACGCTAAAACCCCTTTTGGGAAAAACCACTGTTTTTGGGGGCAGGGGGGGGCTCGGGGGAGGGCGCCATTTGATTTTTAAAAGCCCGTGTTTTGGGGGCCCCCCGATGTCCAAAAAAGGGGAAACCTCTCAATTCTAGCTCCAACCCTAACCTCAACACACCCTTAACCCTAATCCCAACCCTAACCCTAATCCTAACCCTAATCCCAACCCTAATTCAAACCCTAAATTGTAACCCTAACCCTAATTGTAACCCTAACCCTAATTGTAACCCTAACCGTAACCCTAATTCCAACACTAACCCTAATTATAAGCCTAACCCTAATACTAGTTCATATTGCATTTTACCAGCCCGTTCAACACATAGCGTTGATGGGCTGGTAACGGTATAGCATAACGTGATCGCATATGCTATACCCGCTAGCGCAGAGGAATCAGCAGATGATTCATCTGCGCTAGCGGTGACCGAGCCCAGACACTGCAGGCCACGTCCGAGTCTCCGTCACTGAATGACGGCACGTCGCGAACGCATGCCGCTTTACGGCATGCGTCGCGATGCGCCCTTAAACGGGGTGAATGGCAGTATTAACGGACTGCGTTACACCACATTATACCACGGTGTAACGCAGTCCGTCTAACGGACTGCCATAACGCAGTATGAACCCAGCCTAACCCTAATGCTAACCCTAACCCTAATTATAACCCTAACTCTAACCCTAGCCCTAACCTAACCCTAACGAAAAATTAAAATAAATACAATTTCTATATTTTATTATATGTCCCTAACTAAGGGGTGATATAGGGGGTTTATGTACTGTTTTTTTTTATTTTGATTACAGTGATAGTTTATCACAGTGATCATAATGTATTTTTTTTACAGGAGAAGAGGCCGGAGCTGCAGGAGCTGCCGGAGGACAGTGGGACACATGTGCAATCACATCAGAGGGGAGAGAAATCTTTTTTTTTTTGTTGCGGTCGCCGTAATACTGTTATAAGGGCGATTGCAACACCGGGGTCGGTAATACCGACCCTGATCATGTTCTCTGGGTCTCGGCTACCCCTGGCAGCCGAGACCCCGGAGAAAATTGCCCAACACCCCTTGCACATCGTGGCGGGCGCATTACACTGGAGGAGGCAGGAGGGCCCTAGGGCCACAAGGGGGGGATTGGGGACCCTTTTCTCTCTCCTCTGATGTCCGATCACATCAGAGGAGAGAGAAATTAAATGGCACATCAGATTTTTTTTGTTGCGATCGCCGTTATAGGTGAATAACGGCGATCGCAACATCGGGGTCGGTAAAACCGACCTGATTTATGTTCTCTGGGTCTCAGCTACCCATGGTAGCCAAGACCCCGAGAAATTGTGACTGTGGGGGGTGCTATACACTTTTTCGACAGCGCCGTTAATTAACAGCGCTGTGGTTTAAGTACCCTTAACTACCGCCGTTAAAAGGCGTATTGGCGGTCGTTAAGGGGTTAAAGACTTGAGAGAAAATGGCAAAAGTTGCAACATTTTTGCTCAGCTTAGTTGAATACAACTGAGTTAGCAAAAATAGTGCGACTTTGTATGGTGGTCTACACCAGAATTCTAACATAAATATGTTAATAAATCAGGCCCAAATATTATTAACAGGACTTTAGTCCACATATGTTGAGAACAAAAAAAGAAAACCTACAGAGATCAACTGAAATATAAATTGGTGTGCATGTAAGCGCATGTTCACACTGGCCACTAAAAAGACAAAACCTAAGAAAAAACAAAATAAGCAAATATCCTGCAGTAAATAAATAAATAGCAATAGTGCATGAAAATAATATAAGGTACTTAGTAAACACACTTATGATTAAAAAAATGTAAAAGCCATCCCACCATGGCAAGGTGATCCTATTTGAAATGGTCCTATACTCTAGTATTAAAACCTTACCATTTGTTAAGTGACATAAATGTGAATAAGGGTCTGAGAAGAATTGTAATGTCCAGCTCAAAGAAAAAAGAGGCTTTTCTTTTTTGTAACGCTGTTGGATGTGGACCCACTGCGCCAATTGCAGGCTTACCTTGGAATGGCATAACTAAGTAACTACTGGGTATTTACTAGAAAATCTGATGGTGAGGATAGGCTTTGCTGCCGATTGTGACCACGTACCACTCCAGGGCAGTTCTCGGGTCTGCAGAAGCTGACCAGAGTGTCAGAAGCATGGATATGAGGTACAGAGGGGCGATACAGAGTCATAAATAGTTTGAGGTCATGGCAGGCAGAACAATATCAGTAAATGTTGCTGAGCTCAGAAGTAGAGAAGTCAGACAGGACAGGTAAACAAGCTTGGTCGTTAATGGGAAGCGGTATATGGAGCAGAGCATAAACGGGTGCTATCAGAATAGGAACCAATGTTCGGGTGAGGAGTTTTAGGTTTGCTGCCTAATAAAGGCCCTGCTAGCACGGGATAGGCCAGGGAGCTTAATCTCTGCAGGACACAGCAGGGGTTTAAATTCCAACAGAGACCGGCCACTCCCTCCAAGGCTAAATGAATGCTATCTTCTGATGCAACAGTGCTGCAAGAGGCAAACTCAATGGGATGTCCTGAAACAGGGAGAAACCGCATGGTGACACTTTTATTAGATAGATAGATACTAGACATATATTGGGTAGATAAATAGATCGATAGATAAATACAATAGATGACTGTGAGTAGAGATGGGCAAACCCGAACAGTAAAGTTATTTATTTATAAATTTAAAAAAAACACAGGGAGACCCCTCTATTTTTTGTTAACCAGCTATGATAAAGCTGACAGCTGAGTGTTGCAGCCCGAACTTGTCAGTTTTGCCATTTCTGGTTATCAAAAAAAAAAGTGAACCCACGCCATTTTTTTTATTATTTATTTATTTATAGTGCAGACTTATGAATACTCCCATCAGCCAGCACCTGCTCTCTCTATAATCAGAGATAGCAGGTGTAGGCTGATGGGAGTAGTAGTCCCCATCAGCCAACACCTGTGACCGGATGTAAACATTTTAGCTCTGGTCACAGCTGTGGGCTCATGCTGTAATCTAACAGTGTGGGAGCCCCAGCGCTCTGACCGGCAGTAATGATCTTACCGCCGATCAGAACCAGTGATTGCCTCACTGTCATGCAATTGACAGCGTGACAAACAATGGATATTTGTGCCCCTATCATGTGAATGGGATCAGGGTTTGGGTACTGTTCTGGTATTTTTTAACTGTTAGGCTAAACCCACCATACACGAACATCCATCACTACTTGTAAGTGATTATACTAACTGTAATGTAATAAACCACCAATAAAACAGTAAATCTGATCCTGGATCCTAGAACTACCAATGGAGTCACTTTGACTCCTCGCAATTTTTATGTTTCTAATATGACTATTTTTTCCGAATTCCGGCTTGAGACTCTTACTCATTTAGGTGACTTTTACTCATTTAGGATGTGAAAAAAGATTTTGTGACAATAAATAATTTTTGAAAAAAAAAAGTACCTTTTTTTCAAAATTTTACCTTAATTACCAAAGGGAGTCATTTTGACTCCCTTCTATATTTTGCAAGTCTTTGTCACTAATTGTTATTATTTCTTTTAGTTTTCATTTACTTGTATGTTTAGAATAAGTTTAGAATAAATGTTGGCTTAAGACTTAGAATAATTAGAATTCTTCAAATATACTTGACATACACAGGACATATACAGGACATCCATCAGTGAACCAGTGAACTCTCGAGTGGACTACATAATTTCTGTAGAATACAGCCTGCCGTTTTGCTAATTGCTAATATAGCTAGAAGAAGTGCGCTAAAGCCTGACGATATTCTTGCTGTTTTGCATTCTATACCGGAGGATGAATCAGAATGCGAAACGGAGGAAAATCAATTTGATACTGACACTGATGAAGATTTCAATCCTCAAAACATTTCTAGTGACTCTGAAGATTCAGAAGGAACAAATCCTGAAGGTAAGTAGTTATGTATATTTATTTGTTCTTCCATACACTAAGTTATAAAACAAAAATACTAAATATTCAACAACTTTTTTCCAGATGTTGCAAACTCATCAACTGGGGATCATGCTCGTGCGGCGTTGTTGCCACAGAAGGCAATGATGAATCTCCAGGAATGCTTGTGTCAGCCGATGGAATCCAATGGAAACCTCTAAAGATTGGAGAACACTTAACTGGAAGGTGTGCAAACAAAACATACTTAGAGAAGTGCATGGCCCTACAGGATACGAGAGAAGGAATGTAATTAGTGATAGTCGTTTGAGTGCATGCAATTATTTTTCGATTCATTCACCTTAACTCACATAAAGAGATGTACAATTGCACTCCTCTTTCCGATGAGGATCTAGAGGCATTTATTACCATATTTTACGCTCGCGGAATATCAAGCACGAGCCCTCACTCTACTGCCAGTATTTGGTCAAATGACTGGGGAATACCATTTTGTAAAACGACGATGTCTAGGAACCATTTTGTAGAAATTTTGCATTACCTAAGATTTGATGAGAAGTCCAATCGATCCCAGCGACTTAAAACCGACAAGTTTGCTCTCTTTTCTATAGTGTGGGATAGATTCATTGATAATTGCATCGCTTCTTAAAAACCAGGCCCATACATTACTGTTGATGAACAACTTTTCCTAGCAAAACAGATGTCCTTTCACTCAGTATATTCCTTCCAAGCCGGACAAATATGGCCATAAATATTGGCTAGCTGTTGACAAGGATAGCAAATATCTTGCAAATGGCTTCCCTTATCTTGGAAAATATGATTAAAGCCGTGCTGATACCATTTAGCCGACCACGTAGCATGAAACTAATGCAGCCGTTTTTGGAAAAAAATGTTACCACAGATAACTATTTTACGTCAGTCAAACTTGCTAAACAACTAAAAAGCCAGGAACGACCATCGTGGAACGATAAATAAGAAAAGACGAGAAGTGCCTAAAGAGATCAAATCAATGAAGGAAAACTTGTACAGCACTAAAGTTTTTATAAACGAAGATGATTTTACACTTACCGTGTACCAAGGTAAACCAAGCAAGAATGTTATAATTTTGAGTTCCATCCATCCCGATGTCGACGATGCTTCGGAATCTCTAAAAAAACTCCTGATGTCATAGACCAAATGGCACGCAAATACACCACAAAAACATGTACTCGGAGATGTCCTGTTCACTCATTTGAAATACCCTCGACTTAGCAGGGATAAATGCTTTGATAGTGTACAAGGAGACGTCCTCCGAAAACATTTCATGCAAGAATTTTTGCTAAAGCTCGTTACAGAGTTGGGTGGTCCTGATGTTAGATCTGGGCAAAAGTTGGTGTGTCCGAAGTCGCAAATTCTTCTGATGGGATGCTGCAAACAAAATTTGCCAGTAAAACAAAAATGCAAAAGAATAGATCAGATGGAAGTTGCATGACTTTCCGTAAATCCTTGTGTGGGCAATGTACCGCCGTAAATGAACGACGTTGCCTGAACTGGAAACAACTTAGACAAATGTTTAGTATGTTAATTCTTACGTACTTTTAGTAAGAATTTTACTGTCTCTTTTGAATTTACATGTTTGTACTTACCCATTTTATGTCAACTCACCGTCAAAGGTTTGTTGTTGTTTCTATGTGTGTACTTTCGAAACTTATAAAATAAGTCAATTCTCGTTTGAAATCAGATTGTTTCAAGCAAATACAATTGCATTTATCACGATTGATTGCTTTTGTCACCAAGTTGCAATTGAAAAGTCAATTCAAAGCGGAAACTAACAATGTTTTATGTAACAATCTTTTCTTATGGTAGTTTAATTTTCAACATGTTGTGTATGCATTTTATCTTACAAAATTAATAATAAATGATTGTAAAACGTCTATTATTATTGTTTTACTTAATTTACTTTTGTTATTTCCTGTAAAAAATATGAAAATCAGAAAAAAAAAATCCAAAGCACACTGTGGGATCTTGTAATGTAAACACATAAGAAAAAATATAATTATTATTAAAAACCGCAAACATAATATTGTAATAATAAACAAAAATGATAAAATTAAAGTTACAACAATACCAGGAGCAAGAAACTCTAAAAATAAATGAAAACAAGCCAGGAGTCAAAATGACTCTAATTCGGTAGTTCTAGAGGGGGTGACCAATCTGGTAGTACTATATGCTTTTATGAAACGTCTAATTTATAAATTGTAAATTAATTAAATTTCATAAAAACTGTATTAAAGAGATTTCCTGAATATACAGTCACTAACCTCTGCTTGTTAATCTTGCACTGATTATATTTTCCGCTTGTCTGAGTGGAAAAGACTGTGCACAATTATTCTGAGTAGATTTAAATATCAGCAACTTGTATGTTTGCCTAAAATGGAGAAAGCAGATGCTTAGTAATGTCTAATTCACACCAAACAAAGAAAAGCACAGAAGAAATATCTAACCAGACAGTTGAACGAAGAATATCAGTGAAGTGGTTGTTTTTTTTTTACTATTAAGATTATTTGAGGAATTTTAGGACATAACAAGTTCATGTATTTATGGTAGTTCATTATTTAGCAATAAACTTCACAGGCATTATGAGAAGATGGCTCATTCATTTCTCAGGTCTGTAAGGGAAGATTGTTTGAAAAGTAAGAGGTTTTTATATACTTTTGATTGCTGAACTCAATAAAAATATTGAAAAAATTCCATCATGTAGTTTTCCCCAAACACTGACTCCATAGGTTTTTCTTGCACCATACTTTGACTCCTTCGCGTGACCTTTGGTGGATGATTTTGGTGTCCTTTGATTGGTTACAAATGAATAGATGCAGTGCTATGATTGGCTGCTGTGGGCAGAGAGTGTCCATAGCATCCAATTTTAGCATATCTTTCATTTTACCACAGTAGAATAAGAAATGTGCTGTGATTGGTTGTTATGGGCAGTAAAGACAGATTTTTTTTAAAAATCACAGTTCTTAACAGTGTGGTGGTATCTGTGGCAACCAATCAGAACACAGTTTTCATTTTACCTCAGCAGTCAATTCAAATTCAAATGAGCTTTATTGGCAGGACTAAGTACATGTTAGCATTGACAAAGCAAATGGTAAAATAGGGGATAGTGGGTGGGGTAGGGAGGCACATAGAGGTCCAGGATATATCAGGCTCCTTTTAGAGGTTAGGGGCATGTCCAGGGTGGGGTATAGGAGTCCATGACATATCAGGTTCTTTAGTCGGGAGATAGGGACGTGTCCAGGGTGGGGTATAGAGGTCCATGACATATCAATCTCCTCTTAGTCTGGGGATAGGGACATGTCCAGGGTGGGGTAAAGAAATCCATGACATATCAGTCTCCTCTTAGTCTGTGGCAGGCATTGACATATTCCGCTGCTATGGCTGCTGCACTTTCCTATTCCCCCAGTATTATCGGCATTTTCTCTTCCTCCTTCATGGAGGTGAAGTCTGGGAGGAGATCAGAAAGTCTCTTGAAGTGAGTGTCCCTCACTGCGGAGTATTTGGGGCACCTCAGCAGAAAGTGGGCCTCATCCTCCATGGCCTCCTGGGGGCACTGCTGGCCGAGTCTGCTCTCTCGGAGCTTGTAGTTCTGTCAGTGCCACCTGGATTCGATGAGTAGGCTTTGGGCGCTCAGTCTGTACTGACTCAGGATCTGTCACACTTCAGGGTTTTCTAGTTTCTCTAGATATGGGGCCAGTTTGTACTCCCTCTGTATGTTCTGGTATATCGTCAGTTTCTGGGATTTGTTTATGTCGTTCCTCCAGATGCTGAGATATTCCTCTTTGACTTTGTGTACCATCTTCTGGATTTTGCCTTTTTTCAGCCCATGTAGGTTGATGGCTTGGTCAGGCTGGCTTTGGTTACCTTGTGTTGGGAGGCTTCCTAGGGCTTCTGGGTTTAGGAAGGCTTTGTGATGGTATGAGCTCGGTCTACTACTTTGTAGATGAACATTGAATGACAGCACCTTCTTCTGGATTGCAAGGTGTAGTGGGAATCTGCCCAGCTCTGTTCGGCAGGCGCTGTTTGATGTGCTCCAATGGACTTGGAGAAGATGCCTGCAGAACTCTAATTGGAATATTTCAGTCTGCCCAGCATCCCACTTTGACCAGTTTGGGTATGAGACTGCTGTACAGACCTCACTTCCGTACAGAAGGATTGAGGAAATGATGGACTCAAAGATTTTTAGCCAGACAGTTACTGGTGCCTTGAGATGGTACAGATGTCTTCTGATGGCATAGAAGGCTTTGGATGCCTTGTCTTTCAGTAACTCTATGGCTTGCTTGAAGCTCCCTGACTGGCTGAGGTCAAGGCCCAGGTAGGTGTACTTGTTGGTTTCTGTAAGTGGACAGTTGTCTATCATAAAGGTAAGCTGGCCAGTAGGTTTCTGCTTTAATTTCTGGAATACCATGATGTAAAGTTTCTTCTGGTTGACTGGCATTGCCCATGTGCTGCTGAAGGTCTCTAGGATTTTCAGATGATCTTGGAGGCCTTTCTCGGTTAGTGATAACAGCACGAGGTCATCAGCATACAGCAGAAATTTTACCTGGGTGTCATGGAGGGTGAGTCCTGGTGCTGAAGAGGACTCTAGGGCCACCACCAGCTCATTGATGTAGATGTTAAAAAACTTTGGACTGAAGCTGCAGCCCTGTCTCACTCCTTGGCTTTGTTGGAAATAGGCTGTCCTCCTTCCGTTGACCTTTACGCTGCAACTGTTCTCAGTATAGGAGCTTCAGATAACATCATATGTTTTTGCCTCCTATTCCGATACCCAGCAGTTTTAGGAATAGTCCTGAGTGCCACACTGAGTCGAAGGCCTTCTTGAAGTCCACAAAACAGGTATATATCTTCCCATTCTTTGTATTGTGGACATGGCTCTTGAAGAGGCTGTGCAGAGTGTAGATGTGGTCAATGGAGTGCTGTTCGGCAGTCTAAGAACTGATTGGTTGCTATGGTAAGCAAAAACAGATTATCTTTTAGGCCAGGGTCACACTTGCAATGAATACGGACGAGTGCTATGCGATAAAACATTGCATAGCACTCAGACCAGTATCCATTTATGGGGCAGCTCCCCTCAGCGTTTTTTTTCTCGGCCGTTTTCAACATGCGAGTGAAATCGCAGAATGCTGCGATTGTGACCGACACTCGGCCAAGTCTCGGCTCACTCGCACCCTTATAAGCCTATGGGTGTGAGTGACACAACGCACATCACTCGGCTATCATCTGAGTGCTGTGCGATTATACGCTGCCCCCGGCAATGGAGGAGATGGAGAAATTACATTCTCTGTCTCCTCCACAGCTGTGCTCCGATCCGCTCTGTGCGAGAGGCTCAAAGAACAGTCACATGACACTCGGCTCCCGCTAGCAGCAAAGCAGTAGCTGAGGGTCATTAGCATATCACATCCGATGCTCTCACATCGGATGCCATACGCTAGTGTGACGCCGGCTTTAGACAGAGTTCATTAGAGTGTGGTGGGGCGCTTACCACGATTGCTTTCAGTATTTAGTGGTTGTAATGTATTAAGCTTCAGTTTCTAATAAAAAGAAAAAATGCCAGCTCATCAGTCTTCAGAAAGTGCATGGAACTCTGTCCTGATGAGACGCATTCATGTAAAATTTGAAGACAAATTGTTCCAGCTCTTACATAAAAAATTCCTTTATTTAGTCATGATAAAAACATGATCAGCTTCTTAGACAAAATCAAGGCACAGGTGAGGACAAGCTACGCATTTTAATCGCTGCTGCGATCTTTATCAAAGCTTTATAAAAGACTCCTGTCCACAGACTCAATTAATCAGTCAGACTCTAACCTCTACAACATGGGCAAGACCAAAGAGCTTTATAAGGATGTCAGGGACAAGATTATAGACCTGCACAAAGTTGGAATGGGCTACAAAACCATAAGTAAGACGCTGGGTGAGAAGGAGACAACTGTTGGTGCAATAGTAAGAAAATGGAAGAAATGCAAAATGACTGTCAATCGACATCAATCTGGGCACCATGCAAAATCTCACCTCGTGGGGTATCTTTGATCATAAGGAAGATGAAATATCAGCCTAAAACTACACGAGGGGAACTTGTTAATGATCTCAAGTCAGCTGGACCACAGTCACCAAGAAAACCATTGAAAAACACATTACGCCGTACAGGTTTAAAATCCTGCAGTGCCCGGAAAATCCCCCTGCTTAAGAAGGCACATGTGCAGGCCCATCTGAAGATTGCCAAGGAACACCTGGATGATTATGTGAGTGATTGGAAAAAGGTGATGTGGTCAGATGAGACAAAAATTGAGCTCCTTGGCATTAACTTAACTCGCTGTGTTTGGAGGAAGAGAAATGCTTCCTATGACCCAAAGAACACCATCCCCACTGTTAAGCATGGAGGTGGAAACATTATGTTTTGAGGGGGTTTCTTTGCTAAGGGCACAGGACTACTTCACTGCATCAATGGGAGAATGGATGGAGCCATGTACCGTAAAATCCTGAGTGACAACCTCCTTCCCTCTGCCAGGACATTAAAAATGGGTCGTGGCTGGGTCTTCCAGCAAGACAATGACCCAAAACATACAGCCAAGGCAACAAAGGAGTGGCTCAAAATGAAGCACATTAAGGTCATGGAGTGGCCTAGCCAGTCTCCAGACCTTAACCCCATAGAAAACTTATGGAGGGAGTTGAAGCTCCGAGTTGCCAAGTGACAGCCTCAAAATCTTAATGATTTAGAGATGATCTTCAAAGAGGAGTGGACCAAAATTCCTCCTGACATGTGCGCAAACCTCATCAACTACAAAAGACATCTGACTGCTGTGCTTGCCAACAATGGTTTTGCCACCAAGTATTATTAAGTCTTGTTTGCCAGAAGGGATCAAATACTAATTTCTCACTGCAAAATGCAAATAAATGTATATAATTTATACAATGTGATTTTCTGTATTTTTATTTTTGATATTCTATCTCTTAATGTTAAAATTAACCTACCCTTAAAATTATAGACTGTTCATGTCTTTGTCAGTGGGCAAATTTACAAAATCAGCAAGGATTGTGGGTCCATTTTCTGCTTTTACCTTTGTGAAAATGAGAAATTTGAGGCTAAATCAACTTTTTCATGAAAATAACATATTTCAAAATTCTGTGAGGCACCTGTAATGTCAAGATGGTCATCACACACAGATTGATTCTTCAATGGGTCTAGTTTTCAAAATGGGGTCACTTTTCTTTTTTCACTGTTTAGGCTCATCGGAGTCTCTGCAAACACAACATGGTGTCTGCTATCTATTGCAGCCATTCTTGTGTTTCAAAAGTCAAACGGTGCTCTTTTCTTTCTGAACCCTGCCATGCACCCAAAAGTAGTTTTCTCCCTCATATGGTGTAAGGGCATACTCAAGAGAAATTGCACAACAAATTTTGGGGTCCATCTTTCTTGCTACCCTTGTGAAAATAAAAAAAATTGGGGCTAAAATAACATTATAAAATTCTGTGGAGCCCCTGGGGGTTCAAGGTGCTCATCACAATTCTAGGTAAATTCCTTAAGGGGCCTATTTTCCAAAATGAGATAAACTTGTGGCAAGTTTCCACTGTTTAGGCACATCAGGGGCTCTCCAAATTCAACATGGCATCTGAAATCGATTCCAGACAATTTTGCATTCCAAAAGTCAAATGGTACTCCTTCCCTTCTGAGCCCTGCCGTGCACCCAAATAGTAGTTTTACAACACATATGGATATTGTCGTACTCAAGAGAACTTTTACTGACCATTTCCTTCTGAAAATAAAAAAATTGGTGCTGAAACAAAATTTTTGCTGTAAATTTTAATTTTCTACTTTCACATCTCAACGTTATAAAATTTTGTGAAGCCCCAGGGGGTTCAACATGCTCACCACACATCTAGTTAAATTCCTTGAGCAGTCTAGTTTCCAAAATTGGGTCACTTGTGGAGGGGTTTCCACTGTTTAGGCACATCAGGGGCTCTCCAAATGTGACATGACGCCCACTATCGATTCCAGCCAATTTTACAATCCAAAAATCAAATGGTGGTCCTTCCTTCTGAGCCCTGCTGTGCACCCAAACAGTAGTTCTCCACCACAAATAAGGTGTTGACATATTCAGGAGAAGTTACACAATAAATTGTTTGGTGCATTTTCTCCTGTTACCCATTTGAAAATGAAAAATTTGGAGCTAAAATAACATTTTTGTTTGAAAAAATAAAATGTTCATTTTTTTCCTTCCATGTTGCTTTAAATCCTGTGAAGCACCTGAAGAATTAATTAACTTCTTGAAACTTCTTTAAAAGATGATGCTGATGTAAGTAGATGTAAATGTTATTTATTAACTATTTTGTGTGACATAACTGTCTGGTTTAGAGGTATAAAAATTAAAAGTTTGAAAATTGCAAAATATTTAAATTTGACAAATTTCCCATATTTTCACAAATAAAACACAAAACATATCATCCTAAATATATCTTTATAATGAAGTACAATTTGTCATAAAAGACGGTCTCAGATCAGCGGGATACATTGAAACTTTCTAGAGTTATTACCTTATAAAGGGACACTGGTCAGAATTGAAAAAATTTGCCTGGTCATGAAGGTAAAAACAGGCTCTGATGCAAAAGGGTTATTGCCCCCACTGTGCAACCCAAAAAGTAGTAATGCCATGTATGCTCCTATGAAGGCTATAATTTCCAAAGTGCCCCCTTCAAGCAAGTGTCCCCTTAAAGTAACATTACCCCTCAAAAAGTAATAATACCCCTGAGATCCCCTAACAAAACAGACAATACCACCATTTAAAGGAAGTGGCCCCACAGCTCCCAATATACTGTATTATGGCCCCCACAGCTCCCTATATATTGTATTATGCCCCAGAGCCCCTTTTACAATCTATTATGCCCTCCAGAGCTCCTAATGCAACATTGTGACTCCCACAACTCCTATATAGTTTTGAGGCTCCACAGCTACTTATATACTGCTTTATGTCCCCAACAGACCCCTATATATGGTAAGCTGTCCCCATAGCCCCTCTGCATATAGTATGATGGTTCTCAGCCCTTCTATATATAGTATTATGGCCCCTCTATATAATATGATGGACCCACAACCCCTTTGCATATAGTATGATGGCCCTTCAGCCCCTGTATATATAATATGATGGCCCCTCAGTTCCTCTATATATAGTATGATGGCCCCTCTGCCCCTTTATGGATCACCTCAAAACCACTCTATGTATAGTATGATGGCCCAACAGCCCCTCTATATATAATATTATGGCCCCACTATATATAATAGCATGGCCCCTTAGCCCTTTATATAGTATATAGAATGATCACTCCCCAGCTCCTTGGAATATAGTATGATGGCCTCCCTACACATTATATATAGTGTGATGACCCCACAAACCCTAATATACAGAAAGATGGCCTCAAGCCCACTATATATAGTATGATGGCAACTTAGCCCCAATATATTTATATAGTATGATGTCCCCTTTGCCATATTATATATAGTATGATGGCCCCAGAGCCCTTTATATATAGTATGATGACCCCATAGCCCCTCGGCATATAGTATAATGGCCACACAGCATCTTGCTTGGCTTATAGATAATGTGTGCAAACTGTAAAGCGCTGCGGAATATGTTAGCGCTATATAAAAATAAATATTATTATTATTATAGTATGATGGCCCCACAGCCCATCACATATAGCAGTGTTTCCCAAACTCCAGTCCTCACGGCTCACGGTCATGTTTTCAGGATTTCCATAGTGTTGCACAGGGAGAGAATTCCTGATGCCTTGATGATGATACTTCCACCATCTGCGCAATACAAAGGAAATCCTGAAAACATGACCTGTGGGGGCCACGAGGATTGGAGTTTGGGAAACACTGATATATAGTATGTTGTCCCTGCAACCCATTATATATAGCTTGATGGTCCCACAGCCCATTATATATAGCATCATGGCCCCACAGCCCATTATATATAGCGTGATGGCCCCTTAGTCCCATTTTATATAGTATGATGGCCCCACAGCCCCTTTATATATAATATGATGTCCCTCAGCCCCTCTTTATACAGTGCCTTGCGAAAGTATTCGGCCCCCTGGAACTTTTCAACCTTTTCCCACATATCATGCTTCAAACGTAAAGATACCAAATGTAAATTTTTGGTGAAGAATCAACAACAAATAGGACACAATTGTGAAGTTGAATGAAATTTATTGGCTATTTTAAATTTTTGTGGAAATACAAAAACTGAAAAGTGGGGCGTGCAATGTTATTCGGCCCCTTTAACTTAATACTTTGTTGCCCAACTTTTGCTGCGATTACAGCTGCAAGTCGCTTGTGGTATGTCTCTATCAGTTTTGTACATCGAGAGACTGAAATTCTTGCCCATTCTTTCATGGCAAATACCTCTATTAGGCTGAAATCTGAATTTCTGGGTGAATATGTCTATTGAATGTTAGCTTGCTGACCGAGCACTCCGCCCCCACCAGGTGGTGATTTTAATTACACCAGGTCCCTACTTTACCTATAAATGCAGGTATTACTGACAGAGGTGCATATTCACCCAGAAATTCAGATTTCAGCCTAATAGAGGTATGTTCACATTAGGTCAGGGACTCACCAGAATTGAGACCACCTTGACGATGGTTGGTGGGCTTTAAAATGTTTGGCCAAATGTTTATACTAAGCGTCTCAAAATTTTCCTTATATTCCAAAGCCATATTGCTATTCTAAATTTCATGGATTCTATGTTGTCATGCTTTAGTATGCTTGAGTGCAGCCTTTTTTTGTATGTTTTACATGGGGGTAGCTTCCCTTGGTTTGCACCTAGTTCACATTAGTCTGGATGTGCCAGTCAGGTTTTTTTGTCTATTGAATGTTAGCTTGCTGACCGAGCACTCCGCCCCCACCAGGTGGTGATTTTAATTACACCAGGTCCCTACTTTACCTATAAATGCAGGCATTGCTGACAGAGGTGCATATTCACCCAGAAATTCAGATTTCAGCCTAATAGAGGTATGTTCACATTAGGTCAGGGACTCACCAGAATTGAGACCACCTTGACGATGGTTGGTGGGCTTTAAAATGTTTGGCCAAATGTTTATACTAAGCGTCTCAAAATTTTCCTTATATTCCAAAGCCATATTGCTATTCTAAATTTCATGGATTCTATGTTGTCATGCTTTAGTATGCTTGAGTGCAGCCTTTTTTTGTATGTTTTACATGGGGGTAGCTTCCCTTGGTTTGCACCTAGTTCACATTAGTCTGGATGTGCCAGTCAGGTTTTTTTGTCTATTGAATGTTAGCTTGCTGACCGAGCACTCCGCCCCCACCAGGTGGTGATTTTAATTACACCAGGTCCCTACTTTACCTATAAATGCAGGCATTACTGACAGAGGTGCATATTCACCCAGAAATTCAGATTTCAGCCTAATAGAGGTATGTTCACATTAGGTCAGGGACTCACCAGAATTGAGACCACCTTGACGATGGTTGGTGGGCTTTAAAATGTTTGGCCAAATGTTTATACTAAGCGTCTCAAAATTTTCCTTATATTCCAAAGCCATATTGCTATTCTAAATTTCATGGATTCTATGTTGTCATGCTTTAGTATGCTTGAGTGCAGCCTTTTTTTGTATGTTTTACATGGGGTAGCTTCCCTTGGTTTGCACCTAGTTCACATTAGTCTGGATGTGCCAGTCAGGTTTTTTTATCTATTGAATGTTAGCTTGCTGACCGAGCACTCCGCCCCCACCAGGTGGTGATTTTAATTACACCAGGTCCCTACTTTACCTATAAATGCAGGCATTCTGACAGAGGTGCATATTCACCCAGAAATTCAGATTTCAGCCTAATAGAGGTATGTTCACATGAGGTCAGGGACTCACCAGAATTGAGACCACCTTGACGATGGTTGGTGGGCTTTAAAATGTTTGGCCAAATGTTTATACTAAGCGTCTCAAAATTTTCCTTATATTCCAAAGCCATATTGCTATTCTAAATTTCATGGATTCTATGTTGTCATGCTTTAGTATGCTTGAGTGCAGCCTTTTTTTGTATGTTTTACATGGGGGTAGCTTCCCTTGGTTTGCACCTAGTTCACATTAGTCTGGATGTGCCAGTCAGGTTTTTTTATCTATTGAATGTTAGCTTGCTGACCGAGCACTCCGCCCCCACCAGGTGGTGATTTTAATTACACCAGGTCCCTACTTTACCTATAAATGCAGGTATTACTGACAGAGGTGCATATTCACCCAGAAATTCAGATTTCAGCCTAATAGAGGTATGTTCACATTAGGTCAGGGACTCACCAGAATTGAGACCACCTTGACGATGGTTGGTGGGCTTTAAAATGTTTGGCCAAATGTTTATACTAAGCATCTCAAAATTTTTCCTTATATTCCAAAGCCATATTGCTATTCTAAATTTCATGGATTCTATGTTGTCATGCTTTAGTATGCTTGAGTGCAGCCTTTTTTTTGTATGTTTTACATGGGGGTAGCTTCCCTTGGTTTGCACCTAGTTCACATTAGTCTGGATGTGCCAGTCAGGTTTTTTTGTCTATTGAATGTTAGCTTGCTGACCGAGCACTCCGCCCCCACCAGGTGGTGATTTTAATTACACCAGGTCCCTACTTTACTATAATGCAGGCATTACTGACAGAGGTGCATATTCACCCAGAAATTCAGATTTCAGCCTAATAGAGGTATGTTCACATTAGGTCAGGGACTCACCAGAATTGAGACCACCTTGACGATGGTGGTGGGCTTTAAAATGTTTGGCCAAATGTTTATACTAAGCGTCTCAAAATTTTCCTTATATTCCAAAGCCATATTGCTATTCTAAATTTCATGGATTCTATGTTGTCATGCTTTAGTATGCTTGAGTGCAGCCTTTTTTTGTATGTTTTACATGGGGGTAGCTTCCCATGATTTGCACCTAGTTCACATTAGTCTGGATGTGCCAGTCAGGTTTATTTGTCTATTGAATGTTAGCTTGCTGACCGAGCACTCCGCCCCCACCAGGTGGTGATTTTAATTACACCAGGTCCCTACTTTACCTATAAATGCAGGCATTACTGACAGAGGTGCATATTCACCCAGAAATTCAGATTTCAGCCTAATAGAGGTATGTTCACATTAGGTCAGGGACTCACCAGAATTGAGACCACCTTGACAATGGTTGGTGGGCTTTAAAATGTTTGGCCAAATGTTTATACTAAGCGTCTCAAAATTTTTCTTATATTCCAAAGCCATATTGCTATTCTAAATTTCATGGATTCTATGTTGTCATGCTTTAGTATGCTTGAGTGCAGCATTTTTTTGTATGTTTTACATGGGGGTAGCTTCCCTTGGTTTGCACCTAGTTCACATTAGTCTGGATGTGCCAGTCAGGTTTTTTTGTCTATTGAATGTTAGCTTGCTGACCGAGCACTCCGCCCCCACCAGGTGGTGATTTTAATTACACCAGGTCCCTACTTTACCTATAAATGCAGGCATTACTGACAGAGGTGCATATTCACCCAGAAATTCAGATTTCAGCCTAATAGAGGTATGTTCACATTAGGTCAGGGACTCACCAGAATTGAGACCACCTTGACGATGGTTGGTGGGCTTTAAAATGTTTGGCCAAATGTTTATACTAAGCGTCTCAAAATTTTCCTTATATTCCAAAGCCATATTGCTATTCTAAATTTCATGGATTCTATGTTGTCATGCTTTAGTATGCTTGAGTGCAGCCTTTTTTTGTATGTATATCTATCACCTGGTAAGTTTATTTGTGAACTATTCCATTGTAGATTTTGCTTTATGTTTGGGATCATTGTCTTGTTGGAAGACAAATCTCCGTCCCAGTCTCAGGTCTTTTGCAGACTCCAACAGGTTTTCTTCAAGAATGGTACTGTATTTGGCTCCATCCATCTTCCCATCAATTTTAACCATCTTCCCTGTCCCTGCTGAAGAAAAGCAGGCCCAAAACATGATGCTGCCACCACCATGTTTGACAGTGAGGATGGTGTGTTCAAGGTGATGAGCTGTGTTGCCTTTACTCCAAACATATCGTTTGGCATTGTTGCCAAAAAGTTTGATTTTGGTTTCATCTGACCAGAGCACCTTCTTCCACATGTTTGGTGTGTCTCCCAGGTGGCTTGTTGCAAACTTTAAATGACACTTTTTATGGATATCTTTGAGAAATGGCTTTCTTCTTGCCACTCTTCCATAAAGGCCAGATTTGTGCAGTGTATGACTGATTGTTGTCCTATGGACAGACTGTCCCACCTCAGCTGTAGATCTCTGCAGTTCATCCATAGTGATCATGGGCCTCTTGGCTGCATCTCTGATCAGTCTTATCCTTGTTTGAGATGAAAGTTTAGAGGGACGGCCGGGTCTTGGTAGATTTGCAGTGGTATGATACTCCTTCCATTTCAATATGATCACTTGCACGGTGCTCCTTGGGATGTTTAAAGTTTTGGAAATCATTTTGTATCCAAATCCGGCTTTAAACTTCTCCACAACAGTATCACAGACCTGCATGCTGTGTTCCTTGGTCTTCATGATGCTCTCTGTGCTTCAAACAGAACTCTGAGACTATCGCAGAACAGGTGCATTTATATGGAGACTTGATTACACACAGGTGGATTATATTTATCATCAGTATTCATTTAGGACAACTTGGATCATTCAGAGATCCACAATGAACTTCTGGATTGAGTTTGCTGCACTAAAAGTTAAGGGGCCAAATAATATTGCGTGCCCCACTTTTCAGTTTTTGTATTTCCACAAAAATGTTAAATAACCAATAAATTTCATTCAACTTCACAATTGTGTCCCACTTGTTGTTGATTCTTCACCAAAAATTTACATTTGGTATCTTTAGGTTTGAAGCATGATATGTGGGAAAAGGTTGAAAAGTTCCAGGGGGCCGAATTTTTTCACGAGGCACTGTGTATAGTATGATGACCCCACAGTCCCATTACATGGAAAACAATAAATATTATACTCACCAAATCCTGATTTCTGACACTGTGGCCTCTGTCTCCTCATCTATGGTGGGCCTGCAGAGCAGCGTGATGAAATGATGTAATCGTGTCGCCTGAGTAAGTACACTAATGTCTGATAAGTGTGTGGTCTGTGGCTTTGAGACTCACAGTAATAGGGCAGGGAGTGTGTTGCTCACTGCTCTATCATGGGATTGGAGTTTGTTGGCATAACTTTAATGCTGGTACAACATACATTTATGGTTATGGAAGCTGTGGCATATGATGACTCAGGCACAAAACTGTGCCTATACCATTTACTAATGGTAAAAAGAATGTTGGCCATGTAACCTTAGGCTGGGTTCACAATAGCATTTTAAATTTCATTTTTCTTTTTCATTTCAGAAGACGAATATAATGGACAGTAAGGGATCACTTCATCAGCTATTGATTTTAAAGAGTCTGTTCATTATTTTTCTAAACTTATAAGGACCGAGCCACTTCTAGCCTTAATGACTAAGTCATTTTTCAAATCTGACATGTGTCACTTTATGTAGTAATAACTCTGACATGCTTCAACATATCCAAGTGATTCTGATAGTGTTTATGCATTACACATTGTACTTTATGATAGTGATAAATTTAGGTAGATATGATTTGTGTTTTTTTTTACTATATCTGAAATTGGTTGAACATTTTCAAAATTGTTCAATTTTCAATCTTTGAATGCTTATATCTTTAAATGTTAAAGGTATACTGACATAAAATAGACATACAGGAAATGTTATTTTTTAACTTTTTGTGTGCTATGACGATTTTGAAGTTGTCTGGTCTTCTGATGAAAGTCTGCAGTCACTCTTATGTGACTGTAGTCTTCTGAATCCTTGCAGTGTGCATATTTCACGCTGTCAGGTTCTCTGGTGTTACTGGCGATAGTGTGAGCCCATTTACATACTTTCACCCACATTCTAGCTAGATGTATTCGGCCATGCTTACAGTCATGTAACCACCCACTGTCGCTGGAAACACTGGAGAATTCTGGCAGTGTGTGGTGGGCATGCTGTAAGCATTCAGAAGTCTTCAGTCACATAGTGTGACTGCAGACCTCCATCAAAAGACCAGTCAGCTTATTTAAACCAGATTGTCATACAACACAAAAATGTAATAAATAATGTTTCCCGTATATCTAATTTACATGAGAATAACTTGAAAATGTCCTTTTATTTTGTTAGGATGTTAGAAGCATTATAATTTAGCAGCAATTTTTCATTTTATAAAGGAACTTTACAAATCTTATTTGTAAACGCATTCAAAATTTACATGACTTTGAGGGGCCTAAATATTTGACCCCAAAGTGATAACATTTTAAAAATCACACCCCTTAAAATATTCAAAGCTGCTGCTAGAAAACTTGCTAACCCTTCAAGTGCTTGACAGTAAATAATGCAAAGTGGAATGAAAAATTAAATTTTTCGGCTACAAATTGCTTTAGCCACAACTTTTTCATTTTCACAAGTGTTAATAGGAGAAAACTGACACCATAGTTCATTACGTGGTTTCTCCCAAATGTAACAATATCTCTCAAATGGTTAAAAACTGCTGTTTGGGCACACGGCAGAGCACGGAAGGGAAGATGCGCTATTTTAATTTTGGAGTGCACATTTGTCTGGAATAGATTGCGAACAACATGTCCCTACAGTACATGTGCATCACAAGATTTTATTTAATTTGGACATGTTTTTATCCCATAAAATGTTGCTTTAGCCTGGTGGTAAAAATCTATTGTGTGGGCAAAACACCAAGGTATGGAAAGGAAAGAGCAATATTTTATCTATGAGACACAAATCCCATGATCCAAAACCCATGGTGGATTTCATCAAGGAGTGTGGTGCGCTTCATAAAACTTTCATTTCACAGAATTTTATAAGATTGTACTGTAAAAACAAAAAATGATTATTTTTAGCTAAAATTACACTGAAATGCAATTTAAGCTTCCAATTGTGTCATCAGTGTATGGGCCATGTGTCCGATTTTACCATCAGTGTATGGTCTTTGTGTCCTTTTTTACCATCAGTGTGTCAGCAGTGTTTGGTCCGTGTGTCCTTTTTTACCATCAGTGTATGGTCTTTGTGTCCATTTTTACCATCAGTGTGTCAGCAGTGTTTTTCACAGATGGATAAATAAATAAATGGCCATGTTTTTCTCCTATACTTTGCAATATTAAAAATGGACCCTACACAAATTGTATATTGATGCCATTTGTGTCCTCTACCGTAGCATGTAAAAATTTGGGTAACCATGGTCAAAATTATTGTTATTTTGAACAGTTTAGCAAGTTGAAGATGAAATGATCTCTAAAGGGCCTAAAGTTAAAGATGACACATTTACTTTGTATTTTAGACAAAAAAAAAAATATTTTCATTTTTTATATTTTAAAATTGTCAAAAAAAGAAATGGGCATATTGGAAACAAGTCCTGTGGACCGATGAGGTTAAAGTAAAATTCTTTGGCCACAGTGAGCAGAGGTCTGTGTGGAGAAAAAAGGGCACAGAAGTTCAGGAAAAGAACATCTTGCCAACCATTAGCCCCTTCACCACCTTGTGATTTTCTGTTCTGCTTCTTCATAGAGCCATAACTTTTTTATTTTTTTGGTCCAAATGGCCATGTGAGGGCTTATTTTTTGCCGGACAAGTACTTTTGAATAACACCATTGTTTTTTACATATCGTGTACTGGAAAACGGGAAAAGAATTCCAAGTGCGGTGAAATTGCAAAAAAAGTGCAATTCCACAGTTGTTGTTTTTTTTTTTACCATGTTCACTAAATGCTAAAAATTACTTGCCATTATGATTCTCCAGGTCATTGCGAGTTTATAGACACCAAAAATGTATAGGCTCTTTTTTATTTAAGTGGTGAAAAAAAAATCTGTGATTTGGGGCTGATTAAGGGCTTATTTGTTGTGCACCAAGCTGACCTTTTTATTGATACCATTTTGATCGACCATTGTTGCATTTTATTGTAGTGTACGGCGACCAAAAAAATGTAATTCTGGAGTTTTTATTTTTTTTCTTGTTACGCCGTTTAGCGATCGGGTTAATTTTTTTTCTATATTGATAGATCGGGCGATTCTGTATGTGGTGATACCAAATATGTGTATTTTTAATTTTTTTTAATTGTTTTATTTTGAATAGGGCGAAAGTGGGGTGATTTGAACTTTTATATATACCGTATATACTCGTGTATAAGCCGACCCGTGTATAAGCCGACCCCCCTAATTTTGCCACAAAAAACTGGGAAAAATTATTGACTTGTGTATAAGCCGGGTGTATAAACTGCCCTCCTGCTCTGTGCTGCCCCCGTCCTGCTCCTTGCTCCCCCATCCAGCTCTGTGCTCCCCCATTCTCCTCTGTACTCCCCCCCTCCTGCTCCGTCCTCCGCTGTGCTCCCCCATTCCTTCTCCGTCCTCCTGTGCGCCCCGTCCTGCTCCATGCTCCTCTGTGCCCTCCATCCTCCCCTGTCCTGCTCCATGCTTCCCCCGTCCTCCTCCACGCTTCCCCCGTCCACTGATCTCCCCCCCGTCCTGCTCCATGCTTCCCCCGTCCTCCTCCATGCTTCCCCCGTCCTGCTCCAGCTTCCCCCGTCCTCCTCTATGCTTCCCCCGTCCACCGTTCTCCCCCCCGTCCTGTTCCGTGCTCTTTGTCCTCTCCTCCATCATACTCACCCCTCCCCGTGCCATCGCTGAGCGTCCCTGCAATCCTGCGTTCTCCCCGTCTTCCTGCAGCTCTCCAGCACTGAGCGGTGATGTAATACCGCTCATTAAGGCCATGAATATGGAGGCCACGCCCATGGGAGTGGCGTTGCGTCCATATTACATGACCTTAATGAGCGGGTATTACATCACCGCTCAGTGCTGAAGAGCTACAGGAAGACGGGGAGAACGCAGGATTGCAGGGACCCTCAGTGATGGCACGGGGAGGGGTGAGTATGATCCCAGCCACCGGCTCCTGCCGTGGCATCCCCTCCCCCGCTGGTTTCTGCCCTATGACTCGTGTATAAGCCGAGGGGGCATTTTCAGCACGAAAAAAGGTGCTGAAAATCTCGGCTTATACACGAGTATATACGGTATATATTTTTTAAAAATATGTTTTTTTTACTTTTTGCATGCTTAAATAGTTTCCATGGGAGACTAGAAGATGCAGTTGTCTGATCTGCTCTGCTACATACAGGCGATGATCAGATCGACTGTATATAGCAGAAATGCTCACTTGCTATGAGTGCCGACCACCAGGAGGCGCTCATAGCAATCCAGCTATGACAACCATAGAGGTCTGCTGGAGACCTCTGGTTGTCATGCCAACCCATCGGTGACCCACGATCACGTGACGGGTTCATCGATGGTCGGAATTTCCATCGCGCTTACCAGAAACGCGAGTTAAATGCCGCTGTCAGAGCTGACATGTGCCGGGTAAGATGGGGGCTCAGCGCCGGAGGCCACATCAATGGGAGGGATTCCGATGTGGGTGTACTATTACGCCCAAAGCCATAAAGGGGTTGAAATGAAAAAGATAAAAAAATTTTTTTATTTTTGCTTAAAAAAAGGAAATGTGTCATCTTTAACTTTAGGCCTTTAAGGCTACTTTCACACTTGCGTTTTTTTGCAATGCGTTTCGAGCGCACATCAAATGCATAAAAAAATGCATGCAAACGCTGCGATATTTAGTCGCATAAGCGTGCGCATTACTACAAAAAAAAGCAGCGTTTGGACGCGATTGTATGCGATTTCAACCGTTTTTGCATGCGTTTGCGTTTTTTTGGTGCATGGGTTGTCTACATATCACATTTCTATCATCTCTGTTTCTATCATCTGTCTTTATCATCTCTATCATCTCTGTCTCTATCATCTCTGTCTCTATCATCTCTATCATCTCTGTCTCTATCATCTCTGTCTCTATTATCTGTCTCTATCATCTGTCTCTATCATCTCTGTCTCTATCATCTGTCTCTATCATCTCTGTCTCTATCATCTGTCTCTATCATCTCTGTCTCTGTCTCTATCATCTCTGTCTGTATCATCTCTGTCTCTATCATCTGTCTCTATCATCTCTGTCTCTATCATCTCTGTCTCTATCATCTGTCTCTATCATCTCTGTCTCTATCATCTCTGTCTCTATCACCTTTTTATCTAGATAAATGGTAACAACTGCAAACAAATGTTCCCTACAAAGATAGGAGGTTCCTTTTGCTCTTTTAGTCACTCATTGCTTAAGGGTAAATATGGCAGCCAGGTGATAAACAGTAAAGAGTAAGGGCCCTGTCACACATAGCGACACACCAGCGATCGTGACAACGATATGCACTTGTCAGGATCGCTGGTGTGTCGCTACATGATTGCTGCTGAGCTGCCAAACAAGCAGCTCAGGCAGCGATCAGGACAGCGACACTGCGGGTAACGTCGCTTAGTTACCCGCAGTGTACCTTGGATACCATCCCGCTGGTGCAGGAAGCTGGTAAACAAGGTACACATCGGGTTTCCAGGCGCTGCGCACCTGGAAACCCTGGAAACCCGATGTGTACCTTGGTTACCAGCTCCCCTGCAGAATCGCGCTGGTATCCAACGTACACATCGGGTTTCCAGGCGCCGCCAGAGGGAGACCAACGATCAAAAAAATGTCCAGGACATTCAGCGACGATCAGCGATACCCAGCAGGGGGGCTGATCGTTACTGAATGTCACACACAGCGATATCTCGCTAGTGAGATCGCTGTGTGTGATGGGGGCTTTACTATTTATGCATTTTTTTCATATTTTTGAGGCTCTTTACATGTCTGCCGATCCATGGGGGACCTGATCCTGAGACACCCCAATGATTGCTGAAGAGATGGTAGAGAAGTGGGCAGCTCAGGGGCAGGAGTGCATTGAACGGATAAAATAGAAGGCCTATTGCTTTTGTTCGCTATTGCCTCCTATAAGTTGCGCACTTCTCTTCCATCTTTTGAGCAACTGGTGGGAGTTTCGAGGCCTGGACACCCTTCGATCTGCTGACAAGCAAAGGGCATACAAAATATAAAACATGCATAAAAGTCTACTTTTTAAGGTATTTTTGTAAAGTTGTTTACAGTCAAATAGTCACTCGCACCAATAGACTCGGTGATGTGAGCTGCCCCATTGATAACCACTGCAATTGTCATGATCCGTTCCAGGGTTTAGTCTGTCTGCCCTTGGTCCGGGCGGATCATGTCAAGGGTTAACTTTGCTCTGCCTCATTCTGGGTTCAGGTTGGCTATTTAGCTCTCACACATCCTGCTAGCAGTGTGAGCTATACTGCTACCTTCGGCTTGTGAACCTGACTGGTAACCCTTGATTTGTCCTGCTGTTATCCCTGACTTGTCCCGTGTCTGTTGTTTCCCTCTGTCTGCCCTGTTCCCTGCATTTCCCTGTTTGTCTGTTTGATTCTCTGGTTTTTGACTCAGCCTGTATTCGGACTCGCTTCTGCTTTCTGTCTTTGTCTTATCTGCTTCTGACCGTTGCTGACCTCCTGGCTTTCTCCTGACCACGCATATTGCTTATTCCTTTTGTCCTGCTGCCTCCGTACGGTTTTGACTTGGCTTGCCTCCCGCCACTTTGTGGCACCTGTGTTTCTGCTCTGTAGAGGACTGGCTGAGACCTGTGATACTTCAGATGACTGATTATTCCTGACTCAGTTTTGGACGTTTTTGCTGCCACCTGGTGGTGGTTTTGGCTGCTGCAGTGCAGGCCTACTCTGGTAGTGTGTAATCCCTTTTCCCCTCTGTAACCTACAGGGGGAGCACACACCAGCCTGCATTACAGCTGCGTGACAGCAATATTTTCTCGCATAGCATTCGTCCGTGTTCTACGCTAGTGTGACCCCAGCCTTAGATGAACTCTTTGCTTTTATACTTGAGATTATGATATAGGTGGGAACCTGGACTACTGCATCAGTGGCACAAGATGTGTGAGTTTATACCTTTTTTTTCTCAACAAAAGGTGCTATTAAAGAAGTTGTCCCCTACTAGGGCAACTCTTTCTCATACCCCACACTTGGCCATGATATAAAAAAAGCTTATGCTCCCCTCATGTGCCGGCACCGTTCCTGCGGTGTCAGTACTTGCTCTCTCTGGGGCTTCCGTTCTGTTGTTGTGACATGTGAGTCCATTGCCCAATCAGCACTGGCGTCACTGTCCCCACCTTCTGACAAATTGAACATGAAGAGGAAGTCAGAGATCATCTGGTTTGGAGCCAGGCTCATATTTCATAATAATAGCACAAGAACCCCGGGACAGCAAATGCCGACACCGCTGCAACAGCACTGGCACGGGAGGTGAGTACAAATTTTTTTATTTTATCGGGGCCAAACATTAAGATCAAGAAGAGGTTGTCCTAGTAGTGGACAACCCCTTTACATATCAAAACTTGTCCTGCAAAAAATTACATGCATACAGTATATATACATGTAAACGATAATAAAATATGACTGCTGGAGTGCAATGAAGGAAAGCGAAAAAATTCTCCTTATCCTCAGGGTCATAATTGTGGCAGTGAGGGGTTAATGTAACCATTAATACCTTCACTCCCTTCAGTGTCTGACAGTTTTGTGTTGTCTACAGTCCTTCCTTTTCTTTCTCTTCTTTCTCTACTGAGGAGAAAATAATAGTTTGATGGATTACATGATTACAGTACATTTGGCAATGTATTTTGCTTAGGTGGTTTTAGTGACTACACAGAGGCTTGAGACTGTCGAAATGTAATCAGGTTTTACACAAGATATGAATTTGCACTCTGGATTTAACCCATATATTTAAATGCATGAATGCTCACAAGAAAAAGGTGTGCCAGATGTACATCTGCAATACACAGCTTAGACTTACACAACCTGTCAAATTCTAAAATCCAACTCAGTCCCAAGTCATTTACTCTTTTACAAACTTTCCCTTACAGGATCTCTGGATCAGCCAACAGCTATGCAGAATCAGCTTCCTCTGAGCCCTCAACACATCAGTAACCAACTGTACATATTATTTGTGTCCTAAATGATCCCAAAATGGAGAAGGAAGGGCCATAGTTTTATGGACTCTTGTAAACATGTCTGCAAATTTAAAAATGAAATTTTTGTAAATAGATATTTATAAAATCTGTATCCAGTCTAATCACACTGCAGTTTTTTTTTTTTAATGTGGGTAGAATGTTATTTACTTAGCATTTTTGATAGTCATGTGTCCCTACCTATAATTTCTGGTAGATTCTCTATATTTTTCTAGGGTTGGCTGTGTTAAAATATTTTGTAATTTTTGTATATGTTAAATTTGTGTCAAAAATGTGTGGCAAGCAAAAAATGGCACTTGCAGTAGAAATTGTAGAGTGAGAAAAATAACTCCCATACGTGGCAAATAATGTAGTAGCAGCATAACTGACACTACCATCCTCAACAATCTCAATAGTAGTAATACCAAGCGCAGGTCATACTTGGCCTACTTTGCCTCTGGCAAGATTATTACTGAGGAGTAGAGATGGGCGGACCACTGGATGTTAGGGTCAGGCGAGTTCAGCTGAACAGTTACATATAAGTTAGGGTTCAGGTTCCCGAACCTTATTCACTTGAATGGGGGGCCCGAACATCTAGTGTTTGCCACGCTGTCATGTGCATGACAGCACAACAAACACTGTTTCTGATCGGCGGTAAAATCATTACTGCCAGTCAGACAGCGTGAGCCCACAGCTGTGATCAGAGGTAAAAAGTATACCTCTGGTCACTGGCGTCAGCTGATGGGACTACTACTCCCATCATTCCACGTCTACTGCCACTAATATCAGTGAGAGTAGGTGGCGGCTGATGGGAGTATTCATCAGTCTGTGCCTGCACTCTAAATCAATAATTTTAAAAAAATGGCGTAGGTTCCCCTGTATTTTTGATAACCAGTCAGGCAAAACTGACAGCTGGTGCTGCAACCTTCAGATGTCAGCTTTAGAAAGGATGGTTATCAACAATAGAGGTGTCACCACCCTGGTTTTTTTAATTATTTAAATAAACAATTAAAAGAAATGGCATGGGGTTCCCCATTTTTGACAATCAGCCTTGCTTAAGCAGACAGCTGGGGCTGGTATTCTCAGGCTGGTAAGGGGCCATAGATATTGTCCTCCCAACCTAAAAATAGCAGCCAGCAACCTCCCAGAAAAGGCACAACAATTATTCTGGCAATTTAGCCTGCTCTTCCCACTTGCCCTGCAGCGAGTGGGGTTCATATTTGTGGGGTTAATGTCACCTTTGTATTACATGGTGACATTAAGCCTACGGGTTAGTAATGGAGGGGCGTCTATAAGACACCTATCTATTACAAATTTTATTTTTACTCATTTATATAGCGCCATTAATTCTACAGCGCTTTACAGACATTATTGAAACTATCCCTGATGGAGCTCACAATCTAAATTCCCTATCAGTATGTCTTTGGAATGTGGGAGGAAATCGGTGTACCTAGAGGAAACCCACGCAAACACAGGGAGAGCATACAAACTCTTTGCAGATGTTATCCTTGGTGGGATTTAGAACCCAGGACTTCAGCGCTGCAAGGCTGCAGTGCTAAGCACTGAGCCACCGTGCCGCCCTAATCCTATAGTTATATTGTAAATGAACACACCGCCAGTATAAAGTCCAGTATTTGAAATAAACACACTTTTACTTTTTTATTTAAAAATAACAAACAGTAGTACTCACCTAACGCCTATTCCATTGAAGCCAATGTCTCCTGTAATAAAATAAAAATTAAAAATAACAATATCCTTCACCTGTCTGACATTCTGTCTCATGCTGTAATCCATGTCTGGGGATTAGTTTTTAAGCTGGACAGTCTTAAGATGCGACCGTCTAGGCTGAGAACTACTGATGAATGAGCTGCTGCGAGCACTGCATCAGTGATTAGCGGTGACTGAAGCTGTGTTCACAGCCAGGCCAATGTACAGCAGTGAAATTCTCCTGGTGAACTGCAGTGAACTCACCTCTGTACCGTGAGACTTTATCTCACTGTGCTAGCAGTGATCTCACAAGAGGGAGGTCACTGTAGTTTATTGGTCCAGCAGTTATTAATACCTATACATCGATTACAACGTCGGACAGAACATCAGATAGGTGAGGGATATTGTTGTTTTTTATTGCCCCCAATGTCTTGTTAGTGATGCACATTGCATCACGAAGATGTTTTCCTCAAGCAAAATGCCCAGTATTTTTTGGGGAAAAAAACACTTTCTATACATTGATGATTGCCCCACATGCCTTCTGTTTCAGTCATAAAGGTGGGGATCTCTAGCTTCCAGTCACAGTCAGTCAAATGTCTTTTCAAATTCTCCACGCTCATCGCATCATAATTCATTCCAGTCACTGCTTCCTACGTCATTGAAATCTCCCAGCAGATCCCGCACTTGCGCAATGACTATCAGCTTTCCGGGCATGTGCACTGAATCAGGATGTACGTACCAGCTAAATTTCATATGTGCACATGCTCTTGAGCTGCCAAGCTGCACGTGTCCACGCTCTGACTCTCAGCAGCTCCAGACAATGCCCGGAAAGCTGCTTTCGTGACTTCACAGAAAGAGAATGGTCTGACAGAGTAATTTACGATGATCACAACCCATTGAAATACAATGCTGCATATATTGCTGCGTCTACATATGCAGCTAAAAGCAGTGACTGACTTTATCATGCAGCTAACTGAAGGGTGAGTTAGGGCTCATACTCATCAGCATATAAATCGGATGAGTGCAATCTGATAAAAAAAATGTGATGGCGCTCTGACTAATGTCATCCACTGATTCAGTGTTCATCTGTGATTTTCTTGTTAGCTCGTATTGTACTGAGAAAATCACAGCATGCTGCGAGTGGCTGCATATATCGAACTGTCAAGATCCCGTCTGGGTTGGAGCCGATGTTACTGCAAACACTAGGGGAAGCAGAGGCAGGTAGCGTAGTCAGAAGGGCAGCCGGAGGTCGGTACACAGGAAAGGCAGTTCGGTAGCAGAGGAGTAGGCAGATAACGTAGTCAGGTGGCAGCCGGAGGTCGGTACACAGGAAAGGCAGTTCGGTAGCAGAGGAGCAGGCAGATAACGTAGTCAGGTGGCAGCCGGAGGTCGGTTCACAGGAGAGCAGTGTTTGTAGCAATGGATCAGGCGGAGAGCGTAGTCAGAAGGGCAGGCCGAGGTCAGTTCACAGGAGAGCAGTGTTTGTAGCAGCAGGAACAGCAGGAAACGCTTGACTAAAGGCTAAGAGCACAATAATCTCGCAATGACACACCCACAGGGCCAGGTTTATATAGGGTGTGTAATTGACAATCAGAGGCCCAATCAAGAGAGCACTGGTTGTAGCCAATCAGGAAGAACAGTCAATGGTATCTGGGTTCAGCAAGGAATCTTGCAGCCAGCAGAATAGCTCAGATGGTAGAGCTGCTGGCTGGTGGACAAGAGGTACTGGGTTCGGTTCCTGACAGTACTCCCCTCCTTCCAGGATGGCCTCTGGACATCTCAGGAGCTGGCTTATCCGGGTACCTCTGATGAAAGGCTCTTGTTAGTCTAGGAGCATGGACGTTGTCCCTTGGTTCCCATGAATTTTCCTCTGGTCCATAATCCTTCCACTGCACTAGATACTGCAGTTTACCTCTGAATTTTCGGGAGTCCAGAATCTTATCCACAATGTATTCTTCTTCACCACGGATCCTTTCTGGTGGAGGAGGTGGCTGAATTCTTCCTGGAAACGGGTTTTCACAGAAGGGTTTGAGCAAGGATATGTGAAATACTGGATGAATCTTTAGATTGTTGGGAAGTTTTAAACGAAAAGCAACCTGGTTAATTTTTGCAGAAATTTGAAAAGGTCCAATGAATTTTTGACCCAATTTGGAGGATGGTACATGTGTCTTTAGATTTTTAGTGGACAGCCAAACTTTGTCTCCAACTTGAAGAGCAGGGGGCACTCTCCGATGTTTATCTGCTGCTTCCTTATATACTTCCTGGGTCTTGAGTAATATCTCTGATAATTCCTTCTGGATTCCTGTAATTTTGCAAGCCTGTCATTAACAGCAGGAATGGGAGTGTTCACTGGCAGATTAGGGATAAATACTGGATGTAATCCATAGTTAGCAAAAAATGGGGTTTGAGATGTAGCGCTATGTATGGAGTTGTTGTAGGCAAACTCTGCTGTTGGTAAATAGTCCACCCAGTCATCCTGAAGATAGGAAATGAAGCAGCGGAGGTATTGCTCCAAAGTCTGGTTCGTTCTCTCCGTCTGGCCATTGGACTGAGGATGGAAAGCGGTAGAAAGATTCACCGTGACTCCCAAGGCTGTACAGAAACTCTTCCAAAATTTTGACGTAAACTGAACGCCTCTGTCAGACACCACGCTGTCAGGAATTCCATGTAACCTGAATACCTCTTTGATCATCAGTTCTGCAGTTTTTTCAGCAGTAGGAATTCCTTCAGTTGGAATAAAGTGGGCCATTTTTGTGAGTCGGTCCACTATGACAAGGATGACGGTCATCTGTTTGGAAGGGGGTAGTTCCACAATAAAATCCATGGAAATAGATCCCCAAGGCCTGGATGGAACTGGGAGTGGTTGCAAGAGTCCTAGAGGAGACGATCGTGGGGTCTTGTTTCGTGCGCATGTTAAACAGGTTGAAACATATTTCCTCACGTCCTTCCTACAATTAGGCCACCAAAAGAAACGAAGTAGTAAGTCTTGTGTTTTTGCAACTCCAGGATGTCCTGCCAGTTTAGAATCATGGACACTTTTGAGGACTTCAAGGCGAGAAGATTCAGGCACATAAATTTTGTGTTTCTGCATCCAAAACCCCTCTTGAATGAAAGATCGACGTCTTCCGAAAGATGGTTAAGGAAAGAGTCCTCTTGATATCCATCTTTAATTTTATTACATAGTCCTCTAGAGTGCAATATTCCCAAAAAATTTTTAGGGCCTAGAATTGTATCGTCATTACTAGACCTCTCCTGAGGTTCCGAACACATCCTGGACAGGGCGTCAGCCTTGCCATTTCTTGAACCAGGCCGGTAAGAAATTATAAAATTGAATCTTGAGAAAAATAAGGCCCATCGTGCTTGTCTTGCAGACAATCTTTTTGCTGTACGGAGGAATTCAAGATTCTTGTGGTCCGTGAGGACAGTCACAGGGTGATTGGCACCTTCCAGAAGATGTCTCCACTCGGAGAAGGCAACTTTAATGGCTAACAGTTCTTTATTACCGATGTCGTAGTTCTTTTCTGCAGATGACATGGTGTGGGAAAGAAACGCACATGGGTGAAGTTGCATTTTGTCCCCAACTCGCTGAGACAGAATGGCTCCCACTGCAGAGTCCGAGGCGTCCACTTCGACAGTAAATGGCAATTCAGGATTTGGGTGTACTAATAATGGAGCAGACGTAAAAAGAGTTTTCAACTTGTCAAAAGCCTCCTGTGCCTCCGGAGACCAGAAAAATGCTTTGGTCTTTTTTGTTAGTGTAGTAATTGGTAGTATGATTCGTGAAAAGTTCTTTATAAATTTTCGGTAAAAATTTGCAAATCCTATGAAACGCTGAACGTCTTTTAAATTTCTTGGAACAGGCCAGTCCACTACAGCATTGATTTTGCCGGGATCCATGCTCAGACCTTCTGGGGAGATGATATATCCCAGAAATTGGATACTCGTTTGTTCAAACTCACATTTTTCGAGTTTAATGTAAAGATGGTTCTCCTGTAGTCGTTCCAAGACTAACTGGACGTGCCTGCGATGCTCTTCCAAGGTGTCTGAAAATATAAGAATGTCATCGAGATAAGCCACAACAAATTGGTCCAAGAAATCTCGAAATACATCATTAATAAAATGTTGAAAGGTGGCTGGGGCATTGCTAAGGCCAAAGGTCATAACCAGAGATTCAAAATGTCCATATCTCGTTCTGAAGGCGGTCTTCCACTCATCTCCTGGGCGAATCCGTATGAGGTTGTAAGCCCCTCTAAGATCCAGCTTCGTAAAGATTTTCGCAGAGTCTCTCAAATAGTTCAGGAATCAAGGGTAGCGGGTAGCGATTCTTGACAGTGATATTATTCATCTCTCTGTAGTCAATACATGGCCGCAGAGTGGAGTTTTTCTTTTCAACAAAGAACAGGGGTGCCCCAGCTGGAGATGTGGAAGGTCGAATAAAGCATTTCTCTAAATTTTCATCCAGGAATTTTCTTAAAACCTTCAATTCAGGTTCGGAAAGATTGTAAATCCGTCCAAATGGAATGGTTGCTCCTGGCAGCAATTCAATGGGACAGTCGTAAGGACGGTGAGGAGGTAATTGATCTGCTTTCTTCTTACTGCAGACATCAGAGAACTGCTGATATTGAGGTGGTAGTTTCTCTTCCTTCTCCTGCGAAATCTCAGAGATTTGGACTTGTTGGAGAACAGGGGGTTCCTTATGACAATTATTCTTACAGTAGTCAGATGGAAAGGTGATGGTCCTTGATGCCCAGTTGATAGAAGGGTTACGGACTGAAAACCAGGGGATCCCTAGAATAACCGGAAATTTCGGAGATGAAATAAGGTGGAAACTGACAGCTTCATGATGATCCGGTTCGATACAAATCTCCAGTTCGATTGTCTCATGCGTGACAGGTCCAGAAGACAAGGGTGATCCATCCACAGTTTCCATTTCAATTGGTGTGGATTTGGTCCTACTGGAAATGTTATTATCACGTGTAAATTTTAAGTCCATAAAATTTCCTCCTGCTCCCGAATCCAACAGGGCAGAGCATTGTATTTTTTGGGTGCCCATTACAACCTGAATGGGGATTACAAAATGAGATGATGTAGTATGTATTTTGTCTATTTCTGGCGTTACTGATGAGATAGTCTGCAAGATGGAATCCGACTGCAGAGAAAGGTCCATATTGCTGGCAGACCTGTTGTTGGTAAAGGCTATAGTCCTTTTGTTAGGACAGTTGATGGCATAGTGTCCAGGGTCCCCACAATAGAGGCAGAGATGTTCTGCACGTCGCCTCTCCTTCTCCTGTGCAGAGAGTGGTCTTCGGATGACGTCGATCTGCATCGGTTCAGACACGCCTTGCGTCTTTTCTTGGTGGTCTGATGCTGGAAATGAGAAGCCAGGGCTATTCCCAAATGCTCGCAGTCTCTCCTTTCTCCTTTCAGTAAGTCTTTGGTCAATCCGGATACATAGTTGAATAAAGTCCTCCAACTGATCAGGGGTCGCAACCCTGGCAAGCTCGTCTTTCACTGGTTCTGATAACCTTCGTCGAAATTGACTTCTCTGGGCCGCTGGATTCCAGGTGGTGTCGGCCACCCAGCGACGGAACTCCGATGTATATTCCGCAACAGAACGACGTCCTTGGCGCAAATTATGTAATTTGGTTTCTGCTGTGGCACAGCGGTTTGGGTCATCAAAAACTTGATTCATAGCTGCGGTGAAGGCTTCCAGGTCATTAAGGAGGTCATAGTCCTTTTCTACATAAGGTGAAGCCCAAGCAAGAGCTTCATCGTCAGGAGATTTATCATGAAAAAAACTTTCTTCCTCTCACTGGTAAAGGGAGCAGGTTGCATCTGGAAGTATATGCGGCATTGATTGAGGAATCCTCGGTACTGCTTGCGATCCCCACTGAACTTTGCAGGCAGCGGCAGCCGCGCGTTTGATTCGGACCCTGAATTGCGCACGTCCAGAAGTTGTTTTTGGAGCTCAATTACTTCCTGTTGTATCACCGTGAAATCAGTTTGTAACTTGGAATATTTTCCTTGAGAGTCAGTACAAAAACTTTGAAGCTCCGTAACTTGCCACCTCAGGGTGTTCACAGCGGACTCCATTTTGGCGCGAGATTATTCTGTCAAGATCCCGTCTGGGTTGGAGCCAATGTTACTGCAAACACTAGGGGAAGCAGAGGCAGGTAGCGTAGTCAGAAGGGCAGCCGGAGGTCGGTACACAGGAAAGGCAGTTCGGTAGCAGAGGAGCAGGCAGATAACGTAGTCAGGTGGCAGCCGGAGGTCGGTTCACAGGAGAGCAGTGTTTGTAGCAATGGATCAGGCGGAGAGCGTAGTCAGAAGGGCAGGCCGAGGTCAGTTCACAGGAGAGCAGTGTTTGTAGCAGCAGGAACAGCAGGAAACGCTTGACTAAAGGCTAAGAGCACAATAATCTCGCAATGACACACCCACAGGGCCAGGTTTATATAGGGTGTGTAATTGACAATCAGAGGCCCAATCAAGAGAGCACTGGTTGTAGCCAATCAGGAAGAATAGTCAATGGTATCTGGGTTCAGCAAGGAATTTTGCAGCCAGCAGAATAGCTCAGATGGTAGAGCTGCTGGCTGGTGGACAAGAGGTTCTGGGTTCGGTTCCTGACACGAACAAGGCTCATCAATGCAAGTCAGTGGGTGCGAGAAAAAATTACACGGCACGCAGACCATGCGTGTACCATGCAATTTTTACACACCCATCCCTTAGGAAACATAACATTTCATCAGTCGAGTACAGTAAATTTGCAGCGTGAACCGTCAAAATAGAATAGATAAAATACATAAATAGATAGAATAGAAAGAGGTCTTTGAGATATATAACTAGGGCAGGGCGTGTGTAGATTTCTGTACTTGTATTTTGCTAATAAATAAAGAAAAAATGGCTTGGGATCCTACTTATTTTTATCAGCCAGCTGAGGGAAAGCAGACAGTTGAGAGCTAGTCTTAATAGGCTGGGAAGAGGGCAATAAACATGGAGCTTCCCAGCCTATTAATATCATCTCACAGCTGTCTAATTAGCCTCTACTGGTTATTAAAAAGTGGGGACCCAAAAAAATAATGTGGTGTCCTCCCTCTTTGTAATAAACAGCAAAGGCTAAGAAAGACAGTTGCAGCCCCCAGCCGCCCGAGAAAATGCACATCTATTTGATACCCAATTCTGGCGCTTTGCCTGGCTCTTCCCACTTGCCCTGTGGTGATGACAAGTGGAGTTCATATTTGTGGGGTTGATGTCAGCTTTGTAATGTCAGCTGACATCAATCTCAGGGGTTAGTATTGGAGAGGTATCTATAAGACACCCCCATTACTAACCCTGTAAGTTTAAAGCAAAAAACACACACAGAGAAAAGTCCTTTATTTGTACAAAGCATGCCCTGACCCTCTCTTACCCATTTATTAATTCTAACAAATTAAATATTCCAAAGGGATCCACCATAAATATATCCCATGTCCTTTGACGATCTTCAGCTCTGATACAATTGGATGCTTTGAGCGGTCGCGTTACTCATGTCACGTAATACCAGTAAATGATGGAAGATTTAGTAGGGAAGAAATTTCACTTACTGACTTTCTAAAACAGTAAAACCTATAAAAAAAGAAAAGGCCAGAGTGCTCCATAATGTAGAAAACCTTAAAGAAGTAGAGTTGATAAAGGATCAATGAAAGGGCATATTGTAACATGCTCATCTTAGTGGGATGTGCAAATACCAGGCACACCACTGTTTCAAAGCCAGAGATGGAAAGAATTAGCTGCTGCTTGCCCCAGGTGATGGTTCGGCATAGGAACCACCATGTATCCAGTAAATAGTTACAAATTTAAAATAAAAAGGGGGGATATATAGTGAGTATTATGGACAGGTAAGTAGTATGTTTATAAAAGTTGACTTGCATTAAATGAATACATAGCTAAGCAAGTTAAACACTGGACAGATGTTTTCTCCAGCTCAAACTACACTGTGTGCACAATAATTAGGCAAGTGAGTATTTTACTCATCAACTTAAATTGTATGCAGTAGTGATATCTTTTATTATGACCTTTAAAGTTTGCAGCAAAACGTTTCGGTCTATATAAGACCTTCATCAGTTGCGTATATGAGAGAGGAGAATATTCAACGTATTATGGACAGTGCCGGATAGGAGCCCCCTTAAATGGAGATCTGTTCCACGATATCTCTAAAGGCCACTTAGGTGATCAGACGAAGAGAGGTGCCGACGCGGTGGATATGACTAGCGGTGGACACCGCGTCGGCACCTCTCTTCGTCTGATCACCTAAGTGGCCTTTAGAGATATTGTGGAACAGATCTCCATTTAAGGGGGCTCCTATCCGGCACTGTCCATAATACGTTGAATATTCTCCTCTCTCATATACGCAACTGATGAAGGTCTTATATAGACCGAAACGTTTTGCTGCAAACTTTTAAGGCCATAATAAAATATATCACTACTGCATACAATTTAAGTTGAGTGCCTGGTTTACTTCTTGCTATATATAGTTTGCGAACCTACCACGGCACCCTCATACCCTGTTGTGCACACGTTTTATTATTGAGTATTTTACTCATGTCATCATTTTTATGCAGCCTCTAATTCCAAGTTGTATAAACTCATGAAGTGACTATCTGTCTTAAACCTGTAGCTCTTTGTATTCTTTACAAAGCAGTAGCTTATCCGCACATGTTGTCCAAAGTCCTCTAACTCTTAATACTGCAGCTTTAGTTAATAGATGAGACATTAGACCCAGTTTAAACTTACTGGAGACCTATTTTTACTGATCAATAGGATCCTTTTTCTTTTCAAGTTATTGAAAGGTCAGAGAGAAGAAATACTTAGATCTCAATCCACTGAGTCCTCTCATCAATATTCCCCCTTTCTTGTAACATTACTGTATCTTCTAGAGGCATTAATTCCTTCTGCTAACTTTGTAATAAAGATTTGCTAAAGACGGATGTGACAGGTCCATTCTGACTGCCTTGCATGAATAATGATGATTGGAGCTCAGCACTGTTATACTGAGAAGATAAATGTAATCCGTAAATGTTCTGCCACTGAAATTACCACAAACCCAACAATCCACTAGTTCAGTACTTTTCTGTTAATGGGATTAGAAGGGTGATATTTATTGCACTGTATTTGTTGAGACACTTCACAGCCTCTGATTATGCTGAATAATCAAAAACTGGATGTAACATATACAGGATTAATGAATTGAGGTGAAAACAAATGTAAACCTATCATGGTCTCATAAATGTATCTGTGTAGACCCGCCACCACAATTGTGGGTTACCAGGGCAATGGGGTACTCAGAGCCGAGCCCGTAGAAGTCTATGGGATTGTCACAGGTAGCTGTGGCTCGGTCTGTGGCCCTGGCGGTCTGGCGTATGTTGGGGGAATATTTACAGGGATAGGTTTATATACAGTTCGTGACGCCACCTGTAGTATTCTGGTAATTTGTACCAGCGCTGCTGTAGATCTCTGAGGGATGGTGATGCAGCTAGATGTCAGGTCCCCTACAGGTGGGACTCTTCCTCAGGTCGGTAGTTAGGTAGGGATTGTGCAGGCATGCAATAAAACTCAGTCTCACACGGTCAGTGTCTTCCATACCTTTACTTGTAAGATGGTAAGGCAGTCCCAGGGAGGCTGATCCAAGGAGAGTGTATCTTGAGACAGCAGCTGGACAAGTTAGGGGCCTCCTTTACTTTCAACACAATGAGTACAACCAGCCTGAAGCGTAGTTCCCTCAATAACTCCAGCTAATCCATAGCTGTACGCCCAGCCAGTTTTGTGTTAGGAGCCTTCCAATTGATGAAACTAGGTTCTTGCTTTTGTCTGCGCTTGACTCAAAGTCCCTATTCCACCTGACTCCAGTTACGTACTGACTATATGGGGCTTGTTTGCCGCGACCTAGGGTCCGGTAAATTCCTGGTTTTCTTACCACTATGCTTGTAACAATAGTGATCCTTCGGTCCCCAGTGACCGGTAGCAATGTGCAGGACTTCTTCAATCCGTAAGCACTATTCCAATAAACCACTGTGCCTTTCGCCTTGTCCTCGCTGGTAACATAAGCACTCACACTAGCCAAGAGTCGAGTAGTCACTTCTTTCTTTTCCTTCACTTTAAAGTTAGTTACAGATTCTCAGTTATCAATAGGCAGGAGCACGTCTCTGAACCTTACACTGTCCTTTAGACAGGCGACTGAAGACTTTCTGCACTAGCTTCTTCTTTCCTTCCAATGTATTCTGATGAGGTACAGCTCTGACTAGGCTGAGGTGAATTAAACCACCTGTACTAGACTCCACTTTCCGAACTGATGATAGAGCAATCTGGACTGCTTCCTCCTCCAGACGTCTTCTCTCTCCGAAGTCTCAACACAGACTCTATCACTCAAACACATACACCTTGACCACTCCCTCAAATGTAAACTGCACTACCCTAAGGGTGTGTCTAGTGTATGTTGAGTGAATGGATATTTAGCATTAAACTGCTGTCTCGCCACACACTCTCCAGGGTACTGCGTGTGCTAACACCAGGGCTACACATATCAGTCCCATTCTTCAATCCCAATGGATAAACCATGAGCAAAACTGGACTGGAAATTTCACTGGAACTTATTAAAGTGGTAGTACCTTTCTATAACATAATAGCATGTCATGGTAAACCCACTACCCAGGCCCATTGCCTCAATTAAGGGCAGGGCAACACTCCATAACATAGACTACCATACTGATCACGTGGCATGGAAGCAGCGCATTGATCAAAGAAATGTTAGTGAAAAATATAAAATTCAAATCTTTATTTGTACCAGATTAAAATCACACAACATATAGAAAATAAAATAGATAAAAAGGTGCCTCAAACCAAAAACACAAGGGGGAGGCAACTGCAGTGCACAGTATTGATTATCATAAATCTAACGGTTCCTAGAGTTATTTGTTTAGACAGGTTCAGAAAGCAGTATATATAGATCTAGTGTCATATAAGTATGTTGTTAAGTTGCAAAAATGTATCAAGCAATCGGTAAACTAAAGCAGTCATCACCCAGTATCACTATAATAAAATAGTGTGGTGGTGAAAAATTACAACCCTCCAAAAGTATAACAGGTATTCTATAGTGTTTACATGTGAGGGCGCGCCAGGGCGGTAGTCATAGCTGAGAGCAGCCCCTGCAGCACACCCTGGCCCCCCTTCACATGAATACAATGTCCACTCTTCTGTGTACCTGCGTCTTGGATCTCTGCGCCACCTGGGTCCACTTGGTATATCTGTAGGCCTCTTTTTGACAGTACTGCACAAAGGGAGAGACAGTCCAATTCAACTTTAACTAAAACAGCTTTACTTGTTCCTGTACGCAGCACATCCATTTCCTTTACAGTAATAACTAGTGATGACGAGCGAACGTGCTCGCCACTACTTGTTACTCGCCCCAGTATCATGGTACTCGGTCTACTCGGCCAGCACCGACCATTTCCAGGATTACTCGGCGGGAACTCGGGTCTCCACCCAGCATTTTTGGCGGACTTTTCAGACCCAATCACAATGCAGGGATTGTCTTCCAGGCAGTGAAACGCTGTAGCCATCTTTATTGTGGTCGTGCAGTGATTGGCTGGCCGCACAGCATCATCAGTGGTATAAGAGACCAGACGCTGCCCTGCTCGGCGCATTCAGCTCCTGATTGAGATAGTGTAGGGAGAGCTGCTGCCGAGATAGGGTCAGATTTGGTGATTTCTTAGTCAGTGTGGGGCCTACCATCCTAAACTACTCAAATCCAGATAACCCAACAGTCCTTCTAAGGTCTAATTCCGGAGTATATAGGTTCCAGTGTTAGGTAGGCAGGGGAGTGTACTTCGCTCTATACACATCAGTGCAAGGCCTGCAGACATTGTATGTGTGTATATAGATCATTGCATACATCAAGGGGTCCATTCCCTTCCTGTGTTCTTGTGCTGCTGCTACCTTTATGATATATTGGCTGTATATAGCTAGCCTCAGGTGTAATTGGAATACTGGTGACAAATTTTACAGTGTGGTATCTCCGTGCCAGCTCATATCTCTGCATACTCAAAGTTTGGCCAGTGTATGCCAATTTAATTTTTTTGGCCTGGGTGTGACAGTACTTATATACACCAGTATTTAGCAAAAAAAAAAAAAGAAACAGGCCACACATTTTACGGTGTGGTATCTCCATGCCAGCTCATATCTGTGCGTGCTGAAAGTTAGGCCAGTGTACGCCACTTTTCTTTTTTTGGCCTGGGTGTGACTGTACTTATATACACCAGTATTTAGCCAAAAAAAAACAGGCCACACATTGTTTTGGTGTGGTATCTCCATGCCAGCTCATATCTGTGCGTGCTGAAAGTTTAACCAGTGTACCCCAGTTTTATTTTTTTTGGCCTGGGTGTCACTGTACTTATATACATCATTATTTAGCAAAAAACAAACAAAACAGGCCACACGTTTCGGTGTGGTATCTCCGTGCCAGCTCATATCTGTGCGTGCTGAAAGTTTAACCAGTGTACCCCAGTTTTATTTTTTTTGGCCTGGGTGTCACTGTACTTATATACATCATTATTTAGCAAAAAAACAAACAAAACAGGCCACACATGTTTCGGTGTGGTATCTCCGTGCCAGCTCATATCTGTGCGTGCTGAAAGTTTGGCCAGTGTACACCATTTTTATTGTTTTGGCCTGGGTGTCATTGTACTTATATACACCAGTATTTAGCCAAAACAAAACACAAAAAACAGGCCACACATGTTTCGGTGTGGTATCTCCGTGTCAGCTCATATTTGTGCGTGCTTAAAGTTTGGACAGTTTACGCCAGTTTTCTTTTTTTTGCCTGGGTGTCACTCAAGTTATATACAGCACTATTTAGAATAAAAAAGCAAAAAATACAGGCCACAGAATTGTCAGTGTGGTATCTCCGTGCCAGCTCATATATCTACATGCTCTAAGTTTGTGCCTTTTAGGCCGGTATTCAATTTTTGCTGCTGTCTGTCACTCTAGTTATATACAGCACTATATTGCTTTGCTAAAAAAAACAGGGCAAATATTTTACAGTGTGGTATATCTGTGACACACCTCATTCATCCGTGTGCTCCAAATTGATGCATTTTAGGCCGATAGTCCTGTGCTTTCCTGTCTGTTACTCAACTTATATACAGCACTATGTTCCTTTTTTTGAATAAACCAGCCCATATATTTTACAGTGTGGTATCTCTGTGACATGCATCATCCGTGTGCTACAAATTTGGGCATTGTAGGCCTACCTATTATAGTGGTTTTGCTGTCTGTTACGGTACTTAGTGGCACCAACTGGCTAAGCAAAAAACATTTGTAACTACAGTCCACACATTTTAAAGTGTGGTTTTCCCGCACACTTATCACATACAAGTTTGCTCACAATTCAGCCATTTGTAATGAAAGTGAATAATATTCAAGTCCTTTTACAATGGGTAAGGCATGTGGCAAGGGACGGGGAAGTGGCCGTGATGGTCATGGTGCATGCCGAGGCAGAGGCCGTGGGCAAGCTGAAATTGGGCCAGCAAAAACACCCACATCTTCTTGCGGGACCTTAGTTTTCAAAGTTTTAGGGGACCACAGCAAGACAGCACTATTGAAGCCAGAGCAGTGTGAAAAGGTTGTTGGTTGCATAGCGGATAATAATTCCAGTTACATGGCCACCACCACCAGCATCCTGTCTTACACACAGTCAAGTTTGAGTAGCCGTGAATCTGGCCAGCATATTCCTTACCCTGATCCTCCTTCCTCCCACCATGGTGAGTGCCCTTAGACAACTGATCCCACACTTGGACACTCCGAAGAGCTGTTCACTTTTCCATTTATATATTCGGGCCTCTCACCCGATCCACTTGAAGCGGGGCAAGATGAGATTCTATCTAGCGATGCCCAAATATTTGAGCAGCCACGGTCCAAAGAATGGATGATGATGAGACACATTTTCCGTAAAACTCAGTAGTAGGACCAGGGTGCGGAAGTGGAAGATGAGGTGGTGGATGATATAGTAACTGACCCAACCTGGCAAGAGGACATGCAGAGAGAGGACAGCAGTGAGAACAGCAGCACACAGGGGGAGGGAGGCGTAGCACTCCTTCAGGCATTAAGAAGCCATGTGGTGGTTGCAGAGAGAAGGCGGGCAACCATTCTCCATAACACCAACATGATGGAAGTTGCCAGTCCAACTGTTAGGTCTTCCCGAGTCTGTTATTTTTTTAAAGACTTTTTCAAAAATTAAAAAATTCAGGCCACACATTGAACAGTGTGGTATCGCTGTAAGACGTCTGATGTATTTGTGAACCCTAAATTGTGGCTATTCAGGCCTACATTCCACTGTATTTGCTGTCTGTTACCCTAGTTCTCTACACTATTTTTGTGTAAAAATACAGTCCAAATATTGAACAATGTGGTATCTTGGTAAAAATACTTCTGCTTCAAGTTGTTATGGCTGCTTCATGACTGTCTTAAATGCTCCAACTACTACCACCATCATCATCTTCTGCCTATAGTTTGTCACTGCGCAGATAGAAAGTCTGAGGAGCAGAGGTTGAATGCTCGGGCGGTGTTGTACTCTGGATTACAAAGGCAAAATTGTTGTGAATGGGTTTGAGATGAGTTCTGAGCAGAGGCTCCCTCTGGTGGTTACAAGCGGTACTAGTGAGGATTGTGAGGACTGGGAATCAGGTGTTACTGATTGGTCTTATATAAGGGAGTCATTTTCCCATCAGGGTTGCCGGTGATCAATTGTTCTGGTCTGAATCCTTCTTTCCAGTTTCCCTTGTAGCCTGCTGTGTCGTGTCTGCATCTCCTGCTATCAGATAAGACAATTTCTTATTTTGTGTTTTTGCTATATTTTTGCATTTTGTCCTGCACTTCTGTGGGGGCCTTCTGGGTCCCCTCCGGGGGCTTTTGCCCTCTCAGTTTAGTCCAGCCACTGTGTTTTGTACTTTTGCTTTTTCCAGTTTTTTTTCAGTGGCTGCTGTTTTGATTTTTTTACACCAGAGAACTAATTTAGGTGGTAGAGGTCGTGTGATCTCAGGTGATTTTGAAATTAGTAGAGTTGGTGTTTTTTCAGGGTTTTCTGAGATTGCAGTAAGTGCCCTTCCTGTCCTTTTCTATTTAGATAGTTTGGGCCCCAGCGTTTGCTCATACTATTTTCTTTCTGTGTCAGTATTTCCTCTTGTCTAACCGCCATTACATGTTTGGGGGCTTTCTATTATCTTTGGGGTTCTGCTCCGGGGCAGATAGCTTTCCTATTTCTATCTTTAGGTGTAGTTAGTTTCTCAGGCTGTGACGAGGCGTCTAGGACCAACGTAGGAACGCTCCACGGCTGCCTCTAGTTGCGGTGGTTAGTCAGGGTACTGCAATCTCATAGATTCCAACTGCTCTGGTGTATTTCCTTTTTTACCTGCACTCCTCAGCTACCGTAACATAACAGTATCACCGGCCATAAAAATTGTATGGTACTCACAGAAGGGAAAAAATATTTTAATGTTCAATAGTTTTTTATTGAAAATTTTTGGTTATTGCATGTACAAGAAAGCATATAACTGGGCCTACAGGAGACCATACGTTGTAAAACAGTGAAAATAAACAAGACAAGACATGGACTAACTAGGTATACAAACAATAAACATAAGGAAAGGATTTGGTAATAGGAAGGAAGGGGAGGTAATATCGGTGAGGAGGACCATTTCTTGCGTTTCGTTTAGAGATCACTTAAGGGTGACCTGTTGAGACAGAATGTAATGAGTCTTTGCAATATTTGGACCATGGGGCCCAAGTGCGGTTGCATAGTGTTACGCAATTATTGCGGATAGCATATAAAAATTCCAGTGCGTGATGTTCTTTAAGTCGAGAGGTCAGCTCTAGCATCGATGGTGTGGAAGCAGTTTTCCAGCGTTGGGCTAACATTACTTTAGCTACCATTAGAGTGTGTGCTACAAACCTGCGGAATTCTAGGGGTACCGTGTCAATCTCCAGCAGGCATAATGCTATGTGAGGAGAACGCTGTATTCTCAAAGATGTCACCAATCTAGTAAGTTGAAAACCTCTCCCCAGAAGCACAAAACCCTAGGGCAGCTCCAAAATATGTGGAATAGGAGCCCGTCTCTCCACAGTTCCTCCAACAACAATCAGAGGTTCCGGGAAACAATCTGGCCAGCCTCTCAGGAGTGTAATACCAGCGTGACATGCACTTCATATGCGACTCTTGAAGCGTCATGGAGAGCGACGCTTTTTTAGCCCATTTAAACGCAAGTTCCCACTGAGTCTCAGAATACAGTCTTCCTAGGTCAATTTCCCAACTGAGGATGTGGGCTCGTTTAGTAAAGTGAATGGAGTCGTTAAATATTGCATATAAGTGCTTAGTTGTAGCAAAGTGAGGTTGGGGGTTAGTGCCCAAGATAAGGTTCCAGAGGGTCAGAGGAACCCGCGTATCAAGCTTATTACCAGAGAGGATATAGGATCTAGCCTTCGAATATGGAATGCGGTTAGATGTGGCATGTGGCTTGTAGATTGCATTGTGGCTACATCTCCCCAAGTTGCAGGCCAAGTTCCCCCCAATTCCGGGTGTCTAAGTCTGGAATACACTGATGAAGAAGTGCGATCGGTAATGCTGTCGCAGAGACCTGTGTATCATTTCTCAACTTGGATGTTAATAAGACCCAACTACGTAGAGACGCTTTCACTACATGTGAAGCCGGTGGAGGAAGAGTTTTATCTACAATGTAAACTAACAAATGCAAGTGTAATGGTCTTGAATGATTTAAGACTAATTCTATGGTCGGCCAAGAGAGTGTGTAGATTGCATCCACCAGTGTCTAGTTTGACGTATAATCGTAGCGTGGTAATATGCGTGTAGGTTGGGGACGCCCGCCCCTCCGTGGTAACAAGACATTCTCAAGACTGAGGAGGCCACCCTGGGTTTCTTCCCAGCCCAAATAAACCCCAACATTTGTGATGAGAGCCTTGTTATATATTTCTTTGGTATCGGGAGATTAAGCGTTCTATATATATATAGGATTTTAGGTAAGATCATCATCTTATAGGATACCATCCGACCCATCCATGATATGTCTGTTTTTGAGAATGTGTCTAGAGTCTCCTGAATATCCTGTATTAGGCCGTTCATATTTTGTAACACTGTCTTGTGAAATGGTAAGGTAAGCTTAATGCCTAGGTACGTTATCGTAGTATCCTGCCATTTGAAAGGGAACTCAGCAAGCATCGCAACCTTAAGTTGGGGATCAATGTGTACTCCCATGAGGTGTGATTTGGTGTAGTTGAGTTTGTAGTGAGATATCCCCCAAATTCGTCTAGGGTATTACAGGCTGATCGTAGGGAGGTTAACGGGTCGGTTAATAGGAGGACAATATCATCTGCATACAGACTTATTTTGTGTTGTCTACCAGAAATTGGGATACCTCTAATAGTCTGATCCAATCTGACTCTCTCCGCCAATGGTTCCATGATGAGAACAAAGAGGAGGGGAGACAGGGGACAACCTTGACGGGTGCCGTTCGTTATGTAGAATGGTTGCGATAAAGTGCCATTAATAAGCACCCTAGCGGATGGGCAGGAATATAAAGCTTCGATGTAGTGTAAAAAGTCGTTCTCGAAACCAAACCTGCGCAAAGTGTGGAACATAAATCCCCAATGAATTCGGTCGAACGCCTTCTCCACATCCAACGAGAGAAGCAAAGAAGGCGCCCGACCCCTCGAAGCAAATTGAAGCAAGTTGAGGACACGTCGTGTTGCGTCAGATGTTTGGCGTCCCGCCACGAATCCTGTCTGATCAGTATGGATCAGCAGTGGTAAAATGTTAGATAGCCTGATGGCTAGTATTTTAGCGTATATCTTAGTATCTGAATTCAGTAGCGATATGGGTCTGAAGTTTCCAGGTTCGTTAGGGGATTTCCCAGGTTTAGGAATCGCAGTTACTGTCGCTTCTAAGAACTCAGGCGGGAAAGAAGCGCATTCACGAGCTGAGTTTAGCATGTTAGTCAAATGCGGCGCAAGTAATTCAGAGAAGGTTCGGAGATATTCATTCGAGTACCCGTCAGGGCCAGGTGATTTGCCCAGTTTAGACATATTGACGGATTGCAAGGTTTCAGTCACCGAGATTGGGGCATTTAGCATAGAGGCCGATGAAGGGGATAGTTTCGGGAGGTCAATTTGAGATAAAAAAGAGTTAATGGCTAGGTCTGTAGGTTGTGTAACTCCCGGGGAATCTTTGAGATTGTATAGCTGTTCGTAATATTTACGAAACGACTCCGCTATTTCCATAGGGTGTGTGATTGACGAGTGAGGGCATTGGGAGTTTTTTAGTGAGAACACCGTACTACGGATTCGCCTTTGTTTTAGTTTGGATGCCATGTATCGAGAAGTTTTATTAATTGACCCGTAGTGGGTTGCACGCATGGTGCGTATGTATTTATCGTGTTGGCTAAACAGATGAAGTTGTAAATTATGTCGATGGGTCATCAGACTTCGATGATTATTCAATGTTGGTTGTGAAGTGACTTCATTCTCAGCTAATTGGACTTTCAGCAATAAACTATCCAGCTGACTCGTCAGTGCCTTTTTCCTCTGAGCTCCCATTTGGATGAGGTGTCCCCGCATGACAGCCTTGTGAGCTAACCATAATATCGAGGGAGTAACGTCAGGAGTAGCATTAACACTAAAGTAGTCTGCTATATGCTGTCGTATGCGTGTCGCATATGAAGAATCGGTGTACAGTGCCAGGTTATTTCGCCATTGCCTCGTCGTTGATGCATTGGCTCGCGGAGACCACTCCAACGTTATCGGCGCATGGTCCGACCACGCGGCCGTCCCTACCGTAGCAGATTTAGCATCTGGCAATGCCCAACGATCCACGACAAACATGTCAATGCGTGAAAAGGTGCGATGTCGAGCTGAGTAGAAGGAGTAAGCCCTAGAGCTAGAATTAAGGCATCTGTATGTATCGTATAGGGAGTGTGATCTTAACCATTGTTGGAGACATGGGACATGCCGGGATCTAGGATTGGAAGAATCTAACGACCCATCAGCTATCATGTTGAAGTCCCCTCCCATAAGCAGACTTCCCTTCGCCATTACTCGGACTTTACGCATTACCCTGTTTAGGAAACGAATTTGTCGTAAATTCGGTGCATATATATTAACCACAGTGACCATTTTGTTCTGTAGCAGTATTTAAAACGACCTGCAGGGTCAATGTAGGAAGATTCGCATTGAAATGACACGTCAGTGGAGAACAAAATAGCAACGCCTGCCCTTTTCTTCTCCTGAGAGGCTAGGAAAATCTGCGTGTATTTAACGCTGCTAAAGAGGGGCATTTTAGTACGAGAAAAGTGAGTTTCCTGCAGAAAAAGTATATCTGCTTTAAGTCTACCTGCCTCTCTCCATAGATAAGAGCGCTTATAAGGGGAATTCAGTCCCCTAACGTTGAGGGATACCAAATTAAGCGACATATTGAGATATCATAATTTGCTTACCGCACCGCAAGGCCGAACCTAGGAGTAGATGAAGTTTGGATATTGCGGTCTCAAGGCGAGATATGCTGGGTAATTCCATTTCGGCAGCGCAAGAAGGGTTTGGGATGTGAAGTAGATCTTTGGGTAATACTAGGGATAGAAACATAAGGAGGGGGACACAACGAGTAAAGGCATAACAAAAGCAGTGTAACTGAGTTGGATCATAAAGGATCAATCGAAGGTACATATCGATACTCAAATATGCTCCTCGACCGAAAATCTCCAGGGGAAGGAGTTCAAATGGCCTTCTAATGAGGCCTCAAAAACTAGTAGGCTAGCCCGTATTAACGGAACGGTCCCAAGTAGCTAGCCGCTGTAGAGAGAACTGCGTCGATTTTTAGCTCGACCGGATCAACGTGGGGAGCTCTGGGTTTGCCAATCTTGCGTCGGTTTAGAAGGTTTCTGGATCGCAGTCTGTAGTTGCAGGTCAATCTTCACACCCCAACTTTTTGCCAAGTCGCATCCTTCCTTCAGTGAGTGAATGATATGTAGGGTATCTTCATGGCGCACCAAGAGTTTCAGTGGAAAACCCCATTTGTACTGTATAGAAGCTGCTCTGAGAGCGGAGGTCAGGGGCTGGAGGTTTCTTCGTGCTTGCAAGGTGGCTTGAGATAAATCAGTATATAGCTGTAATCCCAAGTATGGCGTAGGGAATTCCTTCATTTTCCTGGCTGCAAGTAATATTCGTTCTTTAATATGGAAAAAATGTACTCTGAGCAATACATCCCTCGGCACATTTGGCGGCAAAAATTTGGCTCTAGGAAGCCTATGTATTCGATCGATAATAAGATCGCGGTCGGTGGCTTCTGGGATAAAAATGCGGAACAAATCTACCACATAGTCCTGAAGGTCTGATGAGAGAACCGACTCTGGCACTCCTCTTATTTTAATATTATTTCTGCGATGTCTATCTTCGATATCTGCCATCTTGGATTTTAGATATTGCACTTCGTCATATAATGCATAGTGGGAGTCTATGAGGGCGTTGTGCGATCCTATTACCTCCTCCATTTTATGTTCTACTGTGTTAACCCTGTATGACACATTGTCCACAGATGCTTCCACTGCGGCTTGTAGTTTATCCAGTTTACCTTGTATTGAACCGCTCAAGGCTATGATTAGCTCCTTTATATACGCTTCTGAGGCAGGTTGATTAGAAGCTGGAGCAGAGAATGCAGCATTAAGTTCTGATTGTGACTCACCCACAGGAGTCTCCGTACGTGGTTTTTGCTTCTGAGGGCTGGAGGAAGGAGAGGAGTCAGTCGTTATGTCTGAAGCGTCTTGCGTCGCCATCTCTTCTTCCTGCTCAGTTGCAACTGTGAGCTTTTGCACCCGCGTTCGGTGTTGGGATGAACGTAGAGATTGGCCGGAGTGGTCGGGTGTTACCGGTGGTGAGTGTGGTGGTCTCAGCGTTGGAGAGCTGTGTCGCAGGGCTGCAATGCGGCCACGGGTAATGGCAGCTGTTGGTGTCGTCTTGGGTGCAGATTTCCCCGTCCCGGCGCCATGTTAGATCCTCCGTCACTAGGCCCAGCAGGATAGAAGTCCGTGAGGCGCTTCAGCTGGTTGCCCGATCCTTTCCTTTTGGACATCTGGGTACTCCTTGTTCTCCCCTTCGTCACAAGGGACCGGCTAGTCGTGCTTAGTAAAGCTGAAAATAGTCAGCTATGAGGCCGGGAACAGAGCGCTCAAATTAGCACGTCTTGCTCTGTAGGCGGTAGCCACGCCCCCCTCGGGAAAAAATATTTTGAAGGAAGAAAAGTTGTCAGAGATATTTTTCTGTTTGTTGCATTTTTTTTTTTTTTTTTCCCTCTGTATCTCTGGGTGCTGGGGAGGATCTTTTTTCCCAATGGAGTTTGCACAGTTGTCTGGCCGTGTGGATCAGCTTGCCACTGAGGTTCAGAGTATTGCTGCATATCTTGCTAGGTTGCCTGTTGTGGAACCTAGGATCCCCATGCCAGATTTGTTTTTAGGGGATCGAGCTAAGTTTCAGAATTTCAAAAATAATTGTAAATTGTTTTCTTGCCTTAAAATCTAAGTCTCAGGAAACGCAGCGCAGCAGGTTCAAATTATCATCTCTCTCCTGCGCGGCGATCCTCAGGATTGGGCTTTTTCCCTGATACCTGGGGATCCTGTTTTGAGTGATGTTGATGCATTTTTTCAGGCTTTGGGGTTATTGTTACGATGAGCCTAATGTCACTGATCAAGCTGAAAAAGCCTTGTTGGCATTAAATCAGGGGCTTGATGACGCTGAGTTATACTGTCAGAGATTCCGTAGGTGGGCAGTCCTGACCAAATGGAATGACGACGCTTTGGCGGCCCTTTTCCGGAAGGGTCTGTCGGATAATGTAAAGGATGTTATGGTGGGATTCCCTGTCCCCTCTGGTCTCAATGATTCTATGTCATTAGCGATTCAAATTGACAGACGTTTTGCGGAGCGGAGAAGTATGCGTGGAGTGGTGTTGCCTTGTTAGCCAGTGCTGAGCCCATGCAGTGTGATGGAGTGGTTGTCTGGGGGCACAGCGTCATGATTTTCGAAAGCGCAATGGTTATGTTTCTACTGTGTGATGCCTTTCATGCTATTTCAGTCTGCCCTAAGCGGGAAGACATTTTGCACGCTCAGTTTGTCTTGGTTGTTCAGACTAAGTTTTTATTAACTGTCACTCTGATATGCTCTCTGTCCCTCATTTTCTGCTCAGCTTTCGTTGATTCTGGAGCAGCTATTAACCTGATGGATTAATGATTTTGCTAAACGTTGTGGGTTTCCCTTGATACCCTACAGAAGTCTATTCCCCTACTGGGGACGATTCTACCCATTTGGCTGAGAATAAACCCCAGTTTTTCTACTCAGGTGATAATGAGGGTTGAACCTGATCACCAGGAGTGCTTGCAAATTTTTGGTTCTATATAATCTGCATGACATTATAGTGCTGGGTTTCCCTTGGTTACAGTCTCAATAATCCTGTTTTGATTGGAAATCTGTGTCTGTAACCAGTTGGGGCTGCCATGTTGTTAATATCAACACTCCTGTTTTTTCTGCCTCCCCCCAGGCTGAGGATGTTCCTGACTTTTTGTTTGATTTTTCTGATGTGTTTAGCGAAAGTAAATCTGCATCCTTACCTCCCCATAGGAAGCTATGACTGCGCTATTGAATTAGTGCCAGGTAGTAAATTCCCTAAAGGTCGCCTTTTTAACTTGTCTGTACCTGAACATGACGCTATGCGGTCTTATATCAAGGAATCATTGGAGAAGGGTCTATCAGACCATCCTCTTCACCCTTAGGTGCCGGTTTTTTCTTTGTGGCCAAAAAAAGATGGTTCATTAAGGCCGTGTATTGATTATCGTCCTTGAACAATATTACTGTGAATATCAATACCCGTTACCCTTGATTTCTGACCTGTTTTCCAGGGTGAAAACGCTACTTGGTTTACCAAGCTTGACCTCAGGGGGGCGTATAACCTTATTCGCATTAAGCACGGGATGAATGGAAGACGGCATTAACACCCCGAGGGCATTTTGAGTACCTTGTGATGCCCTTTGGGCTCATAATGCTCCTTCCGTCTTCCAGTCCTTCAATGAATGACATTTTCAGGGATTTTGTGGACAAGTTTCTGATTGTTTATTGATGATATCTTGATTTTTTCTAAATGACGGGACTCTCATGTGAAACATGTTCGAACTGTATTCCAGATTTTGAGAGAGAATGCTCTGTATGTGAAGGGATCAAAGTGTCTTTTTGGCGTACAGAAGATCTCATTTCTGGGATCATTTGTCCCCATCTGTTATTGAAATGGATCCGGTCAAGGTTCAGGCCATCTGTGATTGGGTCCAACCTACTTCATTAAAGGCCTTCAGAGATTTTTGGGTTTTGGCCAATTTTTATCGTAAATTTATTGGTAATTCTCGTTATTGTTAAACCATTAAACTGATTTGACCAGAAAGGGTTCTGATTGGTGAATGGCCTCCTGAGCAGTCTCTGCGTTTCAGGAACTTAAGCAGAGATTCACTTCTGCTCCTGTTCTACGGCGCCTGATGTTTCTCTGCCATTCAGGTGGAGGTTGATGCCTCTGAATTGGGGCAGGTGCCGTTTTGTCCAAAAAGATCCAGAGACCTCTAAAAGTAACCCTTGTGCCTTTTTTCTCTCGAAAATTTTCTCCTACTGAACGTAATTATGACGTGGGTAATCGGGAGTTTATTGGCCAGAAGTGGGCTTTAAAGAGTGGAGACATTGGCTGGAGGGAGCCAAACATCAGTGGTGGTCCTTACGGACCATAAGAATCTGGTCTATCTGGAATCTGCCAAGCGACTCAATCCTAGACAGGCCAGGTGGGCTTGTTTTCACCGTTTTAATTTTGTGGTTTCCTTTCTCCTGGCCTAAGAATTTTTAAGGCGGATGCCCTCTCGAGGAGTTTCCTTGCGGACCTCCGAGCTATCTGATCCCTCTGTTATTTTGAAGGAGGGTGTAGTTCTTTCCGCCATCTCGCCCAATTTGAGACTTGCTCTGGAGGGTGTCAGGAGGATAGGCCCGAGCGCTGCCCTGTTGGAAAATTGTTTGTCCCGGACCAATGGAAAAAGAGTGTGATGTCCTGAGATTCATGTTCGCATTGGCTGGGCATCCCGAATTTTTGGTATCCAGAGACCTTGTTAGTCGGTCCTTTTGGTGGTCTACCTTGTCTCGCAATGTCAGGGAATTTGTGCAGTCCTGCGGGACTTGCTCTCGCCCAAGCCTTCTCTCGCTCTAGTGGTTTGTTGATGCCATTGCCTGTGCCCAAGAGACATGAACCCATAATCTCTATGGATTTCATTTCCGATCTTCCTGTTTTCTCAGAGTATACCACCATCTGGGTAATTTTGTGATAGGTTTTCCAAATGATACATCTTGTGCCATTACCATAAGTTGCCTTCCTCCTCTGAATTGGTGCCGTTGTTCCTTCAGCACGTGGTTCTGTTACACGGCATTCCTGAGAACATTGTGTCTGACAGAGGAGTCCAGTTTGTTTCCAGATTTTGGAGGACTTTTTTGTTCTAAACTGGGTGTTCAATTGTCTTTCTCCCTCGGCATTTCATCCTCAGACCAATGGTCAAACTGAAGAACAAACCAGACATTGGAGACTTTTCTAAGATTCTTTGTGTCTGCTGATCAGGATGACTGGGTCCTTTTTTGCCTTTTGGCTGAGTTTGCTCTTTAAAAATAGGGCTAGCTCGCCACTTTGTGTCTCCGTTTTTCTGTAATTCTGGGTTTCACCCCGATTTTCTTCAGGACAAACGGAGGCTTCTGTCTGTCCAGGTGTTGACTCTGTTTTGACGAGCACAGATTTGGGACCAGGTAGTGAGAGGTGTCCCTCTCGGAGAGGGCCCGCGGTTTGCTAACCGGAAGGACTGTGGTCCCGGTTTAAAGTGGGGACTTTCTGGTTGTCCTCAAAGAAATTCCAGAGACAGCCTCCTAAATTTTAACCTAGGTTCATTGGACCTTATAAGATCATGGAGATTATTAATCCGTTTCTTTTCGTTTGCTTCTTCCCCGGACATTTAAGAATCCATAACGTGTTCCATAAGTCCTTTTGAAGAGGTTTTTGACCATGGTTCCTCTGCTGTGCCCCTGACCCGTTTTGGTTGAGGCAATCTGGAGTATGTGTTGGAAAATATTGGATTCTCGTTTTCTAGACGAAGACTCCAGATTTGGTTAAATGGAGAGGTTATGGGGTCAGGAAGACAATTCTTTGGGTTTTTGCTTCGGACATCCATGCTAGGAGACTTATCCGGCGTACATAGAACTCACCGACCGACCTGGTTGCTCAAAGAGGGTTCGGTGACCCCTCCCAAGGGGGGGTCTGTTGTAATGGGGGTTTAGATGAGTTCTGACAAGGCTCCCTCGGTGGTTCAACGGGTTTGTGAGGATGTTGAGACGGGAAACAGGTGTTACTATTGGTCTTTTATAAGGAGTCATTTTCCATAGGGTTGCCGGTGATAATTTTCGGTCTGAAACCTTCTTTCCAGTTTCCCCTTTTACCTACTGGCGTGTCTGCTCTCCTGCTTCGATAACAATTTCTTTTTTTGTGTTTTTGCTTATTTTTCATTTTGTCCTGCACTTTTGTGGGGGCCTTTTGGGGCCCCTCCGGGGGCTTTTGCCCCAGTTTTTTTCCCAACCACTGTTTTTTGTACTTTTTCTTTTTTCCCGTTTTTTTTTTATGGCTGCTGTTTTTATTTTTTTACACCCGAGAACTAAATTTTTGTGGGAGAGGGCTTGTCTCGGTGATTTGAAAATTTGTAAGTTGGTGTTTTTTTTGGGGTTTTTTGAATTTCGTAAAATGCCCTTCCTGTCCTTTTCATTTAATAGTTTTGGGCCCAGGTTTTTTCAACTATTTTCTTTTTGTGTCAGTATTTTTCTTGTTAACCGCCTTACATGTTTGGGGGGTTTTTTTATCTTTGGGGTTCTGCCCGGGGCAGATAGCTTTCCATTTTTATCTTTTTGGGGTAGTTAGTTTCCAGGGTGTGAAAGGGGTCTAGGACCAACGTAGGAAAACCCACGGCGCCTCTAGTTGCGGTGGTTACGGGGGCTGTTCCC
>JARQOD010000005.1:193836108-193904308 GCA_033576555.1 Oophaga sylvatica
AAGGCAAATGCAGAATTTTTACTTTGGCACTCAATGCAAAAATGGCAAAAATGTGCCCCCTATTGATACACTTACTTTGACAGCTTTGCACAATATCAATAGAATGTTCTACATAGGATGATTTTAGGGACCAATTCTATCACAATTCTGATGATTTGCATAATAATACGGTGTGTGTGTGGTGTGTGGTGTGTGTTGTGTGTGTGTGTGTGTTTTGTGTGTGTGTGTGTGTGGTGTGTGTGTGTATTTGCAAGGAGGGTCCAAGTACCCCAACAAAGTGCACCCAATAGTTTAGATAAAGTTTACATACACTTGTATATTACAGATAGTACTACAATTTACCATACTAAGTTGAATTCTAGAAAGCTCAGTCTGGTATATAAAGGTACCAGTATATCTGCTAGCCCTGGCATCTGGTAGAAGCTGCGGTTCATTGTCTCAGTTTATTCACTGAGTCTCAAGATGTTAACTAAAAATATATGTGCACCAGAGATAATCAAACACACATATAAATAGTGTAAAATAAGTCCGGAGGACTTGGAGACTTTCCTAAAGCATGTGAAGAATGCAGGCCCTATGTTGTTTACATTGCTTTTCAGTGGTGAAATTAGGTAAAATCCTACATACAAATGTCTTCTTCCAAAAAGTTTAAAATAAAGTAAGTGCTGTGGCATTACTATTTCATTATATTCCACTCCTTGAATAGGGTTCCTGTAGGCAAAATAAACATGTGCCATCCCAATTCTATTTTAGGTGCAATGTGTGCCTGAAAAACTCCTTCTCTAGATTCTCTGTGTCCCAGTGTTTCCTATGTGCTTTATATACACCATACACAAAAAAGTTGCACTCTATTGTGCTAAAGCATGTCAATGTGAAATATATGAAATATGAATAGCAACACGGCTTTTGAATATTAGGAAAAATGAATGAGACGCTTTGCACAAATTTAGCCAAATAATGTTTGCCCATCAACCAACGTCAAGGTGGTCCCATAAGTCTGATGGGTCCCTATCCAATATGAACACCTCTCTTAGGCTGGAGTCACACTTGCCGTATGAAAAATTGGTCCGATTTTGACGACTGAGAATCGCACCAATGTTCTCCATACAGTGATCCGTATGCAATCCGTTTGCAATGCGATGATGCAATTTCCTCGCATCCATGTATCCGTGTGACATCCATATGGCTTCTGTATGTGATGCGTATGCCGTGATTTTATCGCAGACTTAGAAAATGGACATATAACGGATCAATGGCCTGAAATTAATTAAAATCCTAATAATCAACCCTATTTATTGCTCAACAACGGTTCCACACTCCAATCTTTGCATTATAGTCTGTGCTTGTGTTGTGGTATTGTTGCTTTTTATCAAACATGTCAGACAGGCTTACTTTCAACACTACTGAGTGGGTTCTTTTCCAGTCGGTTTTATCCAGTCGTTTTAGGGAGCCTACCCAGTGATTGTGGATCCGAGGAGGCGGAGACGAATGTGGGTACATCCGCTTTTGAGGCAACGGGGACTAAAGGACATTTCCACCGTCTGTATGCTTCTCTACGCAGCCATCCTGACAAGTTCTACCAGTAGTCGGATGAGCGTGCCCATATTTGACATTCTGCGGAGGACTGTGTGCCTTGTATCACCTTCAAGGACACCAAGATACGCAAGTGTATTTCCGCCGAGGAGCGCCTTTACTTACTTTACGGTATGTATTCCTCCTCTATGTTGATGATGTTTTTTACTCTTGTTTGAAGGGATATACACTGATCCATTCATTTGGTTGTAGTGTTTTGTTCCCTTTTTTGGTTATCATTTTTATAATCACATTTTGCCTTTCACATTCCATGCAGTTTTTAATTGTTCCAAAGGCATTGAATTGTGTTGTTATTTTGTTTATACAGGACTTATTTTACACTGCTCATAACTTTTAGGAAGTCCTAAACGTTTTATTTGAGGCATGGATATTTAAATTTATGCTTTTTTTGTTTCTCTTCACTTACAGATTCCTATCCACTGGGCTCTCCTATGCGGCCCTTCATCTTGAATTCTTAATTGGGAAATCCACCATCTCAGGCATTGTCTGTTCTACGTGCTCAGAAATTGGTCCCGACTGCATCAATCGGTAATGCCTGAGCCCAAAAAAACAAGACTGGCTGTGGATAGCCCGTGGCTCTGAGGACATGTGCCAGTGTCCAAACTGCATTGGATCACTGATGGGAAGCACATCCATGTGCGTAAGCCACCAAACTCAGGGTCCCAATATTATATTTATAAACAGTTTTTTTCTGTAGTGCTGTTGGCCCTGGTCGGCCGTACCACAGGTTTATAATTGTAAGATATTGGGGCCTATGGAAGAACTGGCAAGACAATGCATTTTATATGTTATGATATATTTTTTTTTGCTGCCAAAATAAAATTATGTTAATGTTTGAAGTGTGTGTTGTGTTGGCCTAATAATGATTACAAACTGATATTAGACACATTATCTATATCATCGTAACACCATAAACTACTCATATTGAATTAATTTGTTTTAATGCAAACATGTATTTGGATAACAAATAAACCGTATTGTAAGCATATGGCATATTCAGCAATAAAACTATATAAAGCACAAAAACAAAACCAAAAATTAGTGACGAAGACACTTTGCCTTGCAAATTATGGTAGCTTGGGGGTGGTGATGGCGGGAGGTCAGCATGCGAGGTTTGGCTACTTTGTGTGCTAACCTGAGTATGACTCTGTGAGATAGCTGATGATGACCTAGGATAATGGATCAAGGAAGGTTCCTGTTGGGGAAAATGGTACTGGTAAGTATGGTACTGATGTTGATACTCTGGGTAGTGACGTGGCCCATTTGTTTATACCCCCAATATGGCCATGTTGAGCATACCCATGTTAGGACCAGCCTCCAACAGTGGGTCTTCTCAAGTGGCCATATTGGGCAGGTGCAACAGTATCAGAAAATTGTACCTGTGTTGGCCGTTTGTTGGGTTGGGGTGCTGTGGCTGAGGTGTAAGCATACGTGGGGGTGGTGGCTCAGCAACTAATAGAGCCTGCTCTTCTTGTATTACTGGCATTTGCAGTTGGTTACTGCTTGACATTTGCCACCTTTCTAGGAAAACAAATACTGGGTTGGGTTATTTGGTGGGTGTGCAAGCATCTATCAAGATTTGGATGGCACCTCTGGCCCGCAGCCTGACCACAAGGGGAATTGGATGTAGTAGCGTGCTAAACTGCGTGCATAAGCTTCTCTCCCATCATCATCCACAGTCCGTGACAGATAGTCCAACATCACAGTGTCCACTTGCTCTTTGTCTGTGGTGGACAACTCCCTCCTGCACCGGCCACGGCGTGGGATGACGGAAGCCTGGGTGAGGTATCCAGTGGTAAGGTTGGACTGCTACTGTGGCCTCGGTCCTCGTCCTCTGGATTGGTCACCTGTTGTGCTGAAGGCGTTGCTGGTTGTGGTGGTTGGTGCTTGATGATGGTGCCGAAGATGGGCCAGCCACTTCTTCACCTTCCACAACTGTGTCAATGTTCACTTCTGAGTCTAAAGCAGTTTCCCTTTCGGTAAGGTTAGAGTCAATTCTGTTTTTAAGCACAAAGTAGAAAAAAAAAACTATTAAGATTTGCCTGTAAGAGCATGTGTAAAATGTGGTGTCATGCATGCACTTACGGTCTGAGATCCATTGAGTCGCCCATAGCAGGGCCTGTGGGGTACTCGGCACCGAGCCGTTCACTTCAATGGGGGATGTCACGGGTAGCACAGCTCGGTCCGTGGCCCTGGGGCTCACTCAAATGTGGGATATTTACAGGGGAATAAAGTATTTACAGTTTGTTCGTGATGCCACCTGTGGTACCTGGTCAGGGTGACCAGCGCTGCAGGGTAGATCCACTGAGGGGTTGTTACTGGGCAGCAAGGTGTTAAGTCTTCCACAGGCAAGACTGGGTCCCTCAGGGTAGATGGCGGTGTAGGGGTGCAAGATGGAGAGGGGGCTTTCAGCCGCAGGAGCAATAAGGCAGACATACACAAAAGTCTCTTTCTGTACCTTTACTGATGGTATAGTTGCAGGCCCGTCCCGGAAGCTGGCAGGGTGGAGGATGCACGTCCAGTATTCCCACTGAGTAGGTGTAGGGCCTCCTTACTCCTGTAGTGTGAGTTTCTGACCTGTATGAAACGAAGTCTAACTCTGTCTTCACTTATACGCCCGGCTGACTTTGTGGTGGAGCCTTCTCTTGGATAGAACAGTGTCTCTGTATGCAGCGTCCTGCTAGACCCCGTCTTCCTGACCCCGGTTACGTATCAGCACTCCTGGGCCCCTGCGACTGTAGTCCAGCAGGGTCTCCGGTATCTCCTACTAGTTGTGTAGATGCTAGCAAGCTCGGACCCGGTGTCCGGTGGTGCAGAGTAGAGGTAAGCTATCAATGCTGTTTCAACCTCCGTTACTCTCTTCTTCTCTTCCACTCGCCTTTTGTCCTACCTGACCCTTAACATAAGCACACTAGCAGTAGATAGCTGATCTTCTCTCTCTTCACCGCTCTCAAAGCGTCGGCACGCTTGCTCACTGAAACTACACTCAGTTGACTCAGTTCTGACCAGGCTGAAGTGGCTATCTTTTTCCACTCGTACTAGCCTTCACTCATTGAACTAAGCTCAAATCTGCAGTCTTTAGGTTCTCTCAATCACTGCTGTTCCCTTTCCTTCTTTCTTTCTATTGCCCTGTCTGAAGCAGCTATCAGGACCTTCCGTCTACTGATCTGTGCACACTTCTAGGAGCTGACTCTCCACACTCCAAGGAAACTAACAGCTTCTCACACTTTCTGAGGTAATCTGATCTGTCTGAGGTAACTAGACCGTCTGTCTAGGCGTAGACTGAACACACTCTCACAGCTCTTAGGCTAATCTGATCTAACTGCTGTGGCTTCACCATCCTTATATCTACTCTAAAAGGGCTCCCTCTGGTGGCTCCAGGGATTGGTGAAGCTGTGAATGAATATCAGGTACGTGTGGGGGTTACCTTTGGTGCATCCTCCTGGGACATGTGACTCCAAGCGCACTGGGCTACACATCCCCCCTAGTTAACATCAGCACTCCCGGGCTGAAAGAAATAATTTTTTATATTAACATCAACATTAACTCTTCCCTTACGGGAGGTGAGGACTCTTTTAACGTTACAATAAATAACACTTTTAATGCAAGTAGAAAAGTAGAAAATACTTCAGAGTTCAAATACACTTTCGGCCACACCACACGGGTTTTGTCTTGCGAGGTAGTAGTGGTTTCACGTAAAACCAAGATGGGGCACTAAGTGCCAACTATTTACAAGACAGTTTTTGGGCTCGCAAAGTCCATCAGAAGACATATGAAAAACACATTACCCAACTGGGGTATACTTAGCATAATAGCTATGTAAACATTTTCACAACTTCTTTTCACATTATATCGCAATAAAGTGCAACTTCTCAAACATAACATCTCTGGCAACTTTTTACAATACAGTAAACCCTGTCTGGGTCCTACTGGTCTTCATCAGAGGAATCTCTAAACATCGCAGCATCTTCCATACCTGGGGCTGGAAGCACACTGTGGGTTTTAAATCGCAACACCATCAAATCGTGTCCTGCTACCGGGGTTTGGGTAGCTACAGTTCTCATTTCAACTTTCTTTTTCTCTGTTTCCTGGAGGCCTGACAGGTGCCTCTCTCCAACTTGATCTCTGCTGTGTGCTCAAGCATGACTCAGCAGGGGACGCACTAGCAGTCGCTGCGCTCTGCAGCGTTTCAGAAGATGACGCAGGTGTACGGACTGGCGCTGGTGTGGCTGGGGCCTGGGACACAGAGACACGGGACACATTCTCTGCTTCCGGGACTGGGGCGCAGATTCTGGATACATTCAGGGCATACCACCCCTTAAGCCCCCAATGCTGCGTGTAGGAGACTACATCCCCTATCAGCAGGTCCCTGTCCGGGTGTCCCTCAGGCAAGTGCGACTCCACATCCCTGCAGCTCACGAAGACTTCCTGGTAAAGCCCGGGCTCATGGATGAACCCCCAGCCTCCCTGGAGTTTGAAGTCTCGTATTGCCCCCTGGCGCCGCGGTTCCCGGAGCGTACCTTTGTCTCGCCGCACGATCTCTTGTCCGCGAGCTCCTTCTCCGGTACCTCTGGTGAAGCCGCTGCGCCTCACGCTGCTCCCGCTGCTGCCGCTCCTCCTGTTCACGGCGTCTCCATTCGTTCTCCTTCTGGGCGGCGTACTCCACGTCATCTAGGAGCTCCATTTCCTCCCAGTCGATCTCCATAGCTTCGGGCAGGATCTCACCGGGTTCACTCCCTTCCTTCGTCCCTGCCGGGGGACAGTACTCCGCTGCTACCGGTGCGGCCTCTGGTTCCAGGCCTGGCTGGCGTTCCGGTCTGGGCAAGGCCTCCTCAGCCTCCTCTCCTCCCGCCGCGTCCTCGGCGGGGTCAGGCACAGCTGTTTCGGGGCCGGCCTCCGGTTTCTCCTCAGCCGCTGGCTCCAGTAGTGGCGCGGGTGGCAGTTGCGCATCAAGGGGGGAGAGCAGCTGATCCCACTGCAGCCGCAGTTTCAGGGCAGGCCAGCTCCGCTCCATCGCCTCCATTTCTGCGCGGTGTCAGGCCAGATCCCGCAGCGCCGTATCCACCTCCTCCACACGATATATCACTTCATCGCTCTACCGACCTGGGGATGGTTCGGGCACAGGATGCACCTCTTCAGGGGAACGGGGTCTGCGCACCGCCATTCTCCCACACAGCGACTCCTGTCCTTCAGCCATCTCTCTCCAGGCCAGACTGTGTTTTTCATCAGGAACACTCTGATCTTTTCCGTGGAGGCGGGACTTTCACTTTCTCTTCCTTGCACTGAGGATGAAGAGGAGGCGGATCTCCTTTGCAGTGGGGCATGATCTGACGTTGTAGTAACACTTGGACAAGGCGGCCATAACTTTTCGCACCACAGGGGGGGTACGCCCACGGATTCACGCCCCCCTTCTTCACCAGCGCCTCAGGGCGCGAACATGGCGGTAAAATGGCGGCAAAATGGCAAAATGGCAAAAAAATCACAAAAATAGTAACCACAGTCTTTTGCACAAAAACAGTCCAATTCAGGCACACAGGACTCACTTATAGCGAGCTTCGGATCCTGTTCGTGACGCCAAGTTTAAAGATGAGTCGCCCGTAGCAGGGCCTGTGGGGTACTCGGCACCGAGCCCGTTCACTTCAATGGGGGATGTCACGGGTAGCACAGCTCGGTCCGTGGCCCTGGGGCTCACCTCAAATGTGGGATATTTACAGGGGAATAAAGTATTTACAGTTTGTTCGTGACGACCACCTGTGGTACCTGGTCAGGGTGACCAGCGCTGCAGGTTAGATCCACTGGGGGGTTGTTAATGGGCAGCAAGGTGTTAAGTCTTCCACAGGCAAGACTGGGTCCCTCAGGGTAGATGGCGGTGTAGGGGTGCAAGATGGAGAGGGGGCTTTCAGCCGCAGGAGCAATAAGGCAGACATACACAAAAGTCTCTTTCTGTACCTTTACTGATGGTATAGTTGCAGGCACGTCCCGGGAAGCTGGCAGGGTGGAGGATGCACGTTCAGTATTCCCACTGAGTAGGTGTAGGGCCTCCTTACTCCTGTAGTGTGAGTTTCTGACCTGTATGAAACGAAGTCTAACTCTGTCTTCACTTATACGCCCGGCTGACTTTGTGGTGGAGCCTTCTCTTGGATAGAACAGTGTCTCTGTATGCAATGTCCTGCTAGACCCCCTCTTCCTGACCCCGGTTACGTATCAGCACTCCTGGGCCCCTGCGACCTGTAGTCCAGCAGGGTCTCCGGTATCTCCTACTAGTCATGTAGATGCTAGCAAGCTCGGACCCGGTGTCCGGTGGTGCAGAGTAGAGGTAAGCTATCAATGCTGTTTCAACCTCCGTTACTCTCTTCTTCTCTTCCACTCGCCTTTCGTCCTACTCCGACCCTTAACATAAGCACACTAGCAGTAGATAGCTGATTCTTCTCTCTCTTCACCGCTCTCAAAGCGTCGGCACGCTTGCTCACTGAAACTACACTCAGTTGACTCAGTTCTGACCAGGCTGAAGTGGCTATCTTTCTCCACTCGTACTAGCCTCCACTCATTGAACTAAGCTCAAATCTGCAGTCTTTAGGTTCTCTCAATCACTGCTGTTCCCTTTCCTTCTTTCTTTCTATTGCCCTGTCTGAAGCAGCTATCAGGACCTTCCGTCTACTGATCTGTGCACACTTCTAGGAGCTGACTCTCCACACTCCAAGGAAACTAACAGCGTCTCACACTTTCTGAGGTAATCTGATCTGTCTGAGGTAACTAGACCGTCTGTCTAGGCGTAGACTGAACACACTCTCTCAGCTCTTAGGCTAATCTGATCTAACTGCTGTGGCTTCACCATCCTTATATCTACGCTAAAAGGGCTCCCTCTGGTGGCTCCAGGGATTGGTGAAGCTGTGAATGAATATCAGGTACGTGTGGGGGTTACCTTTGGTGCATCCTCCTGGGACATGTGACTCCAAGCGCAGCTGGGCTACACACCATAACGGGAGCCAGAAAATTAAGTCTGTCATAATATAAATATTTCCTTTTTTTGGGGGGCTGCATCACCACTCCTGGCCTGATGCTGTCGCTCCCGCTGGTGCTGGTCTCGGCAGCTGTGCCATCATCTAGTGACATCAGTGAATGCAAAGTAACACAATAAATGTTTTAACTTTCAATCACAGTGTTTGCCTTGCAAAATATAGGGGTCAGTGTAATGTGGCCTGCTACTTGGCAAGTGTAAAGTCTGAAATAGGCCACATATGACAAACAACATCACATATGATGATGTTATGTTCATTTGTTGCTTCTTGTGGAACTTTTAACCCCTTAATGTCCAATGACGTGCACAGTCCGTCATGGCAAGGTGTCAGTTCCGGCACCAGGACAGACTGTGCACGTCATCCCTTTGATCTACCACTGCGTGTAAACACGCAGTGGTAGATCAGTAGCGACAGCTGTCACAGACAGCTGACAGGCACGGCAAGCTGGTGCGGGGACCTTTGCCGTCGGTCCCCGCACCTACAGCGCTGTGCTTGGTCAGTCAAATCTGACTGACCAAACACAGCAGCGATCGCGCAGGAGATGCTGAAATTTCAGCATCTCCAGCGCGATCAGTGCAGGAGCCGGCGTTGCAGTGGCCAGACTTCCTGCACTGACAGCCAGGAGCAGCGCCCCCGTGGCCCCTGGCTGTTAACCCCCTGACTAGTGTTGAGCGATACGATACTGCAAATATCGGGTATCGGCCGATATTAGCTGTATCGGCCTTTCGATTCCGAATACCGATATTTTCATCATATCGAATACCGGAATCGGATTTGTCACTGTCACTGTCTGTGTCCGTCGGTCGGGTCTGTCACTGTCAGTGTCCGTCGGTCGGGTCTGTCAGGAGTCAGCGGCACTTACCTGGCAGAAGATCTCCGGCGGTCACGGCCTGGACTGCTTCATGGCCGCCATCATCTTTCCCCGGCGGTCACATGCAGTTTCTCGCGATAACTGCAGTGACTGCTGGGTAATCCCGGCCGTAAAGCAGTCAGTCCGATGACGTCACCGCCGGGGAAGCAGGTAATCAGCTGTGCTGCGTCGCGATGACAGGCTCTGCCTGTCATTGCGATGTAGCAGAGCTGGATCGTCGTGGGACAGTCGTTACTATGGACTGCGTCGGACAGGTGGTATACTGTTGGTTTGTTTTTTTTTCTTTTTTTACAGGAGATCGATGGCGTCGCAGGAATGAGAGTACAATAAAAGAAATGAAAACTGTGTTGTCTCTTTTATTTCATTAAAATACTTTTTTCTTGCTTTGTCTTTTTTTTATGCATTTAATAACTTTGGGATTAATAATGGATCGGTGTCTTATTGACGCCTCTCCATTATTAACCGGGCTTATTGTCACCGTGCAATCAACGGTGACATTAACCCCTTATTACCCCGCTTGCCACCGCTACAGGGCAAGTGGGAAGAGCCGGGTAAAGTGCCACAATTGGCACATCTTTTGATGGCCAAATGTGGGGCTGCTGTAGCCTGGTATTATCAGGCTGTTGAGGGCCAAAATCCATGGGCCTTGACAGTCTTTTAATACCAGGCCGCAGCAGTCTGCATTTTACTTGACTGGTTAACAAAAATAGGGGGACCCCTACGCCGTTTTTTTTTTCGAGGGATCCCCTATTTTTGTTAACCAGCCAAGCTAAGCAGACTGCTGTGGCCTGGTATTATCAGGCTTGCAAGGTCCATGGATATTGGATCCTTACCAGCCTGAAAAACCAGGCCTCAGCGGTCTGCTTCATCTGGCTGGTTAACAAAAATAGGGGGGACCCCACGCCAATTTTTTTCGAGGGGATCCCCTATTTTTGTTAATCAGCCAAGATATGCAGACTGCTGTGGCCTGGTATTATCAGGCTGGCAAGGTCCATGGATCTTGGCTCCTTAACAGCCTGAAAATCCAGGCCTCAGCGGTCTGCTTCATCTGGCTGCTTAACAAAAATAGGGGGACCCCACGCCAATTTTTTTCGAGGGGATCCCCTATTTTTGTTAACCAGTTCCCTCTGACGTCACTGATTGTGTCCCTGGCTGACCTGAAGTGAAAGTGGAAAGCAATCAATTAAGCTTTCCACTTCCTCTCCTGTCAGCCAGGAGAGGAGCTCATTCATTTGGGGGTTTACTGTGAGGCTGCAGCATTAGCTGCGGTCCCTGCAGTAAACATTAACCCTTTCTGAAGGATTACACCGTGGGACCTGACTGTACATCGGATTGGTAAGAATAATTTTGCTTTATTATTTTATTTTTATTACAGGAAATGGTTTTAGCAGGAAAATAAAATATGGTCAAAAACTGTGTGATTATTTCATTAAACTTCTTTTTTATTAAAGTGTGTGTGTTTGATTTTTCTTTCATACAATAGGATTAATAATTGATAGTTGTCTAATTGACAGCTCTCAATTATTAACCTGGCTTAAAGTGACCTTTCAATTGCAAGGTCATTTTAACCCCTTATTAACCCATTCGCCACCGCTACAGGGCAATGGGAATAGACGGGCAAAGTGCCAGAAAGGGCAAATCTAATTAGAGATTTGCCCTTTCTGGGTTGTCTGGGGGCAGATGTTAGTAGCCGGGGGGGGCCAAAAATAATGGTCCCCTCTGGGCTATTATTATCTGCCCCCACTCACTGGCTTTGTCTGTCTGGTTGCGAAAATAGGGCGGGAGCCCACGCATTTTTTTTCAGCAATTTTACACCTCATATATATATATATACATGTCATTAAATTTGTGACACATATATATATAATATATTTATATTTATAGTTCATACACTTCTACATAGTATAATAGCCGCTAATTCAATTGCCGGCTTTTGAGAAAATGCAGAACCCGACATGAAATGACACTTGGTTTACACAGAGTTAACCATGTCTTTTCATGTAGTTTGATATCTGATTTGCACAAACAATTACATGAGTGTAAGTGTGCAAAATTTCACACCTGTAGGGGTTAATTAAAGGTGTAAATTCGTAGCAAAAAAGTCCGTTTTTTTACAACGAATTTACACCTTTAATTAACCCCTACAGGTGTGAAATTTTGCACACATAGACTGATAATAATATATAATAATAATTAATAATCTTTATTTATATAGCGCCATCATATTCCGCAGCGCTTTACAGTTTAACAGTTTCAAAACACAAGTCATAAGTAACAACGTTAACAATACAGTAATTAAGGCAAAATAAGACGGCCCTGCTCGTGAGAGCTTACAATCTACAATGAGGTGGGGGAGATACAAAATACAGGTGTGTATATACAATGGTGCATTTACAATGATGGTCCAGCCATCTTAAGGGAGTGAGGGATGGATGGAGATAGTGAATGGGCTACACACACACACACACTTACACATAGAGTGACTTTGATTAGTGAATGTGATAGGCCGCTCTGAACAGATGTGTTTTGAGGGAGCGCCTGAAACCATGCAAATTGTGGATAGTCCTAATTTCTTGGGGTAGAGCATTCCAGAGGATTGGCGCAGCGCGGGAAAAGTCTTGGAGTCGGGAGTGGGAGGTACGGATTAGTGCAGAGGTTAGTCGAAAGTGTTTCACGAGCGCAGCAGTCGGTTAGGCTGATAGATAGAAATGAGGGAGGAGATGTAGGGGGGTGCTGCAGTGTGGAGAGCTTTGTGGGTGAGAACAAGTACTTTGAATTGGATCCTATAATGAATGGGCAGCCAGTGTAAGGACTGGCGAAGAGCGGACGCGTCCGAGTACCGATTAGCCAGATGGATAACCCTGGCTGCTGCATTAAGGATGGACTGGAGAGGGGATAGTCGAGTAATGGGGAGGCCAAGTAATAGAGCGTTACAGTAGTCCAGGCGGGGTGGATCAATGCTACAGTGAGGGTTTTTGTTGTTTCCATGGTGAGAAAAGGGCGGATTCTAGAGATGTTCTTTAGGTGTAGGCGGCAAGAGCGGGCAAGAGATTGTATATGGGAGGTGAAGGAGAGATTGGTATCAAACATAACACCCAGACAGCGAGCCTGCTGCCGGGGTGTTATTATGGTGCCGCCCACTGAGAGGGAAATGTCAGATTTAGGGAGGTTAGTAGACGGCGGGAGCAGAAGAAGTTCAGTTTTGGAGAGGTTGAGTTTCAGATAGAGAGCAGACATGATGTTGGAGACTGCGGACAGACAGTCGGTGGCGTTCTGTAGTACAGCGGGGGTAAGGTCGGGGGATGACGTGTATAATTGTGTGTCATCAGCATAAAGATGGTACTGAAAGCCAAATCTGCTGATGGTCTGTCCAATTGGGGCGGTGTAGAGAGAGAAGAGAAGGGGCCAAGGACTGAGCCCTGGGGTACACCGACAGTGAGAGGGAGAGGAGGTGAAGTGGAGCCAGAGAACGAAACACTGAAGGAGCTGTCAGAAAGATAGGAGGAGAACCAGGAGAGAACAGTGTCCTTAATACCTAGAGAGTGGAGCCTGGACAGTAGGAGACGGTGGTCAACCGTGTCGAAAGCTGCAGAAAGGTCGAGTAGAATGAGCAGAGAGTGGTCGCCGTTACGTTTTGCTGTCAGAAGGTCATTGGTCACTTTGATGAGTGCAGTTTCAGTCGAATGTAGGGGTCGGAAGCCGGACTGTGAAGGGTCTAGGAGGGAGTGAGTGGAGAGGTAACGGGTGAGGCGGGAGTAGACTAAGCGCTCCAAAAGTTTGGAGATGAAGGGGAGATTGGAGACCGGTCTGTAGTTGTTTGTGCAGGAAGGGTCAAGAGCGGGTTTCTTTAGTAGTGGAGTAATGATGGAGTGTTGAAGGAGGATGGGAAAATGCCAGAGGAGAGTGAGAGATTGAAGATTGTAGTTAGGTGAGTTGTGACAACAGGAGAAAGAGACTGGAGGAGATGTGAGGGGATGGGGTCGGTAGTGCATGTAGTCGGACGAGAGGAAGAGAGGAGTCTGGAGACTTCTTCTTCTGTGATGGGATCAAATGTGGAAATTGAGCCAGGGGAAATGCAGGGTGGGATGGGAGTCACAGCACTTGGTGGTTGAGAGCAGATTTCCTGACGGATAGTATCTATTTTTTCTATAAAGTGGGAGGCCAGGTCATCAGCACAAATGTCTGTGATAGGGGCTTGTGCTTTTGGCCTGAGGAGGGAGTGAAAAGTGTCAAAAAGTTTCTTGGGGTTGTTGGCTAGTGAGGAGATCAGTGTGGTGAAGTAGGTCTGTTTGGCGAGGTGAAGGGCAGCATTATAAGTTCTTAACATGAATTTAAAGTGGATGAAGTCTTCTGGTGTGCGGGTTTTTCTCCATAGGCGTTCAGCACTCCTAGAGCATCGCTGGAGAAGGTGAGTTTGCGATGTGAGCCAGGGCTGTTTTACTGTGTGCTTGGAAGTTCTGAGGGTGAGCGGTGCTACTTGGTCAAGGGTGCTTCTAAGAGTGTCATTGTAGTGCTGAACAGCCAGATTAGGACAAGAAAAAGAGGAGTTTGGTTCAGCGAAGAGTGTAGGGAGTCTGAAAGTGTCTGAGGGTTAATGGCTTGCAGATTTCTGAATGTGCGGTAGGTAGGAGTTCGCTGGGGTGGTGGAGGATTTGTGAGCGTGAAGGAGAGAATGTTGTGGTCAGAGAGTGGAAGCGGTGAGTTATTTAGGTGGGAAGTTGAACAGAGGCGGACAAAGACCAGGTCAAGGGTGTTGCCATCCTTGTGTGTCTCAGAGGTTGAAAGCTGTGAGAGGCCTAGAGAAGTGGTTAGTGATAGAAGCTGAGATGCAGATGTGGAAGTAGGACTGTTAATGGGGATGTTGAAGTCTCCAAGGATAAGGGTTGGTAGTTCTGAGGACATGAAGTGCGGCAGCCAGGCTGAGAAGTGGTCAAGGAACTGGGTGGATGAGCCTGGGGGCCGATATATGACCGCTATTCTGAGGGAGAGGGGATGGAAGAGCCTGATGGTGTGGACCTCAAAAGAAGGGAAGAGAGTGATGGAGTTGGGGGGATGACCTGGAAAGTGCATTGTGGGGACAGGAGTATGCCAACTCCACCACCATGTCTGTTTGTGGGTCTCGGGGAATGGGAGAACTGTAACCACCATAGGAAATGGCAGCAGGGGAGACCGTGTCAGAATCCTGAATCCAGGTTTCAGTGAGGGCCAACAGATGAAGAGAGTTGTTCAGAAAGTAGTTGTGCAGGAAAGATAGTTTATTGCATGCAGACCTTGGATTCCAGAGGGCACAGTTGAAAGAAGGAGATGAGGGAGTGCAAGTAATATTAACAAGATTATTATGGTTTCGAAATGAGGTAGGGTAGGGATTGAGGTTGGGGATGGTGGACCAGGGTTGGGGGAGATGTCCCCTGAAATCAGTAGGAGTAGGAAGATAAAGAGCAGGTAGTTGTTGGATTTATAAATAGGTTTTTTCTGAGATATGTTTGGGCAAGATGGGCTGAGTTTTCTTAGGAAGGTGAGGAGTGCATGGGAACTGTACATGGGAGAGGGAAGTATGGAGGGGCTGATGTATATGAGTCGTGATGGAGGGGGGATGGGGCAGTGAATGTGGATGGCAAGGGAACACAGGAGGATAGAGATAGAGAACATAATTTAAAAGAAAGCAAAGTGTGGGTTACCTGATTCCTGCCCTGATTAACTGCCATGGATAACTGCCTTTTACTCGATGCTTGTCTTTCGTGATGCTTTGCTTTCTGTGATGCGTGCGCCCCCTTACTGGGGTACCCCTTAGACTACTCCTAAATATATAGTCCACACTACAGGGTCAGGAAAGTGGGATTGTGGGGGCTGTTTTGGGATAATTTGCCAGCTGGGGCCAGCACACCACTGATGTAATTGTTTGTGCAAATCAGATTGCAAACGACATGAAAAGACATGGTTAACCCTATGTACACCAAGTGTCATTTCATGTCGGGTGCTTCTGTCTTTTCACAGAAGCCGGCTTTACCCGGCAATTGAATCAGAGGATATTTTACTATGTAGAAGTGTATAAACTATACATATATGTATATATATATGTCACAATGACATGTATATATATATATATATATGTATTCTATGTGTGTATATTTAGTGTTTACAAGGAAATAAAGGTTTTTTTTAGTTGCGATATTTTGTTCCCATAGACTTACATTGGACTTCCGGTATCGGAATCGGATATCGATGATATTTAGTGATATCGGCGATACCATTTCGATACGATATTTTTAGATATCGAGCAGTATCGCTCAACACTACCCCTGACTGCTGCGATCGAGCGCGATCGCAGCGCTCAGGGGGGGAGGCAGAGGGTCGGGAGCTCCCCCTGCCTCAGATCGGCGCCCTGCAATGTATTTGCAGGGCCCGATCTCTGCCTTGATGACCCGGGGGTTGTCATGACAACCTCCGGGTCATGTAGCTACGGAAAGCTGCTGTGATCATGGTCACAGCAGCTTTCACTATAGTTACAATGCATTGCAATGCTAGAGCATTGCAATGCATTGTAACTGCAATCAAAAGTAAAAAAGTGAAAAAGCATTTTTTAAAAAAAATTGTAAAAAAAATATTAAAAAATAATTTAAAAAAAATCCCCTAAAAAATACACATTTTTATGTAATAAAAAAAACAAAAAACAAAAAAAACACACATGTTTGGTATTGTTTGGTATCAATAAAAGTGTATCCCTAGTTAACCCCTTCAGTGAAAGCCGTAAAAAAAAAACAACAAAAAAGTAGTAAATTATACTTTTTCCAAGCGGTATCATCACCACCGCTTGGAAAAAGTGCAATAACACGCGATCAAAAAATCAGATATAAATAATCATGGTACCGCTGAAAACATCATCTTTTCCCGCAAAAAACAAGCCACTATACATCATCATCAGCGAAAACATAAAAAAGTTATAGCTCGTGGAATAAACTGATGCAAAAATAATTATTTTTCTATAAAACTCTTTATTGTGTAAAAAACGCCAAAACATAAAAAAATATATAAATGAGGTATCGCTGTAATCGCAGTGACCCGAAGAATAAAGCTGCTTTATCAATTTTACCACACGCGGAACGGAGGAGGAAAAAAAAAAAAAAAACAATTCTTGAATTGCTGGTTTTAGTTCATTCTGCTTCCACAAAAATCGGAATAGGAAGTGATCAAAAAACGTTATGTGCCCGAATATTGTACCAATAAAAATGTCAACTCGTCCCGCAAAAAATAAGTCCACAGATAACTCTGTCAGCTGAAATATGGAAAAATTATAGCTCTCAAAATACGGCGATGCAAAAATTTCTTACAAAAAATTATTCCAAAAAAAAGCGTCTTTTAGAGTGTGACAGAAGCTAAACATGAAAAAAGGGTATAAATCTGGTGTCGCTGTAATCGCACCGATCCGAGGAATAAATTCGCCTATCACTAATACCGCACGAGGAACGGCGTAAAAAAGAAAACCAATTCTTCACCTTTTGTGGATTTGTTCATTCTGCCTCCCAAAGATCGCAGTAAGGTATCAGCGTACTCAGGACAAAATCCACTTCAACTTTTGGGGTCCTATTTCTCCTGTTACCCTTATAAAAATAAAAATTTGGGGGCAAAAGTCATTTTTGTGGAAAAAAAAAAGATTTTTTTATTTTCACGGCTCTACGTTATAAACTTATGTGAAGCCCTTGGGGGTTCAAAGTGCTGACCACACATCTAGATAAGTTCCTTGGGGGTCTAGTTTGCAAAATGGGGTCATTTGTGGGGGGTTTCTACTGTTTAGGCACATCAGGGGCTCTCCAAACGCGACATGACACCCCAGACCATTCCATCAAAGTCTGCATTTAAAAACGGTGCTCCTTCCCTTCCGAGCTCTGCCATGCGTCAAAATAGTGGTTCCCCCCACATATGGGGTATCAGCGTACTCAGGACAAATTGCACAATAGCTTATGGGGTCCTATTTCTCCTGTTACCTTTATAAAAATAAAAATTTGGGGGCAAAAAGATTTTTTGTGGAAAAAAATATGATTTTTTTTATTTTCACGGCTCTACTTTATAAACTTCTGTGAAGCACTTGGGGGTTCAAAGTGCTCACCACACATCTAGATAAGTTCCTTGGGGGGTCTAGTTTCCAAAATGGAGTCACTTGTGGGGGGTTTCTACTGTTTAGGCACATCAGGGGCTCTCCAAACGTGACATGACACCCGCAGACCATTCCATCAAAGTCTGCAGTTGAAAAAGGCGCTCCTTCCCTTCCGAGCTCTGCCATGCATCAAAATAGTGGTTTACCCCCACATATGGGGTATCAGCTACTCAGGACAAATTGCACAATAACTTTTGGGGTCCTGTTACCCTTTGGAAAATAAAAATTGGGGGTGGAAAGATCATTTTTGTGGAAAAGATATGATTTTTTAATTTTACAGCTCTACGTTATAACCTTCTGTGAAGCCCTTGGGGGTTCAAAGCTCTCACCACACATCTAGATAAGTTCCTTGGGGGTCTAGTTTCCAAAATGGGGTCACTTGTGGGGGGTTTCCACTGTTTAGGCACACAGGGACTCTCCAAATGCGACATGGCATCCAATCTCAATTCCAGCCAAAAAAGTCAAATGGCGCTGCTTCCCTTCCAAGCTCTGCCATGCGCCCAAATAGTGGTTTATCCCCACATATGGGGTATCAGCGTACTCAGGACAAATTGCACAATAACTTTTGGGGTCCTGTTACCCTTTGGAAAATAAAAATTGGGATGAAAAGATAATTTTTGTGGAAAAATATGATTTTTTAATTTTACGGCTCTATGTTATAACCTTCTGTGAAGCCCTTGGGGTTCAAAGCTCTCACAACACATTTAGATAAGTTCCTTGGGGGGTATAGTTTCCAAAATGGGGTCACTTGTGGGGGGTTTCCACTGTTTAGGCACACAGGGACTCTCCAAATGCGACATGGCGTCCAATCTCAATTCCAGCCAAAAAAGTCAAATGGCGCTGCTTCCCTTCCGAGCTCTGCCATGCGCCCAAATAGTGGTTTACCCCCACACATGGGGTATCGGTGTACTCAGGAGAAATTGTACAACAAATATTGTGGTTCATTTTCTACTGATACCCTTGATAAAATGTAAAAAAATTGTGTCGAAAGAAAAATTTTGGGAAAAAAAGTTAAATGTTCATTTTTTCCTTCCACATTGCTTCAATTCTTGTGAAGTACCTAAAGGGTTAATAAACTTCTGAATGTGGCTTTGAACACCTTGAGGGGTGCAGTTTTTAGAATGGTGTTACTTTTGGGTATTTTCTGTCATATTGACCCCTCAAATTCACTTCAAATGTGAGGTGGTCCCTAAAAAAAATGGTTTTGTAAATTTTGTTGGAAAAATGAGAAATTGCTGGTCAATTTTAACACTTATAACTTCCTAACAAAAAAAAATTTTGGTTCCAAAATTGTGCTGATGTAAAGTAGACATGTGGGAAATGTTATTTATTAACTATTTTTGTGACATATCTCTCTGATTTAATGGCATAAAAATTAAAAGCTTGAAAATTGCAAAATTTTCTAAATTTTTGCCATATTTCCGTTTTTTTCATAAATAAACGCAAGTTATATTGAAGAAATTTTACCACTATCATGAAGTACAATATGTTACGAGAAAACACTCTCAGAATCGCCAAGATCCGTTGAAGCGTTCCAGAGTTATAAGCACATAAAGTGACAGTGGTCAGAATTGGAAAAATTGGCCTGGTCTTTAACCTACAAAATGGCTTGGTCGTTAAGGGATTAATATTACTTTTTCATGATTGTACTTACTAATTTCTTGCTGGTCCTCACGAGGTCTTTCCTCAAAATCGGGGAACATTTGGGTTCAGATTCGCCTCCATGCGGCATCCTTTCGTGCACGGTCTGAGTAATGTGCGTCACGCTGGTCCAATAGCTCTGGCCTCTCCTGAACCAGAACTATCAACATCTCGACATTGATGTGTCTGGCCATGCTGCTAGACTCTGTGGAGGCGTGTTCTGGGATTTTTCTAGAGGTTGCCAGGGAAATTTGCATGCCAAAGCTTCCTGATAATGGATGAGGCAATTTCCTGTCACCTGGAAAATGCTTGCGTATTTCTCGCAAGTCACACGGATGGTCCGTTTGGTGTGCGATTTTTTTTCTCACACCCATAGACTTGCATTGGCGAGACTGGGCCGATATACGTGTACAATTGCAGCATGCTGCGATTTCACTTGCACTTTTATACACAATGTTGCCCCAATTCCGTATGTAACCCATGTACAGTATATATGGGTATATACCACTTTTCAAAATATACTTTACACTAACTGGACACCTGAATGATTAGGCTCCATTCAAAGATGGTATCAAAACACAATTTTTATTGAACACATACAAAGAAATACACATGTATCTACAAAGGAGGTACACACCAGTAAAAATGAGGGACTAACTCAGCCTTGATGACCCTCAATAATAAACCCCACAGGCTGGTTTGCGAATTAATTAGTAATCCCACATAAACAATATTAACAAAGGGCCATTGCAACAAAGTTTAAACTAAAATTGATGTATTAGCTTATACTGCAATAATTCCATGTCACAAGATCACAATTAACAACCCTGCAACTAGTGTGAACAGAGACACAATCTAAATGAAAGTGTAAACCACCTGCATATAACAGAACCCTCACAGTGTGGACTCTATCTTAATGTATCAAACACTGTCTCACAGACATATGTATTACACGCAATGCCTATAATAATAGCAGGCTGTGCACTTATAAGCCTGATGGTAATGTAAACAAAAACACTCTGTGCAAAATAGCAATATATCAATCCTATGGGAATACTATAATAAATCCCATATGTTCTATTGTGGGAATGAATGATGTTTATGTCATGGCAGATAAATCAAATGCATGACCGGAAATGTTAATAAACATGAATGTGTCTAACCATGAGATAGAATAATTGTGATCTATACCGATCACCATAAATCAATATCATAAGTATTAAAGTCCTAGTACAAAGGGCAAATGTTACAAATTCACAAATCTCAGAATTAGGCACAAATCATGATCGCCGTTCAATAGAAATGGCGATCCTAGTCAAATCTAATCATATCATGTATCTAATGCAATGAAACAAAAAAGTAATGCCACCATCATCACTATCCTACAAATAAAACTAAAATACTGATGCATAAAAACAAAACAACCCCTAACCCATAAATATCTGATGGTTTCATGAAACTCTAATCAATCAGTTTTTTATAAGTAGGCATTAAATCCACTGTTCAATCCTTGTGGGGTGATAATGCCCAATCTATAGATCCATTGGCATTCCTTTCTAGCTAAACTACTGAATACATTCCCTCCTCTGGGCCCCAAATTAATAGAATCAATGCCCCGGACTGACAATAGTCTTGAATTGCTCTGATTAAATCTTTTAAAATGTCTGGGAAGTGTTTTTTAGGTTATTGTATAGCTGATTGATAAAACTTAACTTTTAATCTACTGGTTAAAAACCTCAAATTCCAAAAAAGTGCATGTGCCAAACAAAAAAACCCAAAATAAGTGTATGTGAATAAAAGAGAGAATAAAAGAGAAAAAACCACTGTAGAATAGGATGTATATTGAACTATTCAGCAGAAATAGTTCCAAATCCTCATAGTCTGTCCGTATATATCAGATGTATCCCTTTTATTCCTTAATCTGTTAAGGGAGGTATTTACTGCTTTAAAGGTGGAAAATATTCTCTTTTTAGGGAGATATACTTAATGCAGTTAATATATGGAACAGAGTATTTATAATATATATTGTTCTGAAACCTCATATATAAACATGTATTAGTCTATTTTACGCTGCATAGACAGGGTTTAATATACCAAGAGGAACAGACAATTTTGCAAGAGCATACATAATTTTCTATGTTAGATTCATATATGCACACAAATACGTGCATGGATATGTTATTTTTAGTGGTTTAGCAAATTGCTCCTTAAATGTACTGGAGCCATAGACAATTGTAACCTGTCATCAAAGTATGCCCATAGTACAGACAATCAAAAACCCGACTTTAGGAGCCCCAGAGTCCTGCATAACTCTTGTCATATAACGGTCTCACTGTGGGTATTTTAAATGATACTCATCTGCATCGTAGTGTAGCGGGCATATATACTGATTCAGCCTGGGGGAGACCCACATTAACCCCTTACTGCCATCGGACGTACTATCCCGTCCATGGTACCTGGGCCCGTATGACCGGGGACGGGATAGTACGTCCAGCCCTTTAATGCGACATTGCGACTTAAGTCGCAATGATCGCATTAAAATTCCGACGCCATCTTACCTCAGGAGAGATGGCGCCGGCATCCCGGGGTCTGTCACCGCCCACCCTCACTCCCGATCGCTGTGATTGGCTGTTCAATTCTGAACAGCCAATCGCAGCCTTTCTCACTGTTTCAGCCAATCCGATGGGCTGAAACAGTGAGATCCCAGGCTAGAATCGAGTACCGATGTACTCGATCCTAGGCCTGGGCATAGAAAAGAGCAGACCCCCCCTGGATTGGCGCGATCGCCGATCACATCGATCGCGCCAATCGCAGGGCACAGCCGCGGTGTATCCGCGCTGTGCCCTGCCTGTACCTGCCTGGATCGGTGCAGTAATAGCACCGATCCTAGGCCGGAGCTAGGACAGGCCCAGTAGGGCCTGCAGCTGCTGTTTGGCGCGATCGATGTCACGACATCGCGCCAATCACAGGGCACAGCAGCGGTGTGACCGCTCTGTGCCCTGCTTCCTGACCTGCCGGTACAGTGAGCTCCGATTACTAGGTCGGTGCCTAGCAACCGGCAAAACAAGGTCTCCTCTGATTGGTGGGATCGATGTGATCATCGATCCCACCAATGACAGGTCACAGCAGCGATGTGACCTCTCTGTGACCTGTCTGCAAACTGTCTGTGATCTGTGTGACCGCACTGCAGGGGTCCTCACACTTGCTGAGGATTCCTGCAGTGCGGTCACACGCCAGATCTCCTCCTGTGCTGGGCCTTGTGGTGTCACAGTAGCCTGTGACACCACAACTCCTGCTGAAGAAAGAAGAGAGAAGAAAGAAGAGAGAAGAAGAAGACTACAAACGTGAGTTTTTGAGCCCCGATCCCTGCCCGATCCACCCCAATCCCCTATTCCCCCCTCCCCCCTTCCCTTTCCCCCTCTTTTTACCCCCCCTTTGCGCACATTTAGCAGCCGCCGAGCGTTGATTGGTGACGCAGTTCACCGATCAACACTCGTGCTCGTTTTTCTTTTGCACCCCCCTCCGTGCGCACTTCCAGCAGCCGCGGAACTTTGATAAGTGACACCAGTCACTTATCAGAGCTCGTTCCTGCAGTTTTTTTTTTTTTTTTCACTCCCCTTTCCGCCACTCCTGTGCGCACTTCCAGCAGCCGCGGAACTTTGATAAGTGACACCAGTCACTTATCAGAGCTCGTTCCTGCAGTTTTTTTTTTTTTTTCACACCCACTTTCCGCCACTCCCGTGCGCACATCTAGCAGCCGCGGAACTTTGATAAGTGACACAAGTCACTTATCAGAGCTCGTTCCTGCAGTTTTTTTTTTTTTTTTTCACCCACTTTCCGCCACTCCCGTGCGCACATCTAGCAGCCGCGGAACTTTGATAAGTGACACCAGTCACTTATCAGAGCTCGTTCCTGCGTTTTTTTTTTTTTCACTCCCCTTTCCGCCACTCCGTGCGCACTTCCAGCAGCCGCGGAACTTTGATAAGTGACACCAGTCACTTATCAGAGCTCGTTCCTGCAGTTTTTTTTTTTTTCACCCCACTTTCCGCCACTCCCGTGCGCACATCCTAGCAGCCGCGGAACTTTGATAAGTGACACCGGTCACTTATCAGAGCTCGTTCCTGCAGTTTTTTTTTTTCACTCCCACTTTCCGCCACTCCTGTGCGCACATCTAGCAGCCGCGGAACTTTGATAAGTGACACCGGTCACTTATCAGAGCTCGCTCCTGCCGTTTTTTTTTTCACTCCCCTTTCCGCCACTCCTGTGCGCACATCTAGCAGCCGCGGAACTTTGATAAGTGACACCGTCACTTATCAGAGCTCGTTCCTGCATTTTTTTTTTCACTCCCCTTTCCGCCACTCCTGTGCGCACATCCAGCAGCCGCGGAACTTTGATAAGTGACACCAGTCACTTATCAGAGCTTCGTTCCTGCATTTTTTTTTTTCACTCCCTTTCCGCCACTCCGTGCGCACATCTAGCAGCCGCGGAACTTTGATAAGTGACACCGTCACTTATCAGAGTTCGTTCCTGCCGTTTTTTTTTTTTCACTCCACTTTCCGCCACTCCTGTGCGCACATCTGCAGCCGCGGAACTTTGATAAGTGACACCGGTCACTTATCAGAGCTCGTTCCTGCCGTTTTTTTTTTTTTTTCACTTCCCTTTCCGCCACTCCTGTGCGCACATCCGGCAGCCGCGGAACTTTGATAAGTGACACCGGTCACTTATCAGAGCTCGTTACTGCCGTTTTTTTTTTTTTTCACTTCCCTTTCCGCCACTCCTGTGCGCACATCCGGCAGCCGCGGAACTTTGATAAGTGACACCGGTCACTTATCAGAGCTCGTTCCTGCCGTTTTTTTTTTTTCACTTCCCTTTCCGCCACTCCTGTGCGCACATCCGGCAGCCGCGGAACTTTGATAAGTGACACCGGTCACTTATCAGAGCTCGTTCCTGCCGTTTTTTTTTTTTTTTCACTTCCCTTTCCGCCACTCCTGTGCGCACATCCGGCAGCCGCGGAACTTTGATAAGTGACACCGGTCACTTATCAGAGCTCGTGCCTGCTGGTTTAGACTTTTTTTCACAGGCATTTTTTTCCCTATTCTCTTTCTTTTCTTTTAGCTTTTTCCTTTCAGCATAGTTTGCACCAACCACTATCCCCCCCCCCACACACACACACAGTTATAAATAAAGTTCACACAAAGCACCACATTCACAAAAAAAATGTCCCGCTCGCCACGTTCTTTCCAGCAGCGCTATTCAGTGGAGGAGGCATACGCTTTCCTTGCCTCCGACACTGATAGCGAGGGAGAGGATCCCACATTTCTTTACTTTTCAGATTCTTCATCCTCTTCTTCTTCTTCCTCCTCTTCCTCATCTTCCTCCTCGGGTCCTGCGGAACCGCCACGCAGACGCCCCAGGACAGAAGATGAGGCAGCGCCCACCCCTGAAAATGAACCAGCGCACCCCTCTTCGGACCCCATATGGACCCCGCCCCCAAAATTACGAGCCACTGATTCCTGATTTTGTGGCAGAATCAGGAATCAAGTTTGACACCACGGGCCTCAGAGAAATAGACTTTTTCAAAGTCTTTTTCTCTGAGGATTTTATTAACCTCGTGGTGGAGCAAACTAATTTGTACGCTCGGCAATTTTTGGAGCAAAACCCAGTGTCATCATTTTCCAACTGGTCTCCTGTAGACGCAGGTGAAATGATGCAGTTTTGGGGCCTGGTCCTCCATATGGGGATCCTGAAGAAGCCAGAACTTCGGCAATATTGGAGTGTTGATATTTTATACAACACTCCACTGTTCCGAATGGTCATGGCCCGGACGCGTTTTGAGGCCATCCACAAATTCCTGCATTATAATGATAATGCACAGTGTCCCCCACAAAATGACCCCAACTTTGACCGTCTGTTCAAAGTTCGGCCGGTCATCGAACACTTCAGCAAAAAGTTTGCTGAAGTGTACGTGCCCCAAAGGGACATCTGCGTGGATGAGTCCTTGGTTCATTTTAAGGGACGGCTCAGATTCCGCCAGTACCTGCCCAGCAAGAGGGCAAGGTACGGAATTAAACTCTACAAGCTGTGCGAGAGTACCTCAGGGTACACGCACAGCTTTAGAGTTTACGAAGGAAAGGACACCAGGATTGAACCCCCTGAGTGTCCCCCCGTCCTGGGAGTGAGTGGGAAAATTGTGTGGGATTTGGTGCACCCACTGCTGGATAAAGGTTATCACCTTTACACCGATAACTTTTATTCCAGCGTCCCACTCTACAAATCCCTCTCTCTGCGGAGGTACCGCAGCTTGCGGTACCGTCCGCAAAAATCAGAGAGGCCTCCCGAAGACGCTACTTGGGCAGATGCTCAGAAAGGGTGAGAGCAGAGCCCAATGTAGCGACCACCTGTTGGTGGTCAAGTACAAGGACAAGAGGGATGTCCTTCTCTTGACCACCATACATGGTGATGGCAGCGCCCTCAGCACTGTACGGGGTACCTCTACACAGGTCCGCAAACCGGACTGTGTACTGGGGTACAATAAATACATGGGGGGTGTTGATCTCTCTGATCAACTCCTCCAACCGTACAGTGCTTTGAGAAAGGCCAAGGTGTGGTACAAGAAGCTGTCCGTGTACATCGTCCAAATGGCAATGCTCAACGCTTTCCTGCTGTCACGATGTGCACGCAACAGCGATACGACGTACCTTCAGTTTTAGGAGGTAGTGGTTAAGGCCCTGATGTTTGGCGATCAGGAAAGAGCGGGCCCCAGTACTTCTGGAACTGAAGGTGCTCGTATCATACCAGGTCAGCATTTCCCGGGGTGGTCCCGCCAACTGGAAGCAAAGGTAAGCCGCAAAAAAGGTGCCGAGTGTGTTACAAAAGGGGAATACGCAAGGACACCACTTACCAATGCGACACCTGCCCCGAAAAACCTGGCCTGTGTATGAAGGATTCTTTCAAATTGTACCACACCTCAATGCACTACTAATTTACTTTACAGGAAAGATTAGTTCCAGAAGGGGGGCACATTTAGAAAAGTTCCTTGGGAGTCTACTTTCCAAAATTATGTCACTTTGTGGTTTTTTTTTACTGTTTAGGCACATCAGGAGCTCTGCAAACGGAACATGACGCCCGCAGACCATTCCATCAGTCTGCATTCCAAAACGTCACGACTTCCCTTCTGAGCCCGACTTGTGCCCAAACAGTTTTTTCCCATATGGGGCACCAGTGTACTCAGGACAAATTGGACAACAATTTTTGGTGTCCAATTTCTCCTCTTACCCTTGGGAAAATAAAAAATTGGGGACTAAAACATCATTTTTGTGAGGATAAAAGTAGGATTTTTATTTTTACACCTGGGCATTATAAACTTTAGTGAAACACTTTGGGGTTCAAAATGCTCACCACACACCTAGGTAAGTTCCTTAGGGGGTCTAGTTTCCAAAATGGGGTCACTTGTGGGGGTTTCCACTGTTTAGGCACATGAGGGGCTCTGCTAACGGAACATGACGCCCGCAGACCATTCCATCAAAGTCTGCATTCCAAAACGTCACTGCTTCCCTTCTGCGCCCTGCCATGCGCCCAAACAGTGGTTCCCCCCAACATATGGGGTATCAGCGTACTCAGGACAAATTGGACAACAACTTTTGTGGTCCAATTTCTCCTGTTACCCTTGGGAAAATAAAAAATTGGGGACTAAAACATCATATTTGTGGAAATTTTTTTTTCTTTTTTTTTTTTTATTCACGCCAGGGCATTATAAACTTTAGTGAAACACTTGGGGGTTCAAAATGCTCACCACACACCTAGATAAGTTCATTAGGGGGTCTAGTTTCCAAAATGGGGTCACTTGTGGGGGTTTCCACTGTTTAGGCACATGAGGGGCTCTGCTAACGGAACATGACGCCCGCAGACCATTCCATCAAAGTCTGCATTCCAAAACGTCACTGCTTCCCTTCTGCGCCCTGCCATGCGCCCAAACAGTGGTTCCCCCCAACATATGGGGTATCAGAGTACTCAGGACAAATTGGACAACAACTTTTATGGTCCAAGTTCTCCTGTTACCCTTGGGAAAATAAAAAATTGGGGACTAAAACATCATATTTGTGGAAATTTTTTATTTTTTTTTATTCACGCCAGGGCATTATAAACTTTAGTGAAACACTTGGGGGTTCAAAATGCTCACCACACACCTAGATAAGTTCCTTAGGGGGTCTAGTTTCCAAAATGGGGTCACTTGTGGGGTTTCCACTGTTTAGGCACATGAGGGGCTCTGCTAACGGAACATGACGCCCGCAGACCATTCCATCAAAGTGTGCATTCCAAAACGTCACTACTTCCCTTCTGCGCCCTGCCATGCACCCAAACAGTGGTTCCCCCCAACATATGGGGTATCAGCGTACTCAGGACAAATTGGACAACAACTTTTGTGGTCCAATTTCTCCTGTTACCCTTGGGAAAATAAAAAATTGGGGACTAAAACATCATATTTGTGGAATTTTTTTTTTTTTTAAATTCACGCCAGGGCATTATAAACTTTAGTGAAACACTTGGGGGTTCAAATGCTCACCACACACCTAGATAAGTTCCTTAGGGGGTCTAGTTTCCAAAATGGGGTCACTTGTGGGGGGTTTCAACTGTTTAGGCACATCAGGGGCTCCACAAACGCGACATGGTGTCCGTTCTCAATTCCAGCCAATTTTGGTTTGGAATAGTAAAACGGCACTCCTTCCCTGTTGAGCCCTGCCGTGCGCCCAAACAATGGTTCCCCCCCACATATGGGGTATCAGTGTACTCAGGACAAGTTGGACAACAATTTTGTGGTCCAATTTCTCCTCTTACCCTTGGGAAAATAACAAATTGGGGACTAAAACTTCATGGTTGTGGAAAAAATATGTTTTTTTTCTTCACGCTCTACATTATAAACTTGCGTGAAGCATTTGGGGGTTCAAAGTGCTCACCACACATCTAGATAAGTTCCTTAGGGGTCTAGTTTCCAAAATGGGGTCACATGTGGGGGGTTTCCACTGTTTAGGCACATCAGTGGCTCTCCAAACGCAACATGGCGTCCTTTCTCAATTCCAGCCAATTTTGGTTTGGAAAAGTCAAATGGCGCTCCTTCCATTTCGAGCCCTGCCATGCGCCCAAACAGTGGTTCCCCCCCACATATGGGTATCGGCGTACTCAGGACAAGTTGGACAACAACTTTTGTGGTCCAATTTCTCCTCTTACCCTTGGGAAAATAACAAATTGGGGACTAAAACATCATGCTTGTGGAAAAAATATGATTTTTTTTCTTCACGACTCTACATTATAAACTTGCGTGAAGCATTTGGGGGTTCAAAGTGCTCATCACACATCTAGATAAGTTCCTTAGGGGGTCTAGTTTCCAAAATGGGGTCACATGTGGGGGGTTTCCACTGTTTAGGCACATCAGTGGCTCTCCAAACGCAACATGGCGTCCTTTCTCAATTCCAGCCAATTTTGGTTTGGAAAAGTCAAATGGCGCTCCTTCCATTTCGAGCCCTGCCGTGCGCCCAAACAGTGGTTCCCCCCCACATATGGGGTATCAGCGTACTCAGGACAAGTTGGACAACAACTTTTGTGGTCCAATTTCTCCTCTTACCCTTGGGAAAATAACAAATTGGGGACTAAAACATCATGGTTGTGGAAAAAATATGATTTTTTTTCTTCACGGCTCTACATTATAAACTTGCGTGAAGCATTTGGGGTTTAAAGTGCTCACCACACATCTAGATAAGTTCATTAGGGGGTCTAGTTTCCAAAATGGGGTCACATGTGGGGTGTTTCCACTGTTTAGGCACATCAGTGGCTCTCCAAACGCAACATGGTGTCCTTTCTCAATTCCAGCCAATTTTGGTTTGGAAAAGTCAAATGGCGCTCCTTCCATTTCGAGCCCTGCCGTGCGCCCAAACAGTGGTTCCCCCCCACATATGGGTATCAGCGTACTCAGGACAAGTTGGACAATAACTTTTGTGGTCCAATTTCTCCTCTTACCCTTGGGAAAATAACAAATTGGGGACTAAAACATCATGGTTGTGGAAAAAATATGATTTTTTTCTTCACGGCTCTACATTATAAACTTGCGTGAAGCATTTTGGGGTTCAAAGTGCTCACCACACATCTAGATAAGTTCCTTAAGGGGTCTAGTTTCCAAAATGGGGTCACATGTGGGGGGTTTCCACTGTTTAGGCACATCAGTGGCTCTCCAAACGCAACATGGCGTCCTTTCTCAATTCCAGCCAATTTTGGTTTGGAAAAGTCAAATGGCGCTCATTCCATTTCGAGCCCTGCCGTGTGCCCAAACAGTGGTTCCCCCCCACATATGGGGTATCAGCGTACTCAGGACAAGTTGGACAACAACTTTTGTGGTCCAATTTCTCCTCTTACCCTTGGGAAAATAACAAATTGGGGACTAAAACATCATGGTTGTGGAAAAAATATGATTTTTTTTCTTCACGGCTCTACATTATAAACTTGCGTGAAGCATTTGGGGGTTCAAAGTGCTCATCACACATCTAGATAAGTTCCTTAGGGGTCTAGTTTCCAAAATGGGGTCACATGTGGGGGGTTTCCACTGTTTAGGCACATCAGTGGCTCTCCAAACGCAACATGGCGTCCTTTCTCAATTCCAGCCAATTTTGGTTTGGAAAAGTCAAATGGCGCTCCTTCCATTTCGAGCCCTGCCGTGTGCCCAAACAGTGGTTCCCCCCCACATATGGGGTATCAGCGTACTCAGGACAAGTTGGACAACAACTTTTGTGGTCCAATTTCTCCTCTTACCTTTGGGAAAATAACAAATTGGGAACTAAAACATCATGGTTGTGGAAAAAATATGATTTTTTTTCTTCACGGCTCTACATTATAAACTTGCGTGAAGCATTTGGGGGTTCAAAGTGCTCATCACACATCTAGATAAGTTCCTTAGGGGGTCTAGTTTCCAAAATGGGGTCACATGTGGGGGGTTTCCACTGTTTAGGCACATCAGTGGCTCTCCAAACGCAACATGGCGTCCTTTCTCAATTCCAGCCAATTTTGGTTTGGAAAAGTCAAATGGCGCTCATTCCATTTCGAGCCCTGCCGTGCGCCCAAACAGTGGTTCCCCCCCACATATTGGGTATCGGCGTACTCAGGACAAGTTGGGCAACAACTTTTGTGGTCCAATTTCTCCTCTTACCCTTGGGAAAATAACAAATTGGGGACTAAAATATCATGCTTGTGGAAAAAATATGATTTTTTTTCTTCACGGCTCTACATTATAAACTTGCGTGAAGCACTTGGAGGTTCAAAGTGCTCACCACACATCTAGATAAGTTCCTTAGGGGCTCTAGTTTCCAAAATGGGGTCACATGTGGGGGGTTTCCACTGTTTAGGCACATCAGGGAATCTCCAAACGCGACATGGCGTCCAATCTCAATTCCCACCAATTTTAGTTTGGGAAAGTCAAACGACGCTCCTTCCATTCTAAGCCCTTCCGTGCACCCAAACAGTGGTTTTCCCCCACATATAGGGTATTTGCGTACTCAGGAGAAATGGCACAACAACTTTATCAGTCCATTTTCTCCTTTTTCCCTTGTGAAAATAAAAAATGTTTGTAATAGATCATTTTTGTGACTAAAAAGTAAAATGTTCATTTTTTCCTTTCACATTGCTTCAGCTCCTGTGAAGCACCTGAAGGGTTAATAATCTTCTTGATTGTGGTTTTGAGTACCGTGAGGGGTGCAGTTTTTAGAATGGTGTCACTTTTGGGCATTTTCTACCATATAGATCCCTCAAAGTGACTTCAAATGTGAGGTGGTCCCTAAAAATAAAGGCTTTGTAAATTTTGTTATAAAAATGAGAAATCGCTGGTCAACTTTTAACCCTTATAACTTCCTAACAAATAAAAATTTTGTTTCCAAAATTGTGCTGATGTAAAGCAGACATGTTAGAAATGTTATTTCTTAACTATTTTGTGTGACATATTTCTCTGTTTTAAGGGAATAAAAATTCAAAGTTTGAAAATTGCAAAATTTTCAAAATTTTCGCCATATTTGCGTTTTTTTCAAAAATAAACGCAAGGTATATGGAAGAAATTTTACCACTAACGTGAAGTACAATATGTTACGAGAAAACAATCTCAGAATCGCGAATATCCGTTGAAGCGTTCCAGAGTTATAACCTCATAAAGAGACAGTGGTCAGAATTGTAAAAATTGGCCCGGTCATTAACGTGCAAACCACCCTTGGGGGTGAAGGGGTTAACCATTTGTTACAGGTCAAGCGGTCTCTACCCCTCTTCCTAGGAATACAGAACACGTTACCTCCCCTGATGATTCTTTACTGATGCAACGCGTTGGGAGAGCCTTAGGGGTAGAGACCGCTTGACCTGTAACAAATGGTTAACGTGGGTCTCCCCCAGGAGATGCAGATGAGTATCATTTAAAATACCCACAGTGAGACTATACAATATATTTAATTTGATTGGATATATCAGCCTTTGCTCATTCAGAAGTGTTTTTAGGGAAGCCAAATCATCAATGTTCTTAGATTTTTCAATATCTAAACAGTGTTCCCGGACTCGTATTTTGAGTTCCCTGCTAGTCATGCCAATGTAGATCTTTTGGCACGGACACTCCACCCAATATATGACCCCTTTCGTAGAGCATGTGATATGGGTGCGAATTTCAAAACTTCTTGTGTGGTCAAAATTATGAAAAACATCACTTTTTTCATGTTATAACACCCTTTACACATGCCACATGGAAAGAAACCTTTCCGTCCAGTGTTTTTATCATTATTGTATTTTCTCTTAGGGTCATATGTACTATGAGTGAGAAGGTCCCGTAAGTTAGGGGCTCTCCTCGCCACAAAGGATGGATTTGGTGGAAGAATAGTTTTCAATGTTTGATCCGTGAGCAGAATGGGCCAATGTTTCTGGATAATATTTTTCATCTGGAACCATTTATTGTTAAAGTTGGTGATAAATCTTACCTGTGGTTCTTCTTTGTTATCCCCACTCGATATCACATTGTTATGCAGGAGCTGTTCACTTGGGGTTCTTTTTGCTCTAATGTATCCCTTATGTATGGCCCTCTACCATAGCCTCTGTCTTGGAATCGTTTCTTCAGGATTTGAGATTGTTCCTCAAAAAGACTTTCATCTGAGCAGATCCTTCTAACCCGAAGAAATTGCCCAATGGGTATTCCATTGATGGTAGATTTAGGGTGGGCTGACGTAGCATGTAGTAGGGAATTGGTAGCAGTGGATTTACGGTAGATCGTAGTAGAAATTTGACCATTACACAATAAAGAAATTGACAGATCTAAAAAGTCAATATGGTGTCCATAGTTATACGTCAATTTGATATTTTGATCATTATTGTTCAAACACGTCATAAATGCTACCAAATCATCCACTGATCCCTCCCAAATAAACATAATATCGTCAATGAAACGGATCCAATTTTGGACCCGTTCCACCCCTGGTATTTCCATTTCTTGGAAGATGGTTCTTTCCCAGGATCCCATAAACACTGGTGTGTACCTCCTTTGTAGATACATGTGTATTTCTTTGTATGTGTTCAATAAAAATTGTGTTTTGCTACCATCTTTGAATGGAGCCTAATCATTCAGGTGTCCAGTTAGTGTAAAGTAGATTTCACTTGCACGTATAGTACGTCTGAGAAAAAAAACAGTGATGGGAGCTGCCCCATAGATTAACAGAGGTCCGAGTGCTATGCGATGTTTTATCGCATAGCACTCATCCGTATTCCTCGCTAGTGTGACTCCGGCCTTAGGCTGATGTCTGAATTCCTGGGTGAATGTGGACACCTCTCTCAGTAAAGCCTGCATTTATGGGTAGATAGGAACCTGCTGTAATTAAAATCACCACATGGTGAAGGACGGAGTGCTCGGTCAGTAAGCTAACATAGAAACACTAAAAACTGACTGGCATCACCAAACTATTCTGAATATGTGCATACCAGGAGCAGCTACTTCCATATACAATATACAAAAAAAGGTTGCACTCTATCGTGCTAAAGCATGTCAATGTGAAATATATGAAATATGAATAGTAGTACAGCTTTTGAATATTAGGAAAAAATGAATGAGACACTTTGCATCAACCAACGTCAAGGTGGTCCCATAAGTCTGATGGGTCCCTATCCAATGTGAACACCTCTCTTAGGCTGATGTCTGAATTCCTGGGTGAATGTGGACACCTCTCTCAGTAAAGCCTGTATTTATGGGTAGATAGGAATCTGCTGTAATCTCTTTATATACACCAGTCACAGTGTCTCCTATGTGTTATTTACATACACCAGTCCTAGTGTCTCCTATGTGATGTATATACACTATTTCAAGTGTTTCCTATGTGCTATATATACACCTGCCCCAGTGTCTCCTATGTGCTATATATACACCACCCCCAGTGTCTCCTATGTGCTATATATACACCACCCCCAGTGTCTCCTATGTGCTGTATATACAGCAGCCCCAGGGTCTCATATGTGCTATATATACACCACCCCCAGTGTCTCCTATGTGCTGTATATACAGCAGCCCCAGGGTCTCATATGTGGTGTGTATGCATCAATCTCAGTGTTTGACCAAATATAACAGGATATGGTAATTTTTAAGTCGATAATTTTGTATTTTCCTCAAGTGATGCCATAAATATCTAAATGGCCTTTGGCAGAAAAAAGGTTCCCCACCCTACTCTAGCTCATTAATGTGCAAGGCCACTCCCTATCTCATCTCTGTGTCAGACTACTGTCAGTCTCTAGCTAGGGGCTTACCATCCATAGGGGCAGCCCACACAGACACTATGGGGCCCGTGAGTTGTGTGGGCTCAATGCAGTCTGAGACTCCATGCACTGCAAGCGAGATAACATCACTACATTGTGTCTGTAGTGTGGAGCCTCAGTACTCACTGTTCAGACTCTGACTCACACTGTTTTTATTTTTTTTAAATGTCCATAATTGTGGGGACATCATACTAAGTGAGAGTCTGCAGGGAGTTGTTGGGGCCCTCAAACTTATTGGGCCATTAGAAAACAAGTTTAGCGTGCACTCAGTCCTATAGACGGTGAGGTGCTGGTGTAATGGACGTGTGGCCCTTAATATAGGATAATGTATAATACACTGCACACTCTAATGAATTATGATGCAAAAAGTGACTAATATTTATTTATACATAATCTGAGAGCATAACAGAATAATGCAGTGGAAAAGGGCCATTATACTGAGTGGGGTACTGGAGGAGGCAATTATACTGAGTGGGGAGCTGGTGGGGGTCATTATATTAAATTGGTGGCAGGTGGGGCCCTTATACTGAGTAGTGGCTGTGAAGGGCAGTGAAGGCTCCCATACAAAATTGGGGACTGTTAGGTCTCTCATACTGTGTTGGCACCCTCATATCGAGTGCTGTGCTGTGGCGACCCTCTTTCTGTGTGGGAGTCCTCATAATAAATAGGGGCTGTGTAGACCCTTATGCTGAGTAGGGGCTCTGGGGTCCCTCATACTAAGTGAGGGACATGATGTGTGGGGGAACTATAGAGATATCATTCTATGGGGTCGGAACTTTAGGGGCATCATTATATGAGGGTGTGGGAACTGTGAGAACATCATACTTTGCTGGAGGCACTGTGGAGTCATCATACTGTATGTGAGGTGTGAAACTATGGGGGGATTACTTAGTAACATAGTTAGCAAGGCCAGAAAAAGACATTTGTCCATCCAGTTCAGCCTATATTCCGTCGGAATAAATCCCCAGATCTACGTCCTTCTAAAGAACCTAATAACTGTAAGATACAATATTGTTACGCTCCAGGAAGACATCCGGGCCTCTCTTGAACCCCTCGACTGAGTTCGCCATTACCACCTCCTCAGGCAAGGAATTCCAGATTCTCACTGCCCCAACAGTAAAGAATCCTCTTCTATTTTGGTGGGAAAACCTTCTCTCCTCCATATGCAGAGAATGCCCCCTTGTGACCGTCACCTTACTTGGTGTAAACACATCCTCGGAGAGATATTTGTATTGTCCCCTTACATACTTATACATGGTTATTAGATCGCCCCTCAGTTGTCTTTTTTCTAGACTAAATAATCCTAATTTTGATAATCTCTCTGGGTATTGTAGTTCCCCATCCCCTTTATTAATTTTGTTGCCCTCCTTTGTACTCGCTCTAGTTCCATTATATCCTTCCTGAGCACCGGTGCCCAAAACTGTACACAGTACCCCATGTGCGGTCTAACCAAGGATTTGTACAGAGGCAGTATAATGCTCTCATCATGTGTATCCAGACCTCTTTTAATGCACCCCATAATCCGCTGCCTGGCACTGGCTACTCCAGGTAAGCTTATAATTAACTAGGATCCTCAAGTCCTTCTCCATGTCAGATTTACCCAGTGGTTTCGCGTTCAGTGTGTAATGGTGATATTGATTCCTTCTTCCCATGTGTATAACCTTACATTTATCATTGTTAAACCCCATCTGCCACCTTGTGGCCCAAGTTTCCAACTTATCCAGATCCATCTGTAGTAGAATACTATCTTCTCTTGTATTGACTGCTTTACATAGTTTTGTATCATCTGCAAAATTGATATTTTACTGTGTAAACCTTCTACCAGATAGTTAATAAATATGTTGAAGAGAATAGGTCCCAACACCGATCCCTGCGGTACCCCACTGGTCACAGCGACCCAGTTAGAGAATATACCATTTATATATAACCACCATATACCATTATACCAATATACCATTTATATATACCAATATAACCACCCTCTGCTTTCTATCACTAAGCCAGTTACTTACCCATTTACACACATTTTCGCCCAGACCCGGCATTCTCATTTTGTGTACCAACCTCTTGTGTGGCACGGTATCAAAACCCTTTGGAAAAATCAAGATATGCCAAGTCGAATGACTCACCTTGGTCCAGTCTATAGCTTACCTCTAAGTGCCAGGAGTGGCCACAGCCCGCTCCCAGAATTTTAACCCCCGGAAGACTGTGATCAAACAAGATCACAGTGTCCTGGAGCCTGCACAGGGCTGAAAGCCCTTCTGCCTTTGGATCGGAGACCCCGGCGGCACGCCTCAGGGTCTCGATCACTGCCATGGAGACCCGATGTCGTCATGGCAACATCCGGGTCTCCAAAGCTGAGAAACTTCCTGTCATGCGCAATTAAGTAAAAAAATGTTTTTTAAATAATTGTAAAAATATTTTTAAAAAAATAATAATAAATAAATATTTATTCCATCATTAAATCAATATTTGAATAAAAAAATCTAAAACAATAAAAGTACACATATTTAGTATCACCACGTCCGTAACGACCTGACCTATAAAACTGTTGCACTAGTTAACCCCTTTAGTGAACACCATAAAAAAAGGCAAAAAACAATGCTTTATCATCATACCGCCAAACAAAAAGTGGAATAACATGCAATCAAAAAGACGGATATAAATAAACATGGTAACACTGAAAACGACCCGCGTAAAATGAGCCACCATACAGCGTCATCAGCAAAAAAATAAAAAAGTTATAGCTGTCAGAATAAAGTGATGCAAAAGCAATTATTTTTTCTATAAAATAGTTTTTATTATATAAAAGTGCCAAAACATAAAAAAAGATATAAATGAGGTATCGCTGTAATCGTACTGACCTGAAGAATAAAACTGCCTTATCAATTTTACCACACGTGGAATGGTGTAAATGCCCCCCCAAAACAAATTCATTAATTGCTGGTTTTTGTTCATTCTGTCTCCCAAAAATCAGAATAGAAAGTAATCAAGAAATGTCATGTGCCCGAAAATGGTACCAATAAAAATATCAACTCGTCTCGCAAAAAACAAGACCTCACATGACTCTGTGGGCCAAAATATAGAAAAATTATAGATCTCAAAATGTGGTGATGCAAAAACTATTTTTTGCAATAAAAAGCGTCTTTTAGTGTGTGACAGCTGCCAAACATAAAAGCCTGCTATAAAAACCCGCTATAAATAGTAAATCAAACCCCCATTAGATAGTGATCTATCTTAGTTAGGGAAAAATAATAAAATAAAAAATGTATTTATTTCCATTTTCCCATTAGGGTTAGGGTTAGAGTTAGGGTTAGGGCTAAAGTTAGGGTTAGGGTTGGGGCTAAAGTTATGGTAAGGGTTGGGTTTTGGCTAAAGTTAGGGTTAGGGTTGGGGATAAAGTTAGGGTTAATGTTGGGGCTAGAGTTGGGGTTAGGGTTTGATTTACATTTACAGTTGGGATTAGGGTTAGGGTTGGGATTAGGGTTAGGGTTGGTATTAGGGTTAGGGGTGTGTTAGGGTTAGATTTATGGTTAGGGTTATGGTTAGGGTTGGGATTAGATTTAGGTTTGTGTTGGGTTAGGGTTGGAGTTAGAATTGGGGGTTTCCACTGTTTAGGCACATCAGTGGCTCTTCCAACGCGACAAGGCATCTAATAATATAATAATAATCTTTATTTATATAGCACCAACATATTCCGCAGCGCTTTACATTTTAACAGTTTCAAAACAAGTTATAAGTAACAGCGTTAACAATGCAATAATTAAAGCAAAATAAGACGACCCTGCTAGTGAGAGCTTACAATCTACAATGAGGTGGGGGAGATACAAAGTACAGGTGTGTATATACAATAGTGTATTTACAATGATGGTTCAGCCATCTTGAGGGAGTGAGGGATGTAGCTTTATACTATGGCCTTCTTGAAGGGCACATCCCCGAGGCTGATCTTGGGCATGTCAGCTGATCTCAATTCCAGCCAATTCAGCGTTGAAAAACTCAAACTGTGCTCCTTCCCTTCTGAGCTCTGCTATGCGCCAAAACAGTGGTTTACCCCCACATATGGGGTATTAGCACTCTCAAGACAAATTGCACAACAACTTTTGGGGTGCAATTTCTCCTGTTACCCATGTGAAAATAAAATATTGGGTGGCGAAAAGATCTTTTTTGTGAAAAAAAATATGATTTTTTATTTTTATGGCTCTACGTTATTAACTTCTGTGAAGCACTTGGGGGTTCAAAGTGCTCACCACACATCTAGATAAGTTACTTAGGGGGTCCACTTTCCAAAATGGTGTCACTTGTGGGGGTTTTTCACTGTTTAGTCACATCAGAGGCTCTCCAAACGCGACATGGCATCCGATCTCAATTCCTGACAATTTTGCATTAAAAAGTCAAATGGCTTTCCTTCCCTTCCGAGCTCTGCCATGCGCACAAACAGTGGTTTACCTGCACATGTGGGGTATCAGCATACTCAGGACAAATTGTACAACTTTGGGGTCCAATTTCTCCTGTTACTCTTGGGAAAATAAAACAAATTGGATCTGAAGTAAAGTTTTTATGAAAAAAAGTTAAATGTTATTTTTTTTTAAACATTCAAAAAGTTCCTGTGAAGCACCTGAAAGGTTAATAAACTTCTTGCATGTGGTTTTGAGCACCTTCAGAGGTGCAGTTTTTTGAGAATGGTGTAACTTTTTGGTATTTTCTATCATATAGACCCCTCAAAGTGACTTCAAATGTGATGTGGTCCCTAAATAAAAAATGGTGTTGTAAAAATGAGTAATCACTGTTTAATTTTAAACCCTTGTAACTTCCTAACAAAAAAAATTTTGGTTCCAAAATTGTGCTGATGTAAAGTAAACATTTGGGAAATATTACTTATTTAGTAGTTTGTGTGACAAATTTAAAGTTTGAAAATTGCAAAATGTTCAAAATTTTCGCCAAATTTCCTTTTTTCACAAATAAATGCAAGTAATATCAAAGAAATTTTACCACTATCATGTAGTAAAATATGTCATGAGAAAACATTGTCAGATTCACCAGGATCCATGGAAACATTCCAGAGTTATTACCTCATAAAAGGACAGTGATCAGAATTGTAAAAATTGGCCCGGTCATTAACATGCAAACCACCCTTGGGGGTAGAGGGGTTAAACTCCAGACCATGTCACTCTTTCCATCATGTGACTGATCACACAGGTCCTGGCTGATCTGCAGGTGGAGATAAGTGGACACTCTCCCTCCCGCTCTATGAATGTCCACATGAAACCAGCCCATTATGCAACTTTAACTTAACTCTCACAACACAAAGTGTGCTGGAGGAAAAATACCCTGGTTTCATATCACTGACGCCATTAAGCGCAGTGACACATATCTCCCCTCTATTACATTACCAGTGACTTTTTCACACAAGCCAACATCCTCTGAGCATTTATGTGTGCACTTGCTTTTCATCCAATGGCGTGGGCTCACTCACAATTTTGCCTAATATTATTACCATGAATATACAATAAAGCAAGAGGGGATTGTAGGGGAGAAATGGGAAGAGCAGGCTTCTAAGTGTAGTAGTTACTGTAGTTTCCAAAGGTATATACTCAGTGTGAATCCAATCACCTTTTTGGTGTCTTGAGATACTGCGTATAGATCCAATCCATGGATCACTCCATTCCTCTTTCCATTCAGTTTGCTGCAGAGATCTGAGAACTAGTGAGAGCATTGGACAGTGCTTTCATAGGCGATAACACTTTGCAAATATTTTTCCCAGAAATAAGCGCTCTTGAAGGATGATGATTAGTGTTGAGCATTCCGATACTGCAAATATCGGGTATCGGCCGATATTAGCTGTATCGGAATTCCGATTCCGAGTTCCGATATTTTCGTCTTATCGGATACCGGAATCGGGATTGTCACTGTCACTGTCAGTGTCCGTCGGTCGGGTCTGTCAGGAGTCAGCGGCACTTACCTGGCAGAAGATCTCCGGCGGTCACGTCCTGCACTGCTTCATGGCCGCAATCTTCTTTCCCCGGCGGTCACATGCAGTTTCTCGCGATAACTGCAGTGACTGCTGGGTAATCCCGGCCGTAAAGCAGTCAGTCCGATGACGTCACCGCCGGGGAAGCAGGTAATCAGCTGTGCTGCGTCGCGATGACAGGCTCTGCCTGTCATTGCGATGTAGCAGAGTTGGATCGTCGTGGGACTGTCGTTCTGGACTGCGTCGGACAGGTGGTATACTGTTGGTTTTTTTTTTTTTCTTTTTTTACAGGAGATCGATGGCGTCGCAGGAATGAGAGAGTAATAAAATTAATGAAAACTGTGTTGTCTCTTTTATTTCATTAAAATACTTTTTTCTTGCTTTGTCTTTTTTTTATACATTTAATAACTTTGGGATTAATAATGGATCGGTGTCTTATTGACACCTCTCCATTATTAACCGGGCTTATTGTCACCGTGCAATCAACGGTGACAATAACCCCTTATTACCCCGCTTGCCACCGCTACAGGGCAAGTGGGAAGAGCCGGGTAAAGTGCCACAATTGGCACATCTTTTGATGCGCCAAATGTGGGGCTGCTGTAGCCTGGTATTATCAGGCTGTTGAGGGCCAAAATCCATGGGCCTTGACAGTCTTTTAATACCAGGCCGCAGCAGTCTGCATTTTACTTGGCTGGTTAACAAAAATAGGGGGGATCCCCACGCCGTTTTTTTTTCGAGGGGATCCCCTATTTTTGTTAACCAGCCAAGCTAAGCAGACTGCTGTGGCCTGGTATTATCAGGCTTGCAAGGTCCATGGATATTGGATCCTTACCAGCCTGAAAAACCAGGCCTCAGCGGTCTGCTTCATCTGGCTGGTTAACAAAAATAGGGGGGACCCCACGCCAATTTTTTTCGAGGGGATCCCCTATTTTTGTTAATCAGCCAAGATATGCAGACTGCTGTGGCCTGGTATTATCAGGCTGGCAAGGTCCATGGATCTTGGCTCCTTAACAGCCTGAAAATCCAGGCCTCAGCGGTCTGCTTCATCTGGCTGGTTAACAAAAATAGGGGGGACCCCACGCCAATTTTTTTCGAGGGGATCCCCTATTTTTGTTAATCAGCCAAGATATGCAGACTGCTGTGGCCTAGTATTATCAGGCTGGCAAGGTCCATGGATCTTGGCTCCTTAACAGCCTGAAAATCCAGGCCTCAGCGGTCTGCTTCATCTGGCTGGTTAACAAAAATAGGGGGGACCCCACGCCATTTTTTTTTCGAAGGGAACCCCTATTTTTGTTAATCAGTTCCCTCTGACGTCACTGATTGTGTCCCTGGCTGACCTGAAGTGAAAGTGGAAAGCAATCAATTAAGCTTTCCACTTAAGGGACCGTCTCACATAGCGATATCGCTACCGAGATCGCTGCTGAGTCACTAGTTTTGTGACGCAGCAGCGAGCTCACCAGCGATATCGCTGTGTGTGACATTCAGCGACGATCAGCCCCCCTGCCGGGTATCGCTGATCGTCGCTGAAATGTCAGGACCTTTTTTTGATCGCTGGTTTCCCGCTGACAGGCACACATCGCTGCGTGTGACAGGCGGAGACCAGCGATCTGCTGGTAACCAAGGTACACAGCGGGTTTCCAGGCGCGGGGCTGTGCCTAGAAACCCGCTGTGTACCTTGGATACCAGCGCCCTGATGCAGGGAGCTGGTATCCAAGGTACACAGCGGGTTTCCAAGCGCTGCGCGGTGCCTGGAAACCCGCTGTGTACCTTGGTTACCAGCGGATCGCTGGTCTCCCGCCTGTCACACGCAGCGATGCGTGCCTGTCAGAGGGAAACCAGCGATCAAAAAAAGGTCCTGACATTTCTGCGACGATCAGCGATACCCGGCAGGGGGGCTGATCGTCGCTGAATGTCACACACAGCGATATCGCTGGTGAGCTCGCTGCTGCGTCACAAAACTAGTGACTCAGCAGCGATCTCGGTAGCGATATCGCTATGTGAGACGGGCCCTTAAGCGATGTTACCCGCAGTGTCGCTGTCCCAGATCGCTGCCTGAGCTGCCTGTTTGGCAGCTCAGCAGCGATCATGTAGCGATACACCAGCGATCCTGACAAGTGCATATCGTTGTCGGGATCACTGGTGTATCGTTATGTGACACCCAGCCTTTACTCTCCTGTCAGGCAGGAGAGGAACTCATTCATTTGGGGTTTACTGTGAGGCTGCAGCATTAGCTGCGGTCCCTGCAGTAAACATTAACCCTTTCTGAAGGATTTACACCGTGGGACCTGACTGTGCATGGGATAGGTAAGAATAATTTTGCTTTTTTATTTTATTTTTATTACAGGAAATGGTTTTAGCAGGTAAATAAAATATGGTCAAAAACTGTGTGATTATTTCATTAAACTTCTTTTTTATTAAAGTGTGTGTGTTTGATTTTTCTTTCATACAATAGGATTAATAATTGATAGTTGTCTAATTGACAGCTCTCAATTATTAACCTGGCTTAAAGTGACCTTTCAATTGCAAGGTCATTTTAACCCCTTATTAACCCATTCGCCACCGCTACAGGGCAATGGGAATAGACGGGCAAAGTGCCAGAAAGGGCAAATCTAATTAGAGATTTGCCCTTTCTGGGGTGTCTGGGGGCAGATGTTAAGTAGCCGGGGGGGGCCAAAAATAATGGTCCCTCTCTGGGCTATTATTATCTGCCCCACTCACTGACTTTGTCTGTCTGGTTGCGAAAATAGGGCGGGAGCCCACGCATTTTTTTTCAGCAATTTTACACCTCATATATATATATACATGTCATTGAATTTGTGACACATATATATATATATTTATATTTGTAGTTCATACACTTCTACATAGTATAATAGCCGCTAATTCAATTGCCGGCTTTTGTGAAAATGCAGAACCCGACATGAAATGACACTTGGTGTACATAGGGTTAACCATGTCTTTTCATGTCCTTTGCTATCTAATTTGCACAAACAATTAAATCAGACTATGTGTGCAAATTTCACACCTGTAGGGGTTAATTAAAGGTGTAAATTCGTAGCAAAAAAGTCCGTTTTTTTTACAACGAATTTACACCTTTAATTAACCCCTACAGGTGTGAAATTTTGCACACATAGTCTGATTTAATTGTTTGTGCAAATCAGATAGCAAACGACATGAAAAGACATGGTTAACCCTATGTACACCAAGTGTCATTTCATGTCGGGTGCTTCTGTCTTTTCACTGAAGCCGGCTTTACCCGGCAATTGAATCAAAGGATATTTTACTATGTAGAAGTGTATAAACTATACATATATGTATATATATATGTCACAATGACATGTATATATATATATATATATATATATGTATTCTATGTGTGTATATTTAGTGTTTACAAGGAAAGAATGGGGTTTTTTTAGTTGCGATATTTTGTTCCCATAGACTTACATGGGACTTCCGGTATCGGTATCGGGTATCGCCGATTTTTTAGTGATATCGGCGATACCATTCCGATTCCGATACCTTAGGATATCGGAAAGTATCGCTCAACTCTAATGATGATGGAACTCGATATTCGTATTCAGCCTTGAATCTGAATATTGAATTCCGTCATCATACTTCAGGAGCGCTTATTGCTGGGAAAAAAATTTACAACATGAATATACAATCCTCAAAGGTCAACTTCCCATAACGATCCAGGAGAAATTTGGTGAAGAACAATTTTTTTTAGCACGATGGAGACCATGTCATAAACCAAAAGTGATAATCAAGTGGTTCGGTGAACAAAACAATACAATTTTAGGTCCATGACCATGAATCTATCTAGATCTCAATCCCATTGAGAACCAGTGGAGAATCCTCAAAAAGCAGATGGGGAAACAAAAACACAGACATTTCAATAAACTCCAATCACTTATTAGGGACAAATTACTTGTCATCAGTTTGGATTTTGCCTAGAAGCTGATATCCAACATGCCTGGGTGAAATGCAAAAATCATGAAAATAAATGTCAACACCATAAATATTGAGTCTTTGCATAAACTTGATGCATTTATAAATAAAAGTCTAAAGCGTATGAAATGCTTCTAATTGTACTTCACACTGAAGCAGCATACCATGTGAAAACCCAAATTTGCATCTGACTCAAAAATTTTGGCTATGACATTGAGCTCCCCTGTCTGCCAATATTGGGAGAAGGTTTTCAATATGGATGAAGGAATCCTGTCACTACTAAATATGATTCTGCTTTTGGCTCCGGATGTAGCTGCCTGATACACAGTGATTTTATAAAAAGTTACGCATAATAATAAGTGACCAAGTGATGGAATTAAGGTCTCCTGACCCTACTTTGTTACCCTCAGATAAGGCATCATAAACTTAATGACAGATTCCCTTATCAAGGCAATGCTGCTTTACACAATTTTTTTTTAACTAGAGGTTCACTTTAATGGAGAGTGCTCCATTACTTTTACAAATGCTGTTCAGTATAACTAAAAATCAGTTTGATCATTTGTTATTCATAGGACAGAGTAAGAGTCTAATAAGGTCATTACCACAGTAGACTTCTCCGGCTAGAGACCAATATATTATCCTTATTAAAAGTCATCCCTTTGAATGACATCACTAAATATTCCATTTTAACACAGCAGTATAAAATCATTTTTAGCCCGTGTGCTTGACAATTACGGAGCGCCATGAGCGCTATTGTATGAGCACAGGGACTGGGCACAGAGGAAGCTTCTGGAGAGCTCCTTCTGAAGGCTGTGAAGTGTTTAAAATGAGCACCGCTGAAAGACATCAACTCGCCCTGACATTATCCTCCCAAGGTGAAGTGCTCCACACATCTGTGCTGCGGATACATTAGAAAGACCTGACTGCCATTACCACTCGCAGCCACTGTTGTGCAGACAATATTGGACTGCCACAGCTATGATGAATTAACGTAACAAGAGATGAATAAGAATTGTAACCACTGAATTATATGATTGGATACAATACAAAAAGAGTAAAAACCAGTAGACATGTTAATTGCAAAATGGAAAGGTGCCTGGAAATACTGTAATAATAACATACACATTGTTCATTTTTCCTTTGGCACCCAGTCACTCCATTGAACCCCTAGTGGTAAGCGCACTTATTGCTTCTGTTCAAGTAAAGGATTCTGCATTCATATATCAAATATATAACCTAGGGAGTTTTCAAGAACATTGCTCAAAAAATGTTGCATTTCATGCCTTGCAAAGGCTTCAGTAATGACTCTTTTCAGAGAGAGATGAGACTGCATAGCCAGCAGGGAAGAATACAAACTGTGGGTGAATTAAAATGGAGCTACCAGATCTTGTCTATCTAATTACAATCACTTGAATGTGATCCTACTGTCACCAAAGTCAAATACTCAATTACCAAAAAGTACATATATTTGTATATCAAGATAAAATGTAATTAATCACGTAAAGGATTTAACTGAAATTGGTCTGAAATCTTTAAACACATTTAATTATCTTGATGATGGAAATTATATTTCTTGTAATTGTATTCCATTGCTGATAAAAAGTAATTATGCATCACCAAGCAAATTTATTGCATTAATAAGAGATCTACGGATCATTTCCATTACAGGAGAAAGCTTTTAGTAAATGCTTTATGTTTCAAGGAGATTCTTCATTGCAGGTGCACAGAGAACAGGTTGTATTAAAATATTAAAGTTTACGTCTTCTTGCCCTCAACCATTAGCAGCAGCTTCTCATTTCATATATTTACCCATAAATGTTTCCATTTAATATTCATAGGATCGGCTTGTTATTTTCAACTCTGAAATATTCTCCTTTTCCAGTGTATATTAGGAGATGGGAGTTTAGAGTTTCCCAAGTTTTGAAAAAAACGTATGAGTATTGAGTATACTTGTTAGTTCAGGTGACTTTTAAGAATAAGGTGCTTTGTGAGTACATGAAGAATAGCACTATTTCTGGCCATCGTCTTGCATTTTCACTGATTTTACTTTCTGAATGCTTTATCTCCAATTTTCAGTTTTCCCTGAGCTAGTGGAAAGCTATATCAGCTGTATCTCACTATACAGCACATAGAGAAATAAGGCACTCCTGCTCTCTTCTGTCATTGTCATCTGGTAGTTCTGCTTGCTGAACATATACTACATGCTAAGAAGCATGAAATACATTATACAGCAGTACCGATCAGTGCAGCTGTGAATTTAACTGTGATAAACACTTACTAGAAAGCTGAAGCACCCTATGAGTCTCTCCTAAAATGAGCAGAGCAGATGTCTGCTTTTACCAAGTGCTACTCTCTGAGTAAGGCCGGGATCACACATGTGAGAAACACGGACGAGTCTAGCATGTTAATATCCGGCACTGCCGCCTGCACTCGGGAGCGGAGCTGCATAGAAATACATGCAGCCAAACGCTCCGCTCCCGAGTGCAGGCAGCAGTGCTGGATATTAACATGTGAGACTCGTCCATGTTTCTCGCATGTGTGACCCCGGTCTAATACTTTGAGTCAGTTGTATAACTGTAAGGAGGTGGCGGGGACCCTCATCTGCCCCCTCTCCCATGTGCAGAGCCCGTGTATTCTATGTGGTACCCGATAGTAATGTAATGTATGTGTTTTGCATTGTACTGTATTGTGCTGTGTTTGTAATGTTTTGATGTTCCTATATGTGTTAGAGACAGGACCAGCATAGGTTAACTTGGTGTCCTGGACTTGCAGCCTCTTGGGAGCAGGAAGTTCCAGTTTCTGGCTTAGAGCCCAGGCACGTTTGCCCAGGGGCAGATCCTCAGCTGCGGATGTATGCCTTGCCTGGACCCCAGGAGGGGTGAAGACTACTGCTTGGACCCCAGGAGGGGTAAAGGGTGCTGCCCCGGACCTTTGGACAGCACAAGGGGCACCAGGACTACGTAAATGCCCAGCCAAAGGGACTTTTAGCGTTCAGATTCCGGCATATGGACAACCTCCTCTTCCGACCGCCGTGGCTGTTGTGGGTAAGACCATGGACGTTGTTAGGGAGAGAATAGGAAAGTTATTTGAACTGCTGCAACTATATTTTTTTCCCTGTCTTTTTCTACCTTTTAATACATACTTTATCCATCAATAAATAGTTATCCCTGTTGGATCCTACCCGTGATTCTGGACCTTGTTTACCTGGGCTGCAGTGACTGCAGAGCGCAGGTACAGTACAGACCAAAAGTTTGGACACACCTTCTCATTTAAAGATTTTTCTGTATTTTCATGACTATGAAAATTGTAAATTCACACTGAAGGCTCAAAACTATGAATTAACACATGTGGAATTAAACAATACACTTAACAAAAAAGTGTGTAACAACTGAAATTATGTCTTATATTCTAGGTTCTCAAAGTAGCTACCTTTTGCTTCGATGACTGCTTTGCACACTCTTGGCATTCTCTTGATGAGCTTCAAGAGGTAGTCACCAGAAATGATCTTCCAACAGTCACCGGGCATGGCGGTGAGTAAAGCATCCCCACCTGGCCATCCCATTACTTCTTCCTGCCCCCCAGCTTCCTGTGGCCCCGCCGTTATCATCGGAGGTGCCCTGTCTTCCAAATCTGTCATCGCCCTGGCATCGAGGGCACCTGCATTCCCACAGGCCGTACCCACTCCTGCTAACCCCGGTGGCCCATGTTTAGAGGAGCCCCGGGTGCTCACGGCTGCAGAGGCCCGATGGATCCGAGGAGTTATACGGGAAAAGAAGCGTCTTGAGTGCCGCATTGTCAAGGAATTGCAACGCCCTGGCAGGAGAGCTGCAGCTGGTTAGATGACCAGTTGCGTGGTCTGGCTCCTCGACCTGGACAGAGGCTATGGGTTTATTCTGGAGGCCCAGACCGGAGAAAAAGTCTACGTGAATGATGGGTCATCGATGCAATAAGAACATGCGCTGCAGATACAATGTGGCTATGTAGAAAACGATACCTGGGAGCCCAGTGGCGATGTGGTTAACCTCCTCAAACGCGAGTGCCGTGTTAGCACTGATTCATTAGTATTCAGCATATAGGTTTGCACCATTTTGTGTTTAGTCACTAAATCATTGTGCACTTTAGGTACTGTTTAATTATGGGACATGTTTAATTTATTCAGTAATATGCCATCAGGTTTCACATTTTAGCATTTTCTGTATGAGCTTTGCACATTGATTTATTGTTTTGCACTTTTGGGCATTTTTTCATTTTCTTGTTTTTCTCTTTTACTATGAGTGTGTTTTCAATTGCACTATTATGGGTTATGTACTGATCTTTCACTTCATATATGCATATGTTTGGCACTTTATTATTGTTTAAATGCGCTGCCGTTGCATATGTGGCCATATTTTGTGATTAATTATATATTGGTGTTGATTTTTATGGGATTTTATTTACCTGGCTATTTATATTGAGTTCCAGAACATTAGGCTATGTATGTTTGGTTCCCCTCATTTTTATCTTATATATACATGCATTGGTTTTTATTATAATGTTTTGTGCAATATAAGCTATTTTTCAAATAAAGAATTTATATTATTACACTTCATTGCCTGGTAGTATCTTTCTATATGTGCCAATTGGTGGTTTCTTCTCCCCTATCCATTTCTCTTGCACCTGGGTGTTCCTCTTTTCCTCTTTTTGTGAACTGTAGCTTTAAGTGACTCGGCCATAGATACCACCCCGTTCCACCTTGTTACATAACATCACAGCCAGCTTGACTATTATGTCATGGGGGATCTATTTGGTTTTTTTAAGGTGGTGCTGCTGCTTTCTGATTGATGGTAAACAGTTATTTTTTATGTAACGGTCAGCATAACTAGCACCGTAAAGAACTGTTCTGTGACTATTCTACTTGTTTCTCATAATATAAATTTAAGTCAGCTCAATGATATCACAACTATTATGGCTTTCATCTCAGGAGAAGTCTTTATCTGCATATTGGCCTGATAAAGTATTTGTTTCATCTTTTTATTTTAGTTAGTCTGTGCAAATGTGCGGTGTTTGAAACACATCCACACTTAGAGTATGTCATGTACACACTTCTCAGCCTGAAATATGGAGTGTGCCACAACTTATCTCTCCTCACTCATTCTTGCACTCAACCTATGGGTCATCCATACACCCTTGAAGGCATCAACTGTAGTGCATCATTCAAATATTGTGAACAAAGTGTAGTTGTATTACTCCTACACTCATAAAAGCTCTGCACACAGTGCAAAACCTACCAATAATTATAATCAGGGTCATCCATACACCCTTAAAGGCACCAAATGGAGTGCCGCATAAAAAAATTAAGAAACTGTAGTTGTGATACGTTTACACTTATAAAAGCTTTGCACTAAGTGCAAAGCCAGGAGCAAAATTATAAGTAGGGTCATCCATAGACTCTAGAAGGCAACAATTGGTGGGCCTCTTTCAAATATAGAATTTTGAAATCACTTTATGCTGTCATCTGGTGGTGTGGAAAAGCCTAATCCAGGCTTTGTTAATTGTTATCAGAGTGAGCCTGCCAGCACTTTCTGTTGACAGGCAAAAGCGCTTGTCTGTTATGGCACGAAGAACCTACTCAGACAAGACGCTAGCGGCAGGTCAGCACTAGACCTCCAAGGCATAGAGGGACAGCTCATGCCATGTGTCCAGCTTTGAGACGCAACTGCTGAAGGTTGCAGAGGAATTAGAGAATATGCTGGTTTTGTCGGCCGGGTATTGCTTGATAATCTTAAAAACTTTTCCCTCCTTGTCAAAAATACCCAGTCATGAAGGCCTTGATGCTGGGAGGATTTCATGAAATTGGTCCAGGCCATTGACAGTGTACTCCTTCCTTTGCTATACCTGGATGGGTAAGAAAGCTTGTTCCTGCTGCTAGCGCTATCTGATGGGAATTTTTTCCACAATGGCCTTCTGGTATAGCACCATTTTAGTAGACCTCTCAGCCTCAGGAAGGAGAGATGCAAATTTCTCCTTGTAGCATAGGTCTAGCAGGGTAAACGACCATGTACTATTTGTTGGCCAAGATTAATATAATGAGAGGGTTACAGGAAAGGCAGCTGTACATAAAGTCCACCATATGTGTCAGGGTCCCTACAGCCAACACTTCCCTGACTCCACCATGATGACTACTCTCCATTTCCTCCTCCTCCATTTATCCTCCTCATTCCCCTACTTGGACCATCCATGTAGGAGAGACGGGGCGAAGCTTTTGTGTGCGTGCTAGCCTCTGTTGTGCTCCTGTTCCTCCTCCTTCTCAGCCTTCATGTCCTCATTGTTGGCCAATCTGCACTGCGCAGATGAGATGAGGCTGGCTTTGTAATATCTCTCTGACTCATGTATTCCTCAACTCCACTTTGTCTGCGTGCAAAGCTTCATGTTTGTCAGCATAGAAGCTGGATCATTGAACTGATAATGGCATCATCGCTGCTCACCATCTTTGTTGAGTCCTCAAAGTCTTTGAGAACTGCACAAATGTCAGACATCCATGCCAACTTTTCTGTTATGTGCAGAAACTGACCAGAATATCGAAAGGGCGTGTTGGAAGTAGTATTCAACAACTGGCCTCTGCTGCTCACAAAGCCTTGATAGCATGGGCAATGTGGAGTTCCAGTGCGTTCTCATGTCGCACACCAGTCTGTGAGCTGTCACTTGCATGTGCTGCTGCAGCACTGCCAGAGCTGCGGCTGCAGCAGCCAACTTGCGGAAATGGCCGCTGATGTGGCAAAGCTTGACCAGAAGCTCTAAAAAAATATGAGTAGGTTTTCAGAACCTGCTGAACTACCTAGTTGAGCTTGTGGGTCAAGCATGGTACATGAGTGAGCTTGCCAAGCGTCACAGCAGCCACCAGGTTACAGTCATATTCACACACAACCATGCCTGTGTCATGGGTGCATCGCCACGAAGATCGTCGCGATTGCACATTCTGACTTCTCACAGCTGAGCTGCTGTTTCTTTGTGTTTGGTAATGAGAGAGTTAATTTTACCTAGCTCTTTGCTAAGACTAGGTCCAGCCTCGCCCGGCTGCTTTGGATTATGTTCTAATTAGTTTCCTTTATATTCCTGCCAGTCTGGGTGTTTGATGCCGGTGAAAGCATTCATATAGTTTAGCAGACTGGATCGGTTCTGGGAATACTTAAGCTAAGAGCTCCTTAGTTGTTTTTACTCTTACAGCTTATAGTTTATCTCTGAGACCTAAGGTGTTCCTACTGTGTGTGAGTGTTGTATGTAAGACTTTATTTACTTTATTTCTTATCTTTCTTGTTTGTCTTTCTGTTCATTAACCGTTACCTGTTCATTCCCTTTGGTGGTATTCAGGGTCCTTCTTAGGACTAGAATACAGTTGGCAGGGATTGATAGGAGACAGGGTTTACGCTGGTGGCCTGGACCTCTGTACCTTTAACAGTACCTCCAGGTTGAGGGATTAGTTAGGACCCCAGTTAGGGTCAGCTTAGACCCCGGTCACCCTCTAGCCGGAGACAGCGTATAACGGATTCCGTTCTGACCCACTGGACATTCTGTCAGGTAATTCTATGTTATCATATAGCTATGCGCATGTTATATAGTATGTTGCCCTTTTGATATAGATTACTGACATCTCATATATATATCTGCTATACAGCGTGACATTTTCACCGGCCCATACTAAGATTCTCCCCAGCTATCATGGATCCAGTAGCCCAGCTGGCCCGGCAGTTGCAGGGATTGTCCATGGAGTTGGCAGACATTAAGTCCAAGGTTTTGTCCCCCCCGGAGCAAACCAGATCTGAACCTAAGGTTGCTCTCCCGGACAGGTTCACTGGTGGGCGGGACAAATTTTTTACTTTCCGGGAGGCATGTAAATTGTACTTTCGGCTGCGGCCTCGGTCATCTGGGAGTGAAGAGCAGAGGGTGGGAATTGTTATCTCGCTCTTACAAGGGGATCCTCAATCTTGGGCGTTCTCTATTCCTCCAGGCTCCCAGATCTCCAGTCAGTGGATCGATTTTTTACTGCCCTGGGTCTGGTATATGATGATCCGGATCGAGTCTCCCTTGCTGAAACAAGGTTACGTAAAATACGGCAAGGAAATCGTCCAGCGGAGGAATATTCTTCTGAGTTCCGTAGATGGGCAACAGATACTCAGTGGAATGACCCAGCTCTTAGGAGCCAGTTTTGTCAAGGGTTGTCTGACAAATTAAAGGATGTGTTAGCTCAGTATGATTCTCCTCCATCACTGGAGGCTGCTATGGCCCTCGCTATTCGCATTGATAGACGTCTTCGGGGAAGACGCGAGGTAACTCCGCCCCCCGTGATGACTCCACCTACTACTAAAGTCCCTTATACTGAGGTTCCCCTGGTCTGTTCTGAGGAACCCATGCAGTTGGGAGGGACATCATTTTGTAGGAGGGAATCAGCGGTGCGCCGCAAGACTAGAAGGTGTTTCTTTTGCGGGAGAGAGGGACATTTTGTTGGGGGGTGTCCATCCCGGACCTCTTTGAACCAAGGAGTTAACCTGGGAGTGTGTATTTCGTCCCCAAATCCCTCTCAGTTTCTCGTGCCTGCGGAGGTGGTGATTGGTACTAGAACTGAGAGGATTTCTGTTTTTCTTGATAGTGGGTCCGGGGCTAATTTGGTGGACACTCGGTTTGCCCAGGTGCATGGTATGCAACTGAGTGTATTGGCCAAACCAGTCCCTATAGTCTCTATTGATTCTAGACCTCTTGGTCAAGGTAGCTTGGTACAAGCTGTTCATAACATAGATCTTCGAGTAGGGGCAATACATAAAGAGCAATTGTCTTGTTATGTGTTGGAGGGTCTGCCTGCTCCTATTGTGTTGGGACTTCCTTGGTTGGCTAAACATAACCCAGTGATTGATTGGCAATCCAGAAAGATAAGCCAGTGGGGTGAATTTTGCAAGAATAACTGCATGAGCACGGTCATCGGTGCGGTTGTGCCTAGGACTTTGCCTCCTTTTCTGGAGGACTTTTGGAGAAGTTCTCAGAGGAGGGGTGTAAAGAGTTACCTCCTCATCGCACATATGACTTCTCAATAAAGTTGCTTCCTGATGCCTTATCTCGTACTTTCCCAGGGGTCGGGAAGACGGATGATCCGGTTCCTATTCCTCAGGAGGGAGTTGTAGTGTCAGCTGTATGCTCTGAGCTTGAGGGGGAGGTATTGGGGGCTCAGGGGGACGCCCCTGTGGGACTTCCAGGGAGACTGATAGTTCCAGATCGCTTAAGACTGAAGGTTACGGAGAACCCTTACAAACGGATGGCTGATAGGAGGAGAGTTTCTGGTCTAGATCTGAGGGTGAACGATCTGGTGTGGTTGTCTACCAGGAATATAAAACTTAAAGTTCCCTCCTGGAGGTTGGGTCCCAGATTCATCGGGCCATACAGGATCAGTTCCATAATTAATCCTGTGGCATTTCGTCTGGACCTCCCTCCTACATTTAAAATTCATAATGTGTTTCACAAGTCATTACTTAAAAAGTATGTGGCACCAGTCATACCGTCACCTCTACCTCCTCCTTCAGTGGTAGTCAATGATAACGTGGAAGTTCATTGGAGGGGGTATGGTCCTGAGGAGAGGACGTGGGTCCCTGCGTCTGATGATAACGCAGATCGATTGGTTCGGACCTTTCACACAATTTACCCGGACAGACCTGGTCATGAGGGTCCGGAGGCCCCTCGTAGAAGGGGGGGTACTGTCATGGGTGCATCGCCACGAAGATCGTCGCGATTGCACATTCTGACTTCTCACAGCTGAGCTGCTGTTTCTTTGTGTTTGGTAATGAGAGAGTTAATTTTACCTAGCTCTTTGCTAAGACTAGGTCCAGCCTCGCCCGGCTGCTTTGGATTATGTTCTAATTAGTTTCCTTTTATATTCCTGCCAGTCTGGGTGTTTGATGCCGGTGAAAGCATTCATATAGTTTAGCAGACTGGATCGGTTCTGGGAATACTTAAGCTAAGAGCTCCTTAGTTGTTTTTACTCTTACAGCTTATAGTTTATCTCTGAGACCTAAGGTGTTCCTACTGTGTGTGAGTGTTGTATGTAAGACTTTATTTACTTTATTTCTTATCTTTCTTGTTTGTCTTTCTGTTCATTAACCGTTACCTGTTCATTCCCTTTGGTGGTATTCAGGGTCCTTCTTAGGACTAGAATACAGTTGGCAGGGATTGATAGGAGACAGGGTTTACGCTGGTGGCCTGGACCTCTGTACCTTTAACAGTACCTCCAGGTTGAGGGATTAGTTAGGACCCCAGTTAGGGTCAGCTTAGACCCCGGTCACCCTCTAGCCGGAGACAGCGTATAACGGATTCCGTTCTGACCCACTGGACATTCTGTCAGGTAATTCTATGTTATCATATAGCTATGCGCATGTTATATAGTATGTTGCCCTTTTGATATAGATTACTGACATCTCATATATATATCTGCTATACAGCGTGACAGCCTGGTTGTAGGTTCAATGGTGAGAGCCACAGATTTGTCTGGTCTGTTATTCCTTTCAATAATTGTGCCTTGGTTTGTCTCCTAGACAAATTAGCTTCAGCAGAGCCTGTTGCCACTTCACTGAGACAGTGCTGGAGAGCTTTTAGCTGATGTGTGCTCTGAGATAGCATGTTGGAGATGGAGGATGAGGAGGAGCAGAAAGGCGTGCAGAAACATGTTTAGGAGGTGGAAGAAACCCTGATAGAAGTAGGGCCATTAACCTATATGCTGTGTCAGGGTGGGACTCAGCATTGGCCTCCCCAATGTTCACCCAGTGAAATGTAGCATCCCTGTTCACAAGCGCTTGTCCACGTGTCGGTCATTAAGTGGAAAATCCCAGTAACTGTGTTGGTAAGGACACGGGTAATGTTCCTGGGCACGTGCAGGTAGAAGGTGGGGATGCCACACTGGTAGAAATAGTGGCGGCTTGGGACCGAGTACAAAAGGACTAAATTTGTACACCTGTGGCAGGCTAATTTTGTTTTGTATTTCTAACAAATGAAATTGCGCACAAGCCAAGTTCTACAGTATGTATGACAATAGTCAAATTTTATACAACCAAATTTGTACATCTGTAGTAGGCTACATTTGGTTTTTATTTGAAACCAATGAAATTTCACACAAAGCAGGTTCTAAAGTATATATGAAAACAGTCAATATTTTTGAACAAAAATATTTTGTGAACTGTACCAGGCCAAGGGTTTTTAAAATTTGTACCCACTGTAATTTTACACAGAGCATGTTAAACTTTATGGATGAATAATTGAATCCATAAAAAAATTTTGGAACTTTTTTTGGAGTGTTATATTCCACCGAAATGCATCAGAAAGCACCTAATAATCTATGGATAACTAATTGAATACAGGCAAATGTTTCAACCTGTTTTGGAGTCTTATATACCACTGAAATTTAATAGAAAGAACCTAATACTATATGGAGCAATTAAATCCAAACAAATTTTTAAATACTTTTTGGAGTCTTATGTACCCCCAAAATGTAATAGCAAGCACCTCAATGTCTATGAATGGCTAATTAAAACCAAATTTTTAATGCTTTAAACTCTTTTTTCATGTTATATGCCATCCTAATGTCAAAGATAGCACCTAGTACTCTATGGATGACCAATTGAATGCAGACAAATTTTTGTATGCTTTTTTGGAGTCTTAAATACCATAAAAGTGTAACAGGAAGCACCTAATATTGTATGGATGAGTAATAAAAGCAGACAACATTTTTAACGCTTTTTGGGGGTGTTATATAACACCGAAATGTACCATAGAACACGAAATAGTTTATGGATGAGTAATTGAATACAGCAAATATTTTTCAACCCTTTTTTGGAGTGTTACATACCACCTTACTGTAAATAGAACCCAAGAATGACTAATTGAATCAATAAAATTTTTTAAACATAAATATTTTGAAAGTTTTACTTTAGTACTCGTACACTCATAAAGGCTTTGCAGATAGTGCAAAGCCAGGAAAAATTATATGGAGGATAATCCAGTCAGCCATAGACCCCAGAAATGAAACAACTGATGGGTCTCATTCAAATATTTTTACAGTGTAGTTGCTGTTCTCCTACACTCATAAAGCATTTGTACAAAGTGCTAAGCCAGGAAAAAATTAGAAGGAGGATAATACAGTAATCCTCTTCATGTGTCCGCTTCTTTTTATCCTTTCTTGGGAGGCTGGGTGACTGCCTCCACCTGCTTCCTGGAGCCCGATTCCCAATGCCTGGTCTCAAAATGACCCAGTTTTGGATAGTGCTGGAGCCCGCTGACATTTAGAAGTGGTCAACAGCCTTCTGTATCAGCTGCACCATTGCCTGCTCCCACATAGGAGGTGGAGAACACCAAGGACAGTCGGATCTCTCAGGGGTAGTAATCTCCCCATCTTGAGCCACTTTGAGGAGCCTCTCCCAGGCCCGTTCATTCCTGAAGTTTTAATCCCGCTCCTTTACTTTTCGGCTCACAACCATTACATACCAGCGATGTTGCCCCTCCATGTTGAGGAACGCGACTGTGGTTCTAGTCATAAGCTCTTGCAACCTTCAAATGTTCCATCTCTACTGCCTGCTGGTTGAACGAGGTATGATGATGAGTTCCAAACTCTTCGATGGACCCCCATCTCCGATGCTGGTCATACAGAATGACCTCCCTCCAAGATACTAACTGTTGACACCTTGTGGCTAGAGAACCTGCTAGCATTTCTCCAGCACTGGTCCTGGCTTGCCTCCTTGTCTCTTCCAACCAGCCTAGGCCCCGAAGTCCGCTCATAATTCCTGGATCCTAGCTCTCCCATCTGTATATATGGGGCAGTGGGGTCATCATTCTGTATAAATGGGGCATTGGGGCTATATATGTGGATCAGTGAGGCCATCATAATATATTATTATTTATTATTATAGTGCCATTTATTCCATGGTGCTTTACCTGTGAAAAGGGGTAAACATAATAAAAAACAAGTATAATAATCTTAATCTATACAAGTCATGACTGGTACAGGATGAGAAAGGAACCTGCCCGCGAGGGCTCACAATCTACAAATACAGTGACTTGCGAAAGTATTCATCACTAGGCATTTTTCATGTTTTGCTACCTCACAATATGGAATTTCACAGGTTTTTTAAAGTTTGCATCAGTTCATGTAAAAAACATGCCTACAACTGTGAAAATTTGGTATTATTTTTATGGTGAAGCACACAAGTTGGAAACTGAAAACTTCAGTTTGCATAACTATTCACCCTCATAAAGTCTGTATTTTGTAGAGCCTCCTTTTGCGACATCCACAGCTGCAAGTCACACTGGATAAGTGTCTACTAGCTTTCCACCACTTGCTACTGGGATATTGCCCATTCCTCAAGGAAAAACTGCTCCAGCTCCTTCAAGTTAGATAGTTTTCTCTGGTGAACAGCAATATTCAAGTCTGACCACAGATTTTCAAGTGGATTAAAGGCTTTGACTATGTCACGCCAAAACACATACATGTTTCCACTGTAGTGTTGCTTTAGAAGTATGCTTTGGGTCATTATCTTGTTGGAAGGTGAACCTGCTTCCCAGTCTTAAATCTCTGACACACTGAAACAGGGTTTGCTTAAGAATATCCGTGTATTTTGCATCATCCATCTTCCCCTAGGCTTGGACTATTTTTCCTGTCCCCGCTAACGAAAAACATCTCCACAGCATTATGCTGCCACTAGAGTTGAGCGAAACAGGTCGGTCAGATTCATAAGTCGCCGACTTTCGCCAAAGTCGAATTTCGCCGAGCAAAACCCAACCATAGCGTGAAGTCGGCCATGCAGTCGGCAAAACGAGCGCCAAAGTCAGATTTCCCAGAATGCATGCAGGCGCCTTTTTTTCAGCCAATGAGCAAGGACATGCACTGTGGGAACGAGATGACATGGGCAGCGTCCACCACCATCTTACAGAAGGGCATTGAAGTGATTGGCTTGCTTTGGGGGGCGTCATAGTGTCTATAAAAGCCCTGACCGCCGACCTCCATTTTACTTCTGCCGATCTTAACAGTAGGGAGAGGTTGCTTGCTGTTTATTAGTAGGGAGAGAGTTAGGCTGGAAAGAGAAGTTCTTATGTGCTTGTGCTGATAGCAATTGTGCTGTACAGTTAGTGTGCAGTGACAGGGGAGGATTTTCTTGTGTGCAGCAGCAGCTGGTTATTAGGCTACCTGATAGCTGTATTGCTGTGTGTACACTGCTGTGCAGACTGCTTTTTACACAGCACTAATACTTTTATTCTTTTTTTCTGCACAGTTACCGAGCGTTCATTTTTTCCCACACCGTATAGAGTTGTACGCTCCTCCACACACTACCATGTACCTGCTGGTATCATGGACAAATACATGCTGGCTATCTGTGTGTGACTCCGGAAATATTTACGGAGATTTAAATTTTCCCCTACACTGTATACAGCTGTACGCTTATGAGACAGTACCGTTTTTCTGCTTTTTGTATTACGGTCAAATCCATACTGAGTGAGCGTCTGTGTGTGACTCCGGAAATATATACGGAGATTTAAATTTTCCCCTACGCTGTATACAGCTGTACGTTTCTGAGACAGTACAGATTTTCTGCTTTTTGCATTACGGTCAAATCCATACAGAGTGAGCATCTGTGTGTGACTCCGGAAATATATACGGAAATTTAAATTTTCCCCTACGCTGTATACAGCTGTACGCTTCTGAGACAGTACAGATTTTCTGCTTTTTGCATTACGGTCAAATCCATACTGAGTGAGCGTCTGTGTGTGACTCCGGAAATATATACGGAGATTTAAATTTTCACCTACGCTGTATACAGCTGTACGCTTCTGAGACAGTACAGATTTTCTGCTTTTTGCATTACGGTCAAATCCATACTGAGTGAGCGTCGGTGTGTGACTCCGGAAATATATACGGAAATTTAAATTTTCCCCTACGCTGTATACAGCTGTACGCTTCTGAGACAGTACCGTTTTTCTGCTTTTTGTATTACGGTCAAATCCATACTGAGTGAGCGTCTGTGTGTGACTCTGGAAATATATACAGAGATTTAAATTTTCCCCTACACTGTATACAGCTGTACGCTTCTGTGACAGTACCGTTTTTCTGCTTTTTGTATTATGGTCAAATCCATACTGAGTGAGCGTCTGTGTGTGACTCCGGAAATATATACTGAGATTTAAATTTTCCTCAACGCTGTATACAGCTGTAAGCTTCTGAGACAGTACCGTTTTTCTGCTTTTTGTATTACGGTCAAATCCATACTGAGTGAGCGTCTGTGTGTGACTCCGGAAATATATACGGAGATTTAAACTTTCCCCTCCGCTGTATACAGCTGTACACTTTGGAGACAGTACCGTTTTTCTGCTTTTTGTATTACGGTCAAATCCATACTGAGTGAGCGTCTGTGTGTGACTCCGGAAATATATACGGAAATTTAAATTTTCCCCTACACTGTATACAGCTGTACGCTTCTGAGACAGTACCGTTTTTCTGCTTTTTGTGTTATGGTCAAATCCATACTGAGTGAGCGTCTGTGTTATGAATGTGCTAGAGATGGTTTCTGAGCAGAGGCTCCCTCTGGTGGTTACTGACAGTACTGAGCCTTTCAGCGAGGAATGGCATTCTGGGATCGCTGACTGGTCTGATATAAGGGAGGTTCCCTACCATGATGGTTGCCGGTGATCAATTGTTCTTGTCTCAATTGTGGTTCCTGGTTCATTTGGAAGTTTGCTGAGTCTTGCCTGCATCTTCTGCTATCAGATAAGATATTTTCTGCTTTTATTTTTGTGCTTGCTTTTTGCATTGTTCCCTGCACTTCTGTGGAGGTCAGCCAGGTCCCCTCCGGGAGCTTGTGCTCCTCTCAGTTTATCTGAAGCCACTGTTATTTGTTCATTTGCTTTTTCCTGTTTTTTCAGTGGCTGCGGCTTAGTTTTGTTACACCAGAGATCTGATTTTAGGTGGTAGAGATCGTGTGATCTCAGGTGTTTTTGCAATCAGAAGGGTTTGTATTTTTTAGTTTTTTTTTTTGGATTGCAGTGAGTATCCTTTCCTGTACTTTTCTGTCTAGACAGATTGGGCCCCAGCGTTTGCTCATTCTATTTTCTGTCTGTGTCTGTGCTTCTTGTCTAACCGCCATTACATGCTTGGGGGCTTCCTATTTTCTTTGGGGATCTGCTCCGGGGCAGATAGCTTTCATCTTTCTGCCTTTAGGTGTAGTTATCTCTCAGGCTGTGACGAGGCGTCTAGGATCAACGTAGGAACACTCCACGGCTACCTCTAGTTGTGTGGTTAGTTCAGGGTACTGCAATCCAATAGGTTCCAGCCTCTCTGTTGTATTGCCGCTTTTGCTTATTCTCCTCAGCTACCAAAACACAACACGTCTGTGTGTGACTCCGGAAATATATACGGAGATTTAAATTTTCCCCTACGCTGTATACAGCTGTACGCTTCTGTGACAGTACCGTTTTTCTGCTTTTTGTATTACGGTCAAATCCATACTGAGTGAGCGTCTGTGTGACTCCGAATATAACGAGATAAATTTCCATGCTGTATACAGTGTATGCTTTTAACAGTTGTTTTTGTTTTGTATACGGTCAAAACCATACGATAGCTGTGTCGACCGAAATACACTGTGGCTGAATATTAGCAGTTGTATAGGATTCTTTTTATTATTGAACAACAACTATGTTCTCAATCAACCCAAAAGACTCATAAATATCAAAGCTTAATATTTTTGAAAGTTGGAGTGTTTTTTTTTTAGATTTGGCTATCTTAGGAGGATATCTGCTTGTGCAGGTAACTATTACTGTGTAGAATTTTTAGGCAACTTAATAAAAACCAAATATATACCCATCTCACTTGTTTATTTTCACCAGGTAAACCAATATAACAACATAAAATTTAGAAATAAACATTTCTGACATTCAAAAACAATAAAAAAAAATCAGTGACCAATATAGCCACCTTTCTTTGCGATGACTCTCAGAAGCCTTCCATCCATAGATTCTGTCAGTTTCTTGATCTGTTTACAATCAACATTGCGTGCAGCAGCCACCACAGCCTCCCAGACACTGTTCCGAGAGGTGTACTGTTTTCCCTCCCTGTAGATCTCACATTTTATGAGGGACCACAGGTTCTCTAAGGGGTTCAGATCAGGTGAACAAGGGGGGCATGTAATTATTTTTTCTTCTTTTAGACCTTTAATGGCCAGCCACGCTGTGGAGTATTTGGATGCATGTGATGAAGCATTGTCCTGCCTGAAAATCATGTTTTTCTTGAACGATACCGACTTCTTCCTGTACCACTGCTTGAAGAAGGTGTCTTCCAGAAACTGGCAGTAGGTCTGGGAGTTGAGCTTCACTCCATCCTCAACCCGAAAAGGTCGCACAAGTTCATCTTTGATGATACCAGCCCATACTAGTACCCCACCTCCACCTTGCTGGCGTCTGAGTCGGAGTGGAGCTCTCTGCCCTTTACTGATCCAGCCTCGGGCCCATCCATCTGGCCCATCAAGAGTCACTCTCATTTCATCTGTCCATAAAACCTTAGAAAACTCAGTCTTCACATATTTCTTGGCCCAGTCTTGACGTTTTATCTTATGTTTCTTGTTCAAAGGTGGTCGTTTTTCAGCCTTCCTTACCTTGGCCATGTCCCTGAGTATGGCACACCTTGTGCTTTTTGATACTCCAGTAACGTTGCAGATCTGAAATATGGCAAAACTGGTGGCAAATGGCATCTTGGCAGCTTCACGCTTGATTTTCCTCAATTCATGGCAGTTATTTTGCGCCGTTTTTTATCAACAGCTTCTTGCGAACCTGTTGGCTATTTGCCATGAAACGCTTGATTGTTCGGTGATCACGCTTCAAAAGTTTGGCAATTTCAAGACTGCTGCATCCCTCTACAAGACATCTCACAATTTTTGACTTTTCAAAGTCTGTCAAATCTCTCTTCTGACCCATTTTGCCAAAGGAAAGGAAGTTGCCTAATAATTAAGCACACCTTATATAGGGTGTTGATGTCATTAGACCACACTCCTCCTCATTACAGAGATGCAAATCACCTGATTTACATAATTGGCAGTTGGCTTTCAAGCCTATACAGCTTGGAGTAGGACAACATGTATATAAAGGATGATGCGATCAAAACACTCATTTGCCTATTAATTCTGCACACAGTGTATATACAGAGATTTAAATTTCCCCCTACACTGTATACAGCTGTACGCTTCTGAGACAGTACAGATTTTCTGCTTTTTGCATTAGGTACAAATCATACAGATGTGATCCATCTTGTGTAACTCCGGAAATATATACGGAATTTAAATTTCCCCTACGCTGTATACAGCTGTACGCTTCTGAGACAGTATGATTTTCTGCTTTTTGCTATTACGGTCAAATCCATACTGAGTGAGCGTCTGTGTGTGACTCCGGAAATATATACGGAGATTTAAATTTTCCCCTACGCTGTATACAGCTGTACACTTCTGAGACAGTACAGTTTTTCTGCTTTTTGTATTACAGTCAAATCCATACTGAGTGAGCGTGTGTGTGACTCCGGAAATATATACGGAGATTTAAATTTTCCCCTACACCGTATACAGCTGTACGCTCCTCTTACAGTACCATATATCTGCTGGTATTTTTGGTACATTTTCACAAACATGAGGAAGTATGGTGGAAGAGGCCGCGGACGTGGGTGGGGGGAGCCAGCTGGTACTGATGGTGGCGGTGGTGCATCTGCTGGTAGTGCCAAAAGCACAATAGCACCTAAGGCAGGAGGTGTTGAGCCTGTGTCATTGTCTGACTCCATAAGGCCTGGAAGGCTCCCTTTTCTGGGAGTAGGTAAACAGTTTTTAAAGCCGGAGCATCAGGAGCAGGTTTTGGCTTACATTGCCGAAACAGCCTCCAGCTCTATCGCCTCCTCATCTGAAGTTTCAAAAACTGCAAGCACTGAGTCGTCAGTGCAGGCTCCTGGTCAGGAACAACTCCTTTCCTTGTGTCCTTCACCCCCACCAAAAGTGAAGGATGCGGCAGGCCACACTTCAGATTACTCCCTGGGCTCTTTTCACATACCATGTCTGGGTTATCAAGTCAAATACTGAATTCCCCAGTCCAAGATGAAAATGACATGTAGTGCACTGATGCACAGCCACTGCTATATGATTCTGCTGGTACATTTACCCAGAGCACTACATTGCCCTTGCAGTCTACTGAGCCAGAATCTGACCCTGATTAAACTCAGGTGCCGCTTTCCGCATACTATACCACCTTACACGGTGACACAGAGGAAGGTGCAGTTGAAATTGAAGAGGAGGTGATGGATAACCCAGTTGTTGACCCGGATTGGCATCCATTGGGGAAGAGGGTGCCGCTGGCAATAGCTCAGAAGAGGAGGAGGATCCGCAGCAGGCATTGACATCGCAGCTGCGGTTATCTGGCTGGCCCGTAGCAGTCCAAATCATGTTAAAAAAACAAAAGAGAGTTGCAGGACAACTTGGCCAGACGGTCAAATTAGCACAGCGTGCAAGCCCTGAAAAGTTTTCCCATAGTAGGAAGAGTGCAGTGTGGCACTTTTTTGACCAAAACCCTATTGATGAGGCAAAGGTTATCAGTAAGAAGTGAGGAAAGACCTTTAGACGAGGGAAAAATCTCCAAAATTTGAATACCAGTTGCATGCTTAGACAGTTAAACACCATGCACTTTCAAGCGTGTACGGACTACAAACTCTCAGGCAGCACACGTGCACCTGCTCTGACAGAAGGTAACCAGCAACTCTACATCGCTTCCCCCACTGTAAGCCCACCGGTTAGCACACCACCAGCAAGAAATGTTGAGGTGTCGTCGCAAGGCCAAAGCAGTCAGGGAATCCCCATGTTTTTCCAATGAAAGACTGCATCTAGGCCATCACCACCATCACCAATCCCCTCTCAGTCCGCCATGTCCACCGCTAGTTCCACCATATGCAGCTCTCAAGTCCAGCTCACCCTAGCAGAGACTATGAGTAGGACAAGAAAGTACTCATCCTCTCATCTGTGTACACTGGCTTTGAACACCTACATTGCCAAACTGATCTCATTAGAGATGATGCCCTTCCGTTTGGTTGAAAGCGCAGCGTTCAGAGAGCTCATGGCCTACGCTGTCCCACGCTATAACCTACCCAGTCGGCACTTCTTTGCTAGAAAAGCCATCCCTGCCCTCCACCTGCATGTGAAAGACCGCATTGTCCATGCACTCAAACAATCAGTGAGTGGAAAGGTGCACCTCACAACAGATGCATGGGCCAGTAGGCATGGCCAGGGCGGTTACGTGTCCATCACTGCGCACTGGGTTAATGTGGTGGATGCAACGTCCACAGGGGACAGTAGTGGTGGGACAGTGCTGCCTAGCCCATGGTATAGGCAACAGTTGGCTGTAGGCGTTCGACTCTCCTCCTCCTCCAGAAGCAAAAGCTCGTCGACAGAGCGCAGTCGCACGAGCACTCCATTTGCAGCTGCCAGTGTAGCACACGAGGTGTTCCACTATCGAACAGCTAGTGGCAAGCGTCAGCAGGCTGTTTTAAAGATGATGTCTTTGGGCCACAACAGACACACCGCGGAGGTACTGGCCGACTAATTGCAACGAGAAACTGAGTCATGGCTGGGCAGTCTACTTCTTGAGCCAGGCAAGGTAGTCAGTGATAACGGCCGTAATTTTGTGGCAGCCATAGCCCTGGCAAAACTCAGCCACATACCTTGCCTGGCTCACACCTTGAACCTGGTGGTGCAGTGCTTCATAAATAATTATCCGCAGTTACCAGCCCTGCTCCATAAGGTGCGAAGACTGTGCTCGCACATCCATCGCTCGCCCGTATTCTCCAGTCGTATGCAGAGGCCGCAGCGATCACTCCACCTCCCCAAGCACCGCCTAATCATAGACGATGCAAGAAGGTGGAACTCCACCATGCACATGGTTGAGAGGCTGTGCGAACAGAGGCAGGCTGTAATGCATTTGTGGGAGGATACACGGGCAGGCAGTTTGAGGGCAGACATCGAGTTGTCGGGTGTGCAGTGGTCAAAGCTGAAAGACCTCTGTAAAGTCCTTCAGTGTTTGGAGGAATGCACACAGCTGGTAAGCGCAGACGACACCATCATAAGCATGAGCATCCCACTTATGCGTCTGCTCATGCAAACTTTGAGACGCACATTAAGGATCAGGTGTGTTATGTTACGGTAGCTGAGGAGTGCAGGTAAAAAAGAAAATACACCAGAGCAGTTGGAATCTATGAGATTGAAGTACCCTGAATAACCACCGCAACTAGAGGCAGCCGTGGAGCGTTCCTACGTTGGTCCTAGACGCCTCGGCACAGCCTGAGAAACTAACTACACCTAAAGATAGAAATAGGAAAGCTATCTGCCCCGGAGCAGAACCCCAAAGATAATAGAAAGCCCCCAAACATGTAATGGCGGTTAGACAAGAGGAAATACTGACACAGAAAGAAAATAGTATGAGCAAACGCTGGGGCCCAAACTATCTAAATAGAAAAGGACAGGAAGGGTACTTACTGCAATCTCAGAAAACCCTGAAAAAACACCAACTCTACTAATTTCAAAATCACCTGAGATCACACGAAACCTAAATTAGTTCTCTGGTGTAAAAAAATCAAAACAGCAGCCACTGAAAAAAAACTGGAAAAAGCAAAAGTACAAAACACAGTGGCTGGACTAAACTGAGAGGGCAAAAGCCCCCGGAGGGGACCCAGAAGGCCCCCACAGAAGTGCAGGACAAAATGCAAAAATATAGCAAAAACACAAAATAAGAAATTGTCTTATCTGATAGCAGGAGATGCAGACACGACACAGCAGGCTACAAGGGAAACTGGAAAGAAGGATTCAGACCAGAACAATTGATCACCGGCAACCCTGATGGGAAAATGACTCCCTTATATAAGACCAATCAGTAACACCTGATTCCCAGTCCTCACAATCCTCACTAGTACGCTTGTAACCACCAGAGGGAGCCTCTGCTCAGAACTCATCTCAAACCCATTCACAACAGTACCCCCTCCTTGAGGAGGGGTCACCGAACCCTCATTTGAGCAACCAGGTCGGTCAGGATTGAGTTCTATGATACGCACGGATAAGTCTCCTAGCATGGATGTCCGAAGCAAACACCCAAGAATTGTCTTCCTGACCATAACCTCTCCATTTAACCAAATACTGGAGTCTTCGTCTAAGAAAACGAGAATCCAATATTTTCTCAACCACATACTCCAGATTGCCCTCAACCAAAACAGGGTCAGGAGGCACAGCAGCAGGAACCACTGGCTCAACAAACCTCTTCAACAAGGACTTGTGGAACACGTTATGGATCTTAAATGTCCCTGGAAGAAGCAAACGAAAAGAAACAGGATTAATAATCTCCATGATCTTATAAGGTCCAATGAACCTAGGCTTAAATTTTGGAGATGCTACTTTCATAGGAATATTCTTTGAGGACAACCAGACCAAGTCCCCCACTTTAAACCGAGGACCATCAGTCCTATGCCGGTTAGCAAACCGCTGGGCCTTCTCCTGAGAGAGGGACAACCTCTCCACTACCTGGTCCCAAATCTGCTGCATACGCTCAACAACAGAGTCAACACCTGGACAGACAGAAGCCTCCGTTTGTCCTGAAGAAAATCGAGGGTGAAACCCAGAATTACAGAAAAACGGAGACATCAAAGTGGCAGAGCTAGCCCTATTATTAAGAGCAAACTCAGCCAAAGGCAAAAAAGAGACCCAGTCATCCTGATCAGCAGACACAAAGCATCTTAGATAAGTCTCCAATGTCTGGTTTGTTCTCTCAGTTTGACCATTGGTCTGAGGATGAAATGCCGAGGAGAAAGACAATTGAACACCCAGTTTAGAACAAAAAGTCCTCCAAAATCTGGAAACAAACTGGACTCCTCTGTCAGACACAATGTTCTCAGGAATGCCGTGTAAACGAACCACGTGCTGAAGGAACAACGGCACCAATTCAGAGGAGGAAGGCAACTTAGGTAATGGCACAAGATGTATCATTTTGGAAAACCTATCACAAATTACCCAGATGGTGGTCATTCTCTGAGAAACAGGAAGATCGGAAATGAAATCCATAGAGATATGGGTCCTGGTCTCTTGGGCACAGGCAATGGCATCAACAAACCACTAGAGCGAGAGCAAGGCTTGGAGCGAGAGCAAGTCCCGCAGGACTGCACAAATTCCCTGACATCGCGAGACAAGGTAGACCACCAAAAGGACCGACTAACCAAGTCTCTGGTACCAAAAATTCCGGGATGCCCAGCCAATGCGGAACAATGAATCTCAGACATCACACTCTTTTTCCATTGGTCCGGGACAAACAATTTTCCAACAGGGCAGCGCTCGGGCCTATCCTCCTGACACCCCTCCAGAGCAAGTCTCAAATTGGGCGAGATGGCGGAAATAACTACACCCTCCTTCAAAATAACAGAGGGATCAGATAGCTCAGGAGAGTCCGCAAGGAAACTCCTCGAGAGGGCATCCGCCTTAACATTCTTAGTGCCAGGAAGAAAGGAAACCACAAAATTAAAACGTGTGAAAAACAAGGCCCACCTGGCCTGTCTAGGATTGAGTCGCTTGGCAGATTCCAGATAGACCAGATTCTTATGGTCCGTAAGGACCACCACCTGATGTTTGGCTCCCTCCAGCCAATGTCTCCACTCTTCAAAAGCCCACTTCATGGCCAATAACTCCCGATTACCCACGTCATAATTACGTTCAGTAGGAGAAAATTTTCGAGAGAAAAAGGCACAAGGGTTACTTTTAGAGGTCTCTGGATCTTTTTGGGACAAAACGGCACCTGCCCCAATTTCAGAGGCATCAACCTCCACCTGAAATGGCAGAGAAACATCAGGCTGCCGTAGAACAGGAGCAGAAGTGAATCTCTGCTTAAGTTCCTGAAACGCAGAGACTGCCTCAGGAGGCCAATTCACCACATCAGAACCCTTTCTGGTCAAATCAGTTAATGGTTTAACAATAACCGAGAAATTACCAATAAATTTACGATAAAAATTGGCAAAACCCAAAAATCTCTGAAGAGCCTTTAATGAAGTAGGTTGGACCCAATCACAGATGGCCTGAACCTTGACCGGGTCCATTTCAACAACAGATGGGGACAAAATGAATCCCAGAAATGAGATCTTCTGTACGCCAAAAAGACACTTT
>JARQOD010000005.1:193904408-193998856 GCA_033576555.1 Oophaga sylvatica
TACTGTCACTACAGCGTACTAGTCACTACAACGGCAGTTTGCAATTTTCACTTACAACATTCATTGCTCCTTGTTTCTGGGAAAACACCCATGGATTTAAAATCGTCACTATACCTGTAGATAAATTCCCAAAGCGGATAATCCAAAATGGGTTCCTTGAGGGGGATTCTGCTCGTCTAGCAGTTAGGGGTTCTGTAAATGGAGTCCGCAAACTATTCTGAAAAAATCTGTGCTCCAGTAGGCAAATAGCTCTCCATCCCTCTCGAGTCTCCCCGTATGGCTAAACGTATTGTAGAGTCACATATTGGGTATTGCCACTTTCAGTAGAATTGTGGGACACATTTGCTGCCATTTTTACCCACTTTTTGTAAAAATGTAAAATCTGGGATAAAACAAAAGTTTGGTGGTAAAATGTAGTTATTTTCTTCACTGGCCAATGGTATAAATTTTGTGACACACCCATGGCATCATATGATCACTGCACTCCTAGAGTGAATTTGTTGAGGAGGTGTAGTTTGTAAAATGGGGTATGAATTTGTTGAGGTGTGGTTTGTAAATGGGGTCACTTATGGGGGGTTCGGCTGTTCTGGCAACTCAGAGGCTCTTCAAATGGGTCATGGCACCTGCAAACCATAACAGTAAAATCTACACTATAGTATGGCACTCCTTCCCTTTTTTGAGCTGTGCATGGTGCCAGAAAATAATTATCGATTACATGTAGAGTACTGGAAAACCAAGAAAAAAATGGACCACAGTTTATTGTAAAAAAAAATTCCTATTAGCCATTAGAAAAATTAAAAACTTGGGGCTTAAAACAACATTTTAGTAGTAAAAAGTAATTTATTCTTTCTTCACCGCTCTGTGGTATAAAATTCCGTGAGGCACATGTGGTGTCAATATGATCACTGCACCCCTAGATGAATTCATTGGGCAGTGTAGTTTGTAAAATGAGTTCACATATGGGGGGGTTTCTGTTGTTCTGGCACCACAGGGCTCTGCCAATGTGACATGGCACCCTCAAACCATTACAGCAAATCGAAACTCCAATTATGGCACTTCTTCCCTCTGAGTTTTGCGCTGTGCTCGAAATTAGTGTTCCTCCACTTATGAGTATTGCCATGCTCAAGAGAAATTGCACAACAAAGTGTATGGTGCAATTTTCTCTGTTACCCTTGTAAAAATAAATAATTGGGGCTAAAAATAACATTTTTGTGGGGAAAATTTTATTTTTTTTTATTTTCATGGCTCAGAAGTATGCAAAAGAACATCTAAACAAGCCTAATGCATTTTGGAAACAATTCCTGTGGACCGATGAGGTTAAAAAGAACTCTTTGGCCACAATGATCAAAGGTATGTGTAGAAAAAAAAGGCACAGAATTTCAGGAAAAAGAACATCTCACCAACCAATAAGCATGGCGGTGGGTCAATTATACTTTGGGGTTGTATTGCAGCCAACAGCACAGGGAATATTTCACGGTTAGAGGAAAGCTTGGATTCAATGAAATTTGGACAAATTCTTAATGGAAACATAACACCATTGTAAAAAAGCTTAAGTTGAAAAGAGGATGGCTTCCACAAATGGATAATAAGCACAAGTTATAATCCACAATAGACAGCCTCAAAAGACTCAAGCTTAAAATCTGTGGCTAGACCTCAAAACAGTAGTGCATGCAAGACGACCCAGGAATCTCACAGAACTGGAAGAATTTCCCAAGGAAGAATGGATGAAAATTCCTCAAACAAAGGATTGAAAGACTCTTGGCTGGCTACAAAACGTGTTTACAAGCTGTGATACTTTCAAAAGGGGGTGCTACTAGGTATTAACCATGCAGGGTGCCCAAACTTTCATATCGGCTCATTTTCCTTTTTGTATTTTTAAAATGTAAAATATATCTAAAAAATACTATATATTATATTATATTTTTATTTTTTTTTGCCTAAATACTAAGGAAACATGCAATCTTTAACTTTTAGCATTTTAGAGATCATTTCATCTTTAACTTTCTTAACTGTTGCCAATACAGTAATTTTGACCTGGGGTGCCAAACTTTTACATGTAATGTATCTTTGTCACACTGGTCTCTACTCTGATTGGAGTGAGAACGTTGATCAGACCAAAGATCACTAATAGTGATAGACAGGAAATCGCAGATCAGCTGTGATAGCAGTGCGTTATTGGGATAATGAGCAGGGGAAAGTCTTCTCATAAATAGGAGAGATGTCCCCGGCTGCAGCGCATATGGTAACATTCCCTATATGATCTTTCTGTGCTAAAATGCCGCAATAACTGGCGTCCATGGAGGAAATGTTATTATTTGCGCTGCTGCCCGGAACATACATTATTATGAGTTCTCCTACACTTACATTGTATGCAAATGACTTTACCTAGCTAATGCTTAAATTTCTTATATTTACAAATGTTTTTATTATTTGATTTGCAATATATTAAATAATAAAAAGAGGTATTTTTAATGATATCCTGTATACTCTAAATTAGGATGATTTATGAAAAGTAAGTAATCCATCACTATTTTTTACTCTATATTTCCACTTCATTATTGAGTTGCACTTAAAGTGAGCAGCCAATGCCTTTAGCTGTATATATTTACAATGACAGTGATGGGCAGTCATAAAGATTTGGCAATATTGTCTTGCTACAGAACAGTCAGAGCCAAGGCAAATTCCTGCAATTAATTATGTCATTAAGGAAAAAACTGCTGCCAGCTAGGCTTACACAGACATAACATCTTTGTGGGAATAATGATGCTCAAGACAAGTAGGGTTGATGTGTGTCTGGAAGCCCCTATGTCAGCATAATCAGTGTACACCTATATCATGGCCATCGGGTGTTTTTTGTGGGATGATACCATTGATACCATTATAATGGGGCATTTGTGGATGCAGGACACTTTTTGTTTAATTTCAAGATTTCTCTAAAGCTGGGAAATTCCTACAATATATGATTTGCTTTACGAGAGAAACCAAAATTAGTCAATGCTAATAATTTTTACAGGTTGCAACTAGTGGGCTTCCCCATAATGTCTTGGAGCTATGCATCACACAGCATAGAGCAGAAAATCAGAAGGTTTATTTATTTCAGTTCTTCAATACAAAAAGTGAAACTCATATATTATATATCATTACAAACAGAGTGATCTATTTCAAGTGTTTATTTCTGTTAATGTTGATGATTATGGCTTATAGCCAATGAAAACCAAAAGTCATTATCTCAGTAAATTAGAATACTTTATAACACCAGCTTGAAAAATGGTTTTATAATCGAAATGTTGGCTTACTGAAATGTATGTTTAGTAAATGCACTCAATACTTGGTCGGGGCTCCTTTTGCATCAATTACTGCATCAATGCGGCATGGCATGGAGGCGATCAGCCTGTGGCACTGCTGAGGTGTTATGGAATCCCAGGTTGCTTTGATAGCAGCCTTCAGCTCGTCTGCATTGTTGGGTCTGGTGTCTCTCATCTTCCTCTTGACAATACCCCATAGGGTTAAGGTCAGGTGAGTTTGCTGGCCAATCAAGCACAGTGATACTGTTATTTTTAAACCAGGAATTGGTACTTTTGGCAGTGTGGACAGGTGCCAAGTCCTGGTGGAGAATTACATTTCCATCTCCAAAAAGCTTGTTGGCAGAGGGAAGCATGAAGTTGCTCTAAAATTTACAGGTAAGTGCTGACTTTGGTCTTGATAAAACACAGTGGACCTACACAGCAGATGCCATAGCTCCCTAAACCATCACTGATTGTGGAAACTCACTCTATACCTCAAGCTGCTTGGATAATGTGCCTCTCTACTCTTCCTCCTGACTCTGGGACCTTGATTTCCAAATGAAATGCAACCTTTACATTCATCTGATAACAACACCTTGGCCACTGAGCAACAGTCCAGTTCTTTTCTCCTTGGCCCAGGTAAGTTGCTTTTGGTGTTGTCTATTGGTCATGAGTGGCTTGACACAAGGAATGTGACACTTGTAGCCCATGTCCTGGATACGTCTGTGTGTGGTGGCTCTTGAAGCAATGTTCCAGCAGCAGTCCACTCCTTGTGAATCTCCCTCTAAATTTTTGAGTGACCTTTTCTTAATAATCTTTTCAAGGCTGCGGTTATCCTGGTTGCTTGTGCACTTTTTCTACCACACTTTTTCCTTCCACTCAACTTTCCATTAATATACTTGGATACAGCACACTGTGAACGCTTCTTTATCAATGACCTTTCGTGGCTTACCCTCCTTGTGAAGTGTGTCATAACTGCTTTTTGGACATCTGTCAAGTCAGCAGTCTTTCCCATGATTGTGGAGCCTACTGAAACAGACTAAGGGACCTTTTTAAATGCTTAGGAAGACTTTGCAGTTGTTTTTCTTAATTATTCTAATTTACTGAGATGATGACTTTTGGGTTTTCATTGGCTGTAAGCCATAATCATCAACATTAACAGAAATAAACACTTGAAATAGATCACTCTGTAATGACTCTATATAATATGAGTTTCACTTTTTTGTATTAAAAACTGAAATAAATTAATTTTTTAACCCTTCACCCCCAAGGGTGGTTTGCACGTTAATGACCGGGCCAATTTTTACAATTCTGCCACTGTCTCTTTATGAGTTATAACTCTGGAACGCTTCAACGGATCTGGGCGATTTCTGAGACTGTTTTCTCGTGATATATTGTACTTCACGTTATTGGTAAAATTTCTTCGATATAACTTGCGTTTATTTTTGAAAAAAATGCAAATATGGTGAAAATTTTGAAAATTTTGCAATTTTCAAACTTTGAATTTTTTTTCCTTAAAACAGAGAAATATGTCACACAAAATAGTTAATAAATAACATTTCCCACATGTCTACTTTACATCAGCACAATTTTGGAATCAAAATTTTTTTTTTTAGGAAATTATAAGGGTTAAATTGACCAGCGATTTCTCATTTTTACAACAAAATTTACAAAGCAATTTTTTTTTAGGGACCACCTCATGTTTGAAGTCACTTTGATGGGTCTATATAGCAGAAAATACCCAAAAGTGACACTATTCTAATAACTGCACCCCTCAAGGTACTCAAAAACACATTCAAAAAGTTTATTAACCCTTCAGGTGCTTCACAGGAGCTGAAGCAACATGGAAGGGAAAAAATGAATTTTTTAACTTTTTAGCCACAAAAATGATCTTTTACAAACTTTTTTTTTATTTTCACAAGGGTAAAGAAGAAAATGGACAGATAAAGTTGTTGTGCAATTTCTCCTGAGTACGCCAATACCCCATAAGTGGGGGAAAAAACACTGTCTGTGTGCACAGCAGAGCTCATAAGGGAAGGAGTGCCGTTTGCTTTTTCAAACTAAAAATTGGCTGAAATTGAGATCGGACGCCATGTCGCGTTTGGAGAGCCCCTGATGCGCCTAAACAGTGGAAACCCCCACAAGTGCACCATTTTGGAAAACTAGACCCCTAAGGAACTTATCTAGATCTGTTGTGAGCACTTTGAATCCCAAGTGTTTCACAAAAGTTTATAATGCCGGGTGTGAAACCATGTTTGGGTGCATGGAAGAGTTTGGAGGGAAGGAGTGCCGTTTGGACTTTTTCAACGCAGAATTGGCTGGATGCCATGTCGTGTTTGGAGAGCTCCTGATCTGCCTAAACGTGGAAACCCCCACAAATGACACCATTTTGGAAACTAGACCCTCAGGAACTTATCTAGATGTGTGGTGAGCACTTTGAACCCCCAAGTGCTTCACAGAAGTTTATAACGTACAGCCGTAAAATAAAATTTTTTTTTTTTTTTTTACAAAATGATTTTTTTGTCCCCAATATTTTATTTTACAAGGGTAACAGGAGAAATTGGACCCCAAAAGTTGTTGTCCAATTTGTCCTGAGTAAGCTGTACCCAATATGTGGGAGAAAACTACTGTATGGGTACACGTTGGGGCTCGGAAGGGAAGGTGTAGTGACGTTTTGGATTGTAGACTTTGATGGAATGGTCTGGGGCGTATGTCGCATTTTGGAGAGCCCTGATGCGCCTAAACAGTGGAAACCCCCAAGTGACCCCTATTTTGGAAAATAGACCCACAAGGAACTTATCTACATGTGTGGTGAGCGCTATGAAGCCCCAGTGCTTCACAGAAGTTTATAAGTACAGCCGTTAAAAAAAAAAAAATATTTTTTTTTACAAAAAATTATTTTTTTCGCCCCTTTATTTTATTTTCACAAGGGTAAACGGAAGAAATTGGACCCCAGAAGTTGTTGTCCAATTTGTCCTGAGTTCGCTGATCCCAATATGTGGGAGAAAAATACTGTTGGGTAACGTTGGGGTCGGAAGGGAAGTAGTGACGTTTTGGATTGCAGACTTTGATGGAATGCTCTGGGGGCGTCATGCCGCATTTGGAGAGCCCCTGTGCACCTAAACAGTGGAAACCCCCACAAGTGACCCCATTTTGGAAATAGACCCCACAAGGAACTTAATCTAGATGTGTGGTGAGCACTTTGAACCCCTAAGTGCTTCACAGAAGTTTATAACGAACAGCCGTTAAAATAAAATATTTTTTTTTTACAAAAATTATTTTTTCGCCCCCAATATTTTATTTTCACAGGGTAACAGGAGAGAAATTGGACCCAAAGTTTTTGTCCAATTTGTCCTGAGTACGCGGATACCCAATATGTGGGAGAAAACTACTGTTGGGTACACGTTGGGGCTCGGAAGGGAAGTAGTGACGTTTTGGATTGTAGACTTTGAGGAATGGTCTGGGGGCGTCATGTCGCATTTGGAGAGCCCCTGATGTGCTAAACAGTGGAAACCCCCACAAGTGACCCCATTTTGGAAAATTGACCCCACAAGGAACTTATCTATGTTTGGTTGTGAGCGCTATGAACCCCAAGTGCTTCACAGAAGTTTATAATCGTTACAGCCTAAAAACAAAAAAAAAAATCATTTTTTTTTTTTAAAAATTTATTTTTGCCCCCAGTTTTTTTTTTCCCAGGGTAAAGAAGAAATAGGACAAATTGCACATAACTCTTAGGGTCCAGAGTACGCTGATTCCCCTGTGGGAGTAAACTCTGTTTGGGCGCATGGCGAGAGGTCAGGAGGGAAGGAGCACCGTTGACTTTTCAACGCAGAATTGGCTGGAGTTGAGATCAGACGCCATATCACTTTGGAGAGCCCTGATGTGCCTAAACAGCGGAAAACCCCCAATTCTAACTCCAACCTAACCCCAACACACCCTAACCCTAGTCCCAACCTAACCACAAACCTAACCAAACACACCCCTTCCCTAATCCCAACCATAACCCTAATCTAACTTTAGCGCCACCCTAACCCTAATTTAGCCGCAACCCTAAACCTTAACCATAACCCTAATGGGAAAATGGAAATAAATACATTTTTGTATATTTTATTATTTTTCCCTAACTAAGGGGGTGTAAAGGGGGGTTTGATTTTATTTATAGCGGGTTTTTTGATTGGCAGCTGTCACGCTAAAAAGACGCTTTTTATTGCAAAAAATAGTTTTTGCATCACCACATTTTGAGAGCTATAATTTTTGCATATTTATGGCCCACAGAGTCATGTGAGGTCTTATTTTTTGCGGGACGAGGTGACGTTTTTATTGGTACCATTTTTGAGCACGTGACATTTTTTGATCGCTTTTTACTTCGATTTTTGGGAGGTTAGATTGAACAAAAATCAGCAATTCATGAATTTCTTTGGGGGAGGCGTTTTATACGTTCCGCGTGTGGTAAAATTGATAAAGCAGTTTTATTCTTCGGGTCAGTACGATTACGGCGATACCTCATTTATTCATCTTTTATGTTTTGGCGCTTTTATAGAATAAAAAATTTTATATAAAAAATAATTTTTTGCATCGTTTATTCTGGGCTATAATTTTTTTATTTTTTCCTGATGATGCGTGTGATGGCTGTTTTTTGCGGGACAAGATGACGTTTTCAGTGGTCTATGTTTATTTATACGGTCTTTTTTAAACGCGTGTTTTCACTTTTTGTTCAGCGGTATGATGTAAAGCACTGATTTTTTGCTTTGTTTTTTTTATTTTTTTTTTTTTTTAGGTGGTTCAAAAGGGGTTAACTGTGGGACAGTTTTATGGGGGGGTCGTTCGGAGCGGCAATACCAATATGTTGTACTTGTATTGTTTTATTTTTTTTTTTTACAGGAAGAAAAAGAATTTATTGGGGAATTTTTTTTTTTTTTTTATTTATTTGGAATTTTTTTTTCACGTTTATTTTTATTTTTTTTTTTTCTTTTTTCATTGTCCCGGGTGGGAATCACTGTAAAATGTCAATATTTGGCTCACAGTGTGCACGCATCTGTGAGACCAGCGTTCCAGGGCGCTGCGGCTTTCAGTGCTGCTTCGGCAGGCCCACTGGGAAGCCGCCTCCTCCAGGCCCCGGTGCCTCTTGGATCCGGGTCTGGGAGGGAGGGAGCCCTCAGAACGCCGATCAATTGCGCTTTTCTAGGGTCTCAGGGGGGCGCGCAGGGAGCCTTCCCTGCGCGATGCTCCCCGTGCCCCCGTACACCGCGATCATGTTTGATCGGGTGTGCAAGGGGGTTAATGTGCCGGGAGGGTCCGTGAACGCTCCTGGCACACAGTCCGGGTGTCAGCGTGAAATCAGCTGCACCCGGCGGCGTCAGCTGCGCTTCCCCCAGGAGCGCAGCTGATCGCATGACGTCTATCCCCTCTGGGTCGTTGTCACGGGTTTTATGGACGGGATAGTACGTCAGATGTCAGAGAGGGGTTTTGATATTCTTAATTTTGTGGAAGCCTGTAATTTGAATTTGTGGTGAATTGGGTGGAGGAATCAGCTCACAGTTTAGCAAGAAAGCCATAAAATTGTAACAAATTTTGAGATTAAGGGGCAGAAAATATTTGTGCTTGAGAAAAGGGAATAATACAGATTTAAAATTATTACGGAGGGAAAGCAGGAGGTACTGTGTCTGTTTCCAAAGGAAGGACCTAAGTGGATTAAAAATCTACAAATGCTGTTAAAATGGAGGTTTTGGTCATTAAAAAAAATTCTTCCAAGAAGAGCATTAAAAACGTTATCCACCTTTATGTTCCAAATCTTACAAATTATTGCGATGCAAACTGAATCATTTTGGGGGGAAATGAAAATAACAAACCTAAAATATGTGGCTGATAATTGAGAGACATTGTATAATTTGGGGAGTGGTTGTGTTCAGATAAGCAAATCACATTTAATACTAGAATCTGATGGATTATTTTGACCTCCTTTCCTTTTTTATTTCTTTCTGTGATAATTTTCAAATTCCGGCTTGAAACTCGGTGACTTTTCCTCAAATATGATGTGAAAAAAGATTTTGTGAAAAATAAATAATTTTGGTGAAAAATTTGGCGTTTTTTTAAAATTTACCAAGAACTACTGAAGGGAGTCATTTTGACTATATTTTGGGTCCTTTTGTCAAATGTTGCTTAAAGTTTTGTGCATAATTTTTTTTCACTTGTCTTTTTACCCTGTGTTCAATAGTGTAGTTAATTAAGTAACTTTTCAATTTTCTTGTGTTTTACCGCTTGTATTATGTGTAATGCTGAAAAAAAATAGCTTTTTTACTCTGGCCTTTATCTTATGAATGAAGGGGGTGTTTTTCTAAGGTCCTAGCGGAGCAGTTTCTGGTAGTAACTTTATTTCAGTTCAGCTGAAGAAAAGAGAAAAGGCGCAGAATAGAGCTTGAAGACTCATACGGGTATGAATTTTATGAAATAGTTTTAGCTGTCTGTCAACTGATTCAGCCCACCACTTTTTGAAGGTGGCGAACAGTTATTTTTCTTTTATTTTCATTTCATTTCTATTTTTCAGCAGGGAACTATATGAATTATGGAATTTGTGGGAATTGGAGACTTTGCAGTTGTTTTTCTTAAATTTTCTAATTTACTGGTGATGAATTTTTGGGTTTTCTTGGCTGTAAGCCTAATCATAACATTAACAGAAATAAAACTTGAAATAGATCACTCTGTAAGACTCTTATAATTGAGTTTCACTTTTTTGTATAAAAACTGAAATAAATTAATTTTTTTAACCCTTCACCCCCAAGGGTGGTTTTGAGTTAATGCCGGGCCAATTTTTACAATTTGACCATGTCTCTTTATGGGTTTAAACTCTGGAACGCTTCGGATTGGGCGATTTGGATTGTTTTCTCGTGATATATTGTACTTCCGTTATTGGTAAAAATTTCTTCGTTTAAACTTGCGTTTATTTTGAAAAAAAAAAAATGCAAAATGGTGAAAATTTTGAAAATTTTGCAATTTTCAAACTTTGAATTTTTATTCCTTAAAACAGAGAAATTGTACACAAAATAGTTAATAAAAAATTTCCCAATGTTACTTTACATCAGACAATTTTGGAATCAAAAAATTTTTTTTTCTTAGGAAATTTAAGGGTTAAATTGACCAGCGATTTCTATTTTTAAAACAAAATTTCAAAGCAATTTTTTTTAGGGACCACTCGTTTGAAGTCACTTTGAGGGTTTTATAGAGAAAAAACCCAAAAGTGACATATTCTAATAACTGACCCTCAAGGTACTCAAAACCACATTCAAAAAGTTTATTAACCCTTCGGTGCTTCACAGGAGCTGAAGCAACGGAAGGGAAAAAATGTATTTAATTTTAGCCACAAAAATGATTTTTACAAAACTTTTTTTTTATTTTCACAAGGGTAAAAGAAGAAAATGGACAGATAAGTTGTTGTGCAATTTCTCCTGAGTTCGCCATTACCCCATAAGTGGGGGGGAAAAAACCACTGTCTGGTGACAGCGACCATAAGGGAAGGGTGCGTTTTTTTTTTTCAAACTAAAATTGGCGAAATTGAGATCGGACGCCATGTCGCGTTTGGAGAGCCCCTGATGCGCCCTAAAAGTGGAAACCCCCACAAGGACACCTTTTTAAAAAAATAGACCCCCAAAGGAACTTATTAGATCTGTTGTGAGTTTGAATCCCCAGTGTTTCACAAAAGTTTTAATGCCTGGTGTGAAAAAAAAAGAAACAATTTTCCACAAAAATGTTTTTTAGTCCCAAATTTTTTTATTTTTTTCCCAGGAAATTGGACCCCAAAAGTTGTTGGCCAATTTGTCCTGGCGCTGTACCCAATATGGGGGGGGGGAAAATGTTTGGCGCACGGCAGGGTCGGAATGGAAGGGCAATTTGACTTTTTCCAACCAAAATTGGGGAATTGAGATTGGACCCATGTTGCATTTGGAAGAGCCCCTGATGTGCCTAAACAGTGGAAACACCCCACAAGTGACCCATTTTTTGGGAAATAGACCCCTAAGGAACTTTCTAGATCTTGGTGAGCAATTTGAACCCCCAATGTTCACACAAGTTTTAAGTGAGCCGTAAAATAAAAAAATCATTTTTTTTCCACAAAAAGATCTTTTCACCCCAATTTTTATTTTCCCAAGGGTAAAAGACTCCAAAAGTTATTGTCCAATTTGTTCTGGTCGCTGATACCCCTATGTGGGGGTTAAACCATGTTTGTGTGTGGAAGAGTTTGGAAGGGAAGGAGTGCCGTTTGACTTTTTCAACGCAGAATGGCTGGTGCCTGTGTTGTTTGGAGAGCTCCGATTGCCAAACAGTGGAAACCCCCACAATGACACCTTTTGGAAACTGACCTCAAGGAATATTAGATGGTGGGGCACTTTGAACCCCCAAGTGTTCACGAAAGTTTTAACATCAGCCGTTAAAATAAATTTTTTTTTTTTTTTTTTTTTACAAAAAAATGATTTTTTTTTTGTCCCCAATATTTTATTTCACAAGGGTAACAAAGGGGGAAATTGGACCCCAAAAGTTGTTGTCCAATTTGCCTGAGTACGCTGATACCCAATTGTGGAGAAAATAATGTATGGGTCACTTGGGGTCGGAAGGGAGTAGGACGTTTTGGATTGTAGACTTTGATGGTGGTTGGGGGTATGTGCTTTGGAGAGCCCCTGAGCGCCTAAACGTGGAAACCCCCCACAAGTGACCCCATTTTGGAAAAAACCCCACAAGGGAATTATTACATGTGTGGTGGCGTATGAAGCCCAAGTGTTCAAGAAGTTTTTAACGTACAGCCGTAAAAAAAAAAAATTTTTTTTTTTACAAAAATTATTTTTTTTTGCCCCCCCAAATTTTTATTTTCCAAGGGTTAACGGAGAAATTTGCCCCAAAAGTTGTTGTCCAATTTGTCCTGATCCGTACCCAATATGTGGGAGAAAATACTGGGGACCGTTGGGGCTCGGGGGAAGTAGTGACGTTTTAGATTGCAGACTTTGAAGGAATGCTCTGGGGGGTCATGTGATTTGGAGAGCCCCTGATGCACCTAAACAGTGGAAACCCCCCACAAGTGACCCCATTTTGGAAAATAGACCCCACAGGAACTTTCTAGATGTGTCGTGAGCACTTGAACCCCTAAGGCTTCACAGAAGTTTATAACGAACAGCCGTAAAAATAAAAAATATATTTTTTTTACAAAATTATTTTTTTCGCCCCCAATTTTTTATTTTCAAAGGGTAAGGAGAAATTGGACCCCAAAAGTTGTTGTCCAATTTGTCCTGAGTTCGGGTACCCAATAGGGGAGAAAATACTGTAGGGTCCGTTGGGGCTCGGAAGGGAAGTTGTGAGTTTTGGATTGTAGACTTTGATGGAATGGTCTGGGGGCGTTCATGTCGCTTTGGAGGCCCTGATGTGCCTTAAAAGTGGAAACCCCCCCACAAGGACCCCATTTTGGAAAATAACCCCAAAGGAATTATTGATGGTGGTGGCGCTTGAAGCCCCCAAGTGCTTCACAGAGTTTATAAGTTCGCCATAAAAACAAAAAAAACTTTTTTTTTAAAAATTTATTTTTGCCCCAGTTTTTTTTTTCCCAAGGGAAAAACGAAAGAAAATGGACAAATTGCACAGTAATCTTAGGGTCCAGGTACGCTGATACCCCTGTGGGAGGTAAACACTGTTTGGGGCTGGCGAGGTCAGAAGGGAAGGAGCCACGTTTGCTTTTTCAAGCAGAATTGGTGGAGTTGAGTCAGACGCCATATCCATTTGGAGAGCCCCTGATGTGCCTAAACAGCGGAAAACCCCCCCAATTCTAACTCCAACCTAACCCAACACACCCCTACCCTGTCCCAACCCTAACCACAAACCTACCCTAAACACCCCTATCCTAATCCCACCATAACCCTAATACCAACTTTGCGCCACCAACCCAACTTTAGCCGCAACCCTAACCTTAACCATAACCCTAATGGGAAAAATTGAAAAATAAATCATTTTTGTATTTTATTATTTTTCCTAACAAGGGGGTGATAAAGGGGGGTTTGATTTACTATTTATAGCGGGTTTTTATGATTGGCAGCTGTCACGCTAAAAGACGCTTTTTATTGCAAAAAAATAGTTTTTGCTCAACCCATTTTGGGCTATAATTTTTGTATTATGGGGCCCCAGGTCATGTGAGGTCTTATTTTTTGCGGGACGAGGGTGACGTTTTTATTGGTCCATTTTGAGCACGTGAATTTTTTGATCGCTTTTTACTTCGATTTTTGGGGGTTAGAATGAAAAAAATCGCAATTCATGAATTTTTTTGGGGGAGGCGTTTTAACCGTTCGCGTTGGTAAAATTATAAAAACGTTTTATTTTGGGTCAGTACGATTCGGCGAACCTCATTTATATCATCTTTTTATGTTTTGGCGCTTTTATAGAATAAAAAAAATTTTATATAAAAATAATTTTTTTGCACGCTTTTTTGCGAGCTATAACTTTTTTATTTTTTCAGATGATGCTGTTGAGGCTGTTTTTTGGGGACAAGGACGTTTTTCGGGTACTATGTTTATTTATATGGTTTTTTAATCGCGTGTTATTCCACTTTTTGTTCAGCGGTAAGTGATAAAGCACTGATTTTTTTGCTTTGTTTTTATTTTTTTTTTTTAAGTGGTTCACAAAAGGGGTTAACTAGTGGGACGTTTTATAGGGGGGGGGCGTTAGGACGCGGGGGAAATACCAATAGTGTATTGTATTTTTTTATTTTTTTTATTTGAAGAAATGAATTTATTGGGGAATATTTTTTTTTTTTTTTTATTTATTTGGATTTTTTTTTTCCGTTTATTTTTATTTTTTTTATTTTTTTAATTGTCCAGGGTGGGACTCACTGTAAAATTAGTCTCTGGTCTCAATGTGCCAGCACTCTGGAGACCAGCGATCTCCAGGCGTGCTTCGGGGCAGGGAAGCCGCCTCCCTCCGGACCCCGGCGCCATCTTGGTCCGGTCCTGGGAGGGAGGAAGCCCTAGAACAGGCGATCACTGGCTTTTCTGGGGTCTCGGGGGGGCGCAGGGCCCTCTCCTGCGCGATGCTCCCCTGTGCCCCCAGTACACCACATCATGTTTGATCGCGGTTTGCAAGGGGTTTAATTGTTCCGGGAGCGGTCTGTGACCACTCCTGGCACACAGTCCCGGGTGTCAGCTGTGATAATCAGCTGACACCCGGCGGCGATCAGCTGCGCTTCCCCAGGAGCGCGCTGATCCTATGAGTACTATCCCGTCTGTGGTCAGATTGTCACGGGTTTTATGGACGGGATAGTACGTCAGATGTCAGAGAGGGGTTAATGATATTCTATTTTGTGAGAAGCACCTGTAATTTGAATTTTGTGGTGAATCTGGATTGAGAGGACATCACAGCTCACAGTTTTAGCAAGAAAGCCATAAAATTGTGAACAATTGAGATAATGCCGGACAGAAAATGATTAGTGCTTGAGAAAAGGGAATAATACGATTTAATTATTACGGAGGGAAAGACAGGAGAGTCACTGTGGTTGTTCCAAAGAAGGACCCATACGTGGATATAAAAAGTCTACAAATGACGTTAAATGTCAGGTTTTGGTCATATAAAAAATCATACCAGAGAAGCATTACAAAACGTTATCCACCTTTAATGTCATCCATAATCTCTACAAATATATGCGATGCAAACTGAAATATTTTGAGGGGGAAATGAAAATAACAAACCTAAAATCATGTGGCTGCTTTAATTGAGAGCACACTTGTATAATTGGGGATGTGGTTGTGTTCAGAGTAAGCAAATCACATTTAAGCTCATGTTAAATAGTAGTCAGTACACAGCTGCCATCATTTACAGTGATCTGAATAACCCTATATAAAGTTTAACTGTTCTAGTAGGATTTTCCTGACATTTCATCTGTTGTATTTTACAGCAAAGCCATAGTCTGTAAACAGGTTATGACTAGTGTGAGCATTCCGATACCGCAAGTATCGGGTATCGGCCGATATTCGCTGTATCGGAATTCCGATACTTAGTTCTGATATTTTTCATATATCGTATACCGGAATCGGAAGTTCCCATAATTCTTTGAGAGGCACTGTGATTTTAGTCAGCCAATGAGGAATCCTACGAAGTGTGGGCACATCCTGTACTGCTGCGGTCATGTTAACTAATGGCATGGCTGTGATTGGCTGCTGAAATGATGTCAGAATGCACTATAAAAGGCGCCGCCGCCATTTTAGCGTCACTGTGCTGTGAACTCAGTTAGGGACAGAACGCTGCTCTGCTGACTCTGAGGGACAGTTAGAGATTGCGATTTTGTGTACTGTGCTTTAGGCAGGCTATTTTACCAACCGCTGTGTAAAGCTTCCTTTTGCCTTGCAGTGTTGTTCTGTGCAAGGTGTGTGTGTGAGAGTGCAGGTGACGCTGCAGTTTGCTCTGCATCCACCGCTGTTTGTAGGCATCTGCACGTGTCACTCACTGACTCTTTTTTTTATTTTATTTTGTGGAATTGGTGCAGCTCCATTCAATAGAAATTAACAGTGATCTATTAGTGTGACGCGCTTCCATCCGTATACAATACATTGGTTGCAAACACTATAGAAGTACAGAAAGGAGCCTTTCACAGCTAGTGAACAGTTGTGTGCAGTGTTCACTGTAGTCTGTGAGCTTTTCATTTTTTGAGTGCAGATTACGCTCCAGTTAGTTCTTCAAACCACTGCTGGTTGTAGTCTGCTGAGCGTGTGTCACTGCCTCATCCTTCACATTTTTCTCAATTGGTGCTGCTCCATTATATTTGAAAAAAATCTAATCTATTAGTGTGACGCGCTTCCATCCGTATACAATACATTGGTTGCAAACACTATAGAAGTACAGAAAGGAGCCTTTCACAGATAGTGAACAGTTGTGTGCAGTGTTCACTGTAGTCTGTGAGCTTTTCATTTTTTGAGTGCCGATTACGCTCCACTTAGTTCTTCAACCACTGCTGGTTGTAGTCTGCTGAGCGTGAGTCACTGCCTACATCCTTCCAATTTTTCTCAAATTGGTGTGCTCCATTATATTTGAAAAAAATCTAATCTATTAGTGTGACGCACTTCCATCCGTATACAATACATTGGTTGCAAACACTATAGAAGTACAGAAAGGAGCCTTTCACAGATAGTGAACAGTTGTGTGCAGTGTTCACTGTAGTCTGTGAGCTTTTCATTTTTTGAGTGCAGATTACGCTCCAGTTAGTTCTTCAACCACTGCTGGTTGTAGTCTGCTGAGCGTGTGTCACTGCCTCATCCTTCACATTTTTCTCAAATTGGTGCTGCTCCATTATATTTGAAAAAAATCTAATCTATTAGTGTGACGCGCTTCCATCCGTATACAATACATTGGTTGCAAACACTATAGAAGTACAGAAAGGGGCCTTTTCACAGAGAGGTGAACAGTTGTGTGCAGTGTTCACTGTAGTCTGTGAGCTTTTCATTTTTTTGAGTGCAGATTACGCTCCAGTTAGTTCTTCAACCACTGCTGGTTGTAGTCTGCTGAGCGTGTGTCACTGCCTCATCCTTCACATTTTTCTCAAATTGGTGCTGCTCCATTATATTTGAAAAAAATCTAATCTATTAGTGTGACGCGCTTCCATCCGTATACAATACATTGGTTGCAAACACTATAGAAGTACAGGAAGGAGCCTTTCACAGATAGTGAACAGTTGTGTGCAGTGTTCACTGTAGTCTGTGAGCTTTTCATTTTTGAGTGCAGATTACGCTCCAGTTAGTTCTTCAACCACTGCTGGTTGTAGTCTGCTGAGCGTGTGTCACTGCCTCATCCTTCACATTTTTCTCAAATTGGTGCTGCCTCCATTATATTTGAAAAAAATCTAATCTATTAGTGTGACGCGCTTCCATCCGTATACAATACATTGGTTGCAAACACTATAGAAGTACAGAAAGGGGCCTTTCACAGATAGTGAACAGTTGTGTGCAGTGTTCACTGTAGTCTGTGAGCTTTTCATTTTTGAGTGCAGATTACGCTCCAGTTAGTTCTTCAACCACTGCTGGTTGTAGTCTGCTGAGCGTGTGTCACTGCCTCATCCTTCACATTTTTCTCAAATTGGTGCTGCTCCATTATATTTGAAAAAAAATCTAATCTATTAGTGTGACGCGCTTCCATCCGTATACAATACATTGGTTGCAAACACTATAGAAGTACAGAAAGGAACCTTTCACAGATAGTGAACAGTTGTGTGCAGTGTTCACTGTAGTCTGTGAGCTTTTCATTTTTTGAGTGCCGATTACGCTCCAGTTAGTTCTTCAACCACTGCTGGTTGTAGTCTGCTGAGCGTGTGTCACTGCCTCATCCTTCACATTTTTCTCAAATTGGTGCTGCTCCTTTATATTTGAAAAAAAATCTAATCTATTAGTGTGACGCGCTTCCATCCGTATACAATACATTGGTTGCAAACACTATAGAAGTACAGAAAGGGGCCTTTCACAGATAGTGAACAGTTGTGTGCAGTGTTCACTGTAGTCTGTGAGCTTTTCATTTTTTGAGTGCAGATTACGCTCCAGTTAGTTCTTCAACCACTGCTGGTTGTAGTCTGCTGAGCGTGTGTCACTGCCTCATCCTTCACATTTTTCTCAAATTGGTGCTGCTCCATTATATTTGAAAAAATCTAATCTATTAGTGTGACGCGTTTCCATCCGTATACAATACATTGGTTGCAAACACTATAGAAGTACAGAAAGGAGCCTTTCACAGATAGTGAACAGTTGTGTGCAGTGTTCACTGTAGTCTGTGAGCTTTTCATTTTTTGAGTGCCGATTACGCTCCAGTTAGTTCTTCAACCACTGCTGGTTGTAGTCTGCTGAGCGTGTGTCACTGCCTCATCATTCACATTTTTCTCAAATTGGTGCTTCTCCATTATATTTGAAAAAAATCTAATCTATTAGTGTGACGCGCTTCCATCCGTATACAATACATTGGTTGCAAACACTATAGAAGTACAGAAAGGGGCCTTTCACAAATAGTGAACAGTTGTGTGCAGTGTTCACTGTAGTCTGTGAGCTTTTCATTTTTTGAGTGCAGATTACGCTCCAGTTAGTTCTTCAACCACTGCTGGTTGTAGTCTGCTGAGGTGTGTCACTGCCTCATCCTTCACATTTTTCTCAAATTGGTGCTGCTCCATTATATTTGAAAAAAATCTAATCTATTAGTGTGACGCGCTTCCATCCGTATACAATACATTGGTTGCAAACACTATAGAAGTACACAAAGGGGCCTTTCACAGCTACTGAACAGTTGTCTGCAGTGTCACTGCAGTCTCTGAGGAATAACCACACTTAGGCCTTATAACTTTCTGACTTTCTTTATCAATCTACCAAGATGAAGAAGGCAGGGAGTAAGGCACGTGGTCGTGGCCGTGGAGTTTCAGCAGGGAGAGGACGTGGGGATTCTGTGGCTGCTGCCGCACCCAGGACACAGCATCCACCAGTTTTCCCCGTGAGCGTTCCTTTATGCGCACTTTTGTAGGAGCTCGGCGTACCCCCCTGCTGCGGGAAGAACAAATTGAAGCCGTTGTTGGTTGGATGGCAGCCAATGCATCGACTTCAATTGCTTCCACCTCCTCTCAGGACCACAGCACTGTTGAACAACCATCTGTCTCTTCACCGCCTGCCAAATTGCCCAGGCATTCAGAGAGCTCTGTAAAGGAGCCAGCTGAGTCTCTGCTTCTGTTCTCAGAATCTGTTGGCTTGCAAACAGGGGCCCAGCCAAGCAGCATTCTGGAATGTGAAGAAGAGGCAGTATGCAGTGATGCGCAACAGCTGTGTCTCTCTGAATGTGAAGAGGCGGGTGAGCCAGTGCCGATGGCCAGCACACCGCAGAACGCATCTGATGATGATGAGACTCAGGTGCCAGTTTCTGTTGAGCATGGTGCTGGCCAGACCACCCAACAGCAGCAGGTGTTGGAAGAGGGTAGTGGAGATGATGAGGTCCAAGACCCAACATGGCGTGAGGAACAGGAAGGTGGTGGTAGCAGCTCTGAGGAAGAGATTGCCCCAACGGTCCAAACAGTAGGGAGAGGTAGGCTGCAGACTCGGTTGCCTGTAGCCTCCAGTTTGGCACCCATTCGTAGCAGTTCTCTTCCAACAGCCAAAACGGGCGCTCCCAGGACTTGCACTGCGTGGTCCTTTTTTGACACACTTGCAGATGATATTTGCTATGTCAAATGCAAGCTGTGTAATCAAAAAGTAAAAAGAGGTAAAAGTGTCAGTAACCTTAATACCACAAATATGTGGAAACATGTGCGGTCAAAGCACGTGGTTCAGTTACAAAGACACACTGGAGATGTAGGCCAACCTACAGCAGCACCTACATCTTCAGCTCGTGTTGGAGCCTCTTCCTCCAGCTCACACACAGCTGGTTCGGCTTCCTCACAGGATCGCCATGGAAGAACCTCTGTCACTGTTGTCCAGAGACCCAGTGTTATTCCACCCACAGCTGCAAGTTCCCTGTCATCCTCACACTCCCAGGCCACAAAACAGCCATCGGTAGCACAGGCATGGGATAAAAGACGGCCATACTCGGCAAACCATCCACGAGCACAGGCTCTGAATGCTGGCATTGCAAAACTCCTGTCCCTTGAAATGCTGTCATTCAGGCTGGTGGAGACTGACAGTTTCCGTAACTTAATGGCATTGGCAGTCCCACAATACAATGTGCCCAGTCGATTTTATTTCAGCAGGCAAGCCGTCCCTGGTCTGCAAAAGCATGTTGAGGGAAAAATTAAACATGCGCTACTAAACGCCGTCAGTAGCAAGGTCCACCTGACCACCGATGCGTGGACCAGTACCCATGGCCAGGGACGATACCTTTCCCTCACTGCCCATTGGGTCAATGTTGTGGAGCCGGGTACAGATCTTGCGAGTGGCGCTGTACGTGTTCTGCCAACTCCAAGGATTGCAGGAATCCAGTCTGTCCACATTGACTCCTCCTCCTACTCCAGTTCCTCAGAATCATCGCTGCAGGAGCCGTCACGGTCTACCTCCACATGGACCCGTGAACGCTTACCTGTTGTGACCGATATGAGCACAGCCGTGGCCAAACGTCAACAGGCCGTCCTGAAATTAATTCCCATGGGGAATCGAAGCCACACAGCACAGGAGCTCTGGAATGCCATCAAGCAGGAGAGCGACGTGTTGGTTTTTGCCAGCGAATCTCCAGCCAGGCTTGGTAGTGTGTGACAATGGCCGAAATCTGGTGGCAGCTCTGGGCCTTGGCAACCTCACTCACATACCATGTCTGGCACATGTGCTCAACTTGGTCGTGCAGAGTTTTTTGAGGGACTATCCGGATCTTGATGCACTGCTGCACAAGGTCCGCCTAGAGTGCGCTCACTTGCGACGTTCCAGCATGGCCAGATCGCGCATTGCAGCTCTGCAACACAGATTTCGCCTTCCTGAACATCGCATCATATGTGACGTACCCAGCAGGTGGAATTCCACGTTACATATGTTGGAGCGGTTGTGTGAGCAGCAGCCAGCAGTAATGGAGTATCAGCTGCATCAGGCGCAATCCACTCGCAATTTGCGCCGTTCACACTTCACCACTACTGAGTGGGCCTTTATGAAGGACATCTGCCACGTTTTGCATGCGTTTGATGAGTCAACGCGGATGGCGAGTGCAGATGATGCACTAGTCAGCCTGACTGTCCCCCTTATCTGCCTGCTTCAAAAATCACTGCAAGCACTAAGGGATGAGGTTTTGGAAGAGGTGGAGGATGAGGAGTCACAAATTCCATCACCTTCTGGACAGTCAGCGCAACGTGGTTCCTCACAAAGGGCTGGGCAGGGCTCACTTTGTGAGGAGGATGAGGAGGAGTCAATGGAGGAGGAAGACATCGCTCCAGAGGGAGGTACACAACGCTCTAGTCAGTATGTAGAGCGAGGGTGGGGTGATGCAGAGCAGGCAGAGATGATGCCTCTTGCAGGGGACAGCGTTTCTTGGCCAGTTGGGAGTCTGCAGCACATGGTTGATTTCATGCTGCAGTGCCTGAGAAACGACTGCCGCATCGCCCACATTCTCACCACGTCTGATTATTGGGTGTACACCCTCCTAGACCCTCGTTACCGGGACAACTTACAAAGCCTCATCACACCGTTGAACCGGGAGCGTAAAATGCGGGAGTACCAAGACACACTGGTGCAATCCATAATGTTCTCCATTCCAGCCCAGAGCACTGCTGCTGCTACTGCTTTACAAAGCAGCTCTGTGCGTCGAGGCAGTGGAGACAGCTCTGCAACAAGAGGGAGCACAAGCAGCGCCTCTGCACAGGGCAAGACCAGTATGTTCCAAATGTGGCGAAGTTTTGTGGCAGCGCCACAAATGTCTACACCATCCGAGACGGCTCCAGTCAGCAGGAGGCAACGTTTCCGTAAGATGGTGACAGACTACATGTCTTTCCCTCTCAGTGTACTCCCAGATGGCTCTTCCCCATTCAAGTTTTGGGTCTCTAAGCTGGATACATGGCCAGAGCTTAGCCAGTATGCATTGGAGGTGCTGGCTTGCCCTGCTGCCAGTGTATTATCGGAGCGCGTCTTTAGTGCTGCAGGTGGTGTACTAACAGACCGTCGCATGCGACTATCCTCCGATAATGTAGACCGGCTTACTTTTCTGAAAATGAACAAGGCATGGACCTCGCCAGAATTTGTCTGTCCGTTTTCAGATTAAATAACTGGTTTGCAACGTTATCCATGTCTCCTGTTATGTTCATCTTTCTACCACCTGAACTCTACTCCCTGGGCTACAACACTGCCAGTTGCTGCTCAGAAGTGTCGTGTCCACAGACCAATACACAAGCTATAGTGTTAGTGGGGTTCAGTAACGCCAGCTGTTCCCCTGCTGTGTGGCCGGCAAGAAGTCTCCTGTTCCCTACACATGCACCGAAAAAACCCATGTGGAACATGCTCCAAATAGGGAAGAGCCGTCACCCTGATTGTTATGCTTAAAACAGGAAATTGTGAATTTTTCCAGGCCTAGAATGATAAATTTTTATAACAAATATGGACAAATAATAATTTGTCATCACAGCGCATATCTGCACATGTCTATTAGAAATGGTAACAAAAACTAAAACATAGTGTTCACTTTTTGAAATTAATGCATAAAAGTACATTTCATACTTATCAATTAATGCTTTTTAAGGAACTTTATCTGTACCTGTAAGATAATGCAGTCAATGGATGTACGAATCATAAAATCCTCATCATCATCATGAGTTTTATTTATGACAGACATTATAAAATACACATACTGATGCCAACTGTAACTTCACACACCATATATGAAATGGCCAGCATCTAAACCTGGTAATAATGTGCAATAATAAATTATTACATCTAGAAAGTGCATCATGCATACTGACAATAGGTAGTTATACCTGCAAGTGCTGTTGAAACAAGCACAACAGATATAAATTAATAATGGTATATAGGTATCACAGTGCATAGTTACTCATGGACAATGTCGATGTAATACTGTACCTCAATAAAGTCAGCGTCAACCATTATGCTTGTTAGTCTTGTAGATTGTTAAAGAGGGAACGTGCTTTTTTGTTGGTCATAGGTGGAGTATTAGACAGTAAATGATTACTGCTGTCGTATTTTTGGCGTCCCTAGGGCACAATAACGCTGCGTAACGTCACATTTTATAGAGTCATCTAATTGACACACGCTACCCTACCCTACGCGTGACAGTAGGAAGGTAGTGTTGACGGATAAAGCCTTGCGCAACCAGACATGCTTTTACCCTCTTCAACACTGTACAAGCAAAAAATGCATGATTGCAGCCGCAGACTTTATTGACGTACAGTATAACATCGCCATTACCCATCAGAGGCTGTCCACTGTCTGATACAGACATAGAATATACCTTTGCTATCCGTAGCCTTTGTTTCACCTACACTTGCAGGCACACACTTACATTGTGACAATGCATAATGTTTTTTTAAATGGTTATTTTTTATCGTACATTATTGCGTCATCACATTGATGAGTCCATGCTGGACATGTCATACATGCTGTACAAAGTAACGATTTTATTAACTTAAATAATTGAAATGTCTGTGACTGTCACATATAAATTGCAATGATGATGATGAGTGACTATTACAAAATCCATTGTCTTCACTATGTTATGGTTTAACATAGCTTTCCTTAAGCATTATTCATAAATACAAAAATGGACTTTTATTCTTAAATTTACAACACTATATTTTGTAACCAATTTTTTGGGTGGTGTGTTGTTCCATTTCTTGTTGGCATGTGCATATATGCGTTTATATTTGCAGGGTCTTTATTTTTATTCTTGAAGTTAGGAAACATGTGTATCTTCGTACCGTGTTAGCCAGTAGATAGACAAATATTTAGACTTGAGAGTCCGCAGTGGTTGATACCTTTTAATGGATAACTGAAAAGATGGTAACAAATTGCAAGCTTTCGAGGCTACTCACGTCTCTTCATCAGGCAAAGACTAAAACAAAAAATGAAGCATCACATATTTCTATAGACAACAGGACACAGGAATAGTGCAATAGGTAAGACAAGTAAGTCACGTGAAGCAGAACTGTCATTATGACAGAGGGATGAACATAAATATTGGAACAGTTCCTAGATAAGGATAGAAAGTTTTATTGCCCTCTGATTGGGGTCTGGTTTTCTGTTTTCATGCCCCTGGAAGGGCAGAGACGCAGATTCCTTAATTGATATAGAATGACATAAATCCGTGTGATCTATTCATTCCATCACTAAGAGTGTGAAAGGTCATGATGAGCTTATATTCTGAAACCTTTGTATCTTTCTCATATTTGAAGTTATATTTTAATACCAGTAATTCCATATCCATCATGCTATGACCGGGCATACAAAAGTGTTTTGCCACAGGTAAATCCATTATTTTTTCTCTTATTGTGTGGCGCTGATAATTCATCCTTGTTCTCATTTTTTGGCCGGTCTCCCCTCACTTGTCCCTCCCTCACTTGTCTTACCTATTCCTGTGTCCTGTTGTGTGTAGAAATATGTGATTCTTCATTTTTTGTTTTAGTCTTAGCCTGATGAAGAGACCTGAGTAGTCTCGAAAGCTTGGAATTTGTTACCATCTTTTCAGTTAGCCATTAAACGGTATCAACCACTGAGGACTCTCAAGTCTAAATATTTTTCTATTCTTGGAATTGAAATTCATCATTTTATTGTACTAGTAAAACTTCATTTATTCTTGTTTGAAGTACATACATTTGCAATGGCCACGTAACAAGGCAATAACTCAATATTTTATGCCTACACCCTCCTTGACCCTGGGCTTCAACACCGCCAGTTGCTGCTCAGAAGTGTTAGATGCACAGATGAAAACAATCGCTGATGTGTTTGTGGGGTTCAGTAACGCCTGCTGTTCCCCTGCTGTGTGTCTGGCAAAAATTACTGCTAGCTACCTACACATGGTGAAAAAAGCATGACATGTCAAAGTGTCTAGTGCTACACATAGATATGAGGCTACACCCTGATTTCTAAGCTGTAAACATTTGAAACGTCAGCTTTAAAACCATAAAATGATTAGTCTTTGTCACAAATCTGTAACAAAATAATTGTGACATATTATTTCAGATATGCACATGTCGAAAACAAATGCTAACACAAAAGCCTACTTATGCTATTGGATACTGATGGTCAACCTTGTCACTCCATAGCTTAGACAAATCCAACTCACATCATGACTCAAATGCTGCAATGTTGGAAGTGCATAATGTGGGTTGAACTTTGACAACAGCTGCAGTGCGAAGGTTAGACTTCAGTGTTCTTGGCCCTTAAATAAAAGCATACAAGTAAATATAATAATCCAATGTTGATTAAGGGACGTGATGTACACCTGTAATATTGTGCAAACAATGCATGTAGGAATAGTCCTCTTCAACATTACTTATATTTGTGTCATTTTAAAAAATACATATTTAATTAGAAAGTTAAACACCCATATCATAAAGGTCCTTCATATAAACATGATAATCGCTAACAAAAATCATGCATTACCTTGTTAAAGTCAATAGTGCATAGTCACAATAGCAAAATATATACCTGTAAGTGGTGCTTAAAGAACGACAACTGATAGAATAGGTGAATGATATCTATTTATCAGACTGAATAGCGACACCTGTACAATGTCGATATAATACTGTACCTTAACAAAACAGCTGTGTCACACCTCACACTCGTTTTTCTTGTAGCTTGTTATTTAATAGGGCACATGCGTGTATGTTTCATCATAGGTGCATGTTTACTGAGTAAAGCAGTCATGACAACGCCTTTGTGTTGTCGGTACGCTTGCGATGATGAACGATGCGCACCGTGAATGTTAGTCTGCGTCATAAGACGCACAGACGCTCCAATACCCAACGCATCACAGCAGGAAGCCAGTCTGTGCGTCCAAACAAAGGCGCAACCATACATGCACGTAACCTTTTATAAAGCTATATAAAAAAAGGATGTAGTAGTAACGCACACTTTATTGAGGTACAGTATTACATCGCCATTCAACATCTGTGGCTATGCAGTCTCATCTATTTATACCTTATCTATCTGTTGTCATGCTTGCAAGTCCACAGTCAGGCATAAATAGCTGTTTTGACTATGCACTTTTTAAAGTTTTTGTTTGTTAATATAAATGATTGGCACATATTATCAGTATTACATGATGGAAATTTTAGATATTTTTAAAAACTTTTTAGTGATATTATTCACCAAATGTAAACTTTTATGAATGTCAAAGATAACTTGTAATGCTGATTATGTTTTTAAGTCAGCCATTCATTGTCTACACAATAGAAATGGTGTACATACTGTTACTTAGCCATCATTAATGAATTCTGATATGTACTTGTATGCTTTTATTTTAAACCGTATAGCAGATTATTTAACCTATTTTAATTGTGGTTTGCATTGCTTTTCAACATGTTAATGTATGCGTTTATGTTTGTAAATTATTAATTTACATATATTTTTTTAAGTAAAATCATCATCTTATGGTACTAAAGGTTATATTTCTCTTGTTTGGAGTATAGACATTTTTAATTGACACGTAACAAGGAAAATACTTGATCTAGTATTTAAACATCCTCCTTGACCCTGGGCTCCAACACCGCCAGTTGTTGCTCGGAAGTGCTGTTACCACAGTCAACACTTGCTCCTATGTTACTGGGGTTCAGTAATGTCAGCTGTTCCCCTGCAGTGTGTACGGCAAAAAGTCCTGCTGCCTCCACCCTGTTGTCTTCTCATGCCTGGGCTACAACACCGCCAGTTGTTGCTCGGAAGTGCTGTTAGCACAGTGAACACTTGCTCCTGTGTTACTGGGGTTCAGTAATGTCAACTGTTCCCCTGCTGTGTGTACGGCAAACAGTCCTGCTGCCTCCACCCTGTTGTCTTCTCATCCCTGGGCTACAACACCGCCAGTTGTTGCTCGGAAGTGCTGTTAGCACAGTGAACACTTGCTCCTGTGTTATTGGGGTTCAGTAATGTCAGCTGTTCCCCTGCTGTGTGTACGGCAAAAGTCCTGCTGCCTCCACCCTGTTGTCTTCTCATGCCTGGGCTACAACACCGCCAGTTGTTGCTCGGAAGTGCTGTTAGCACAGTGAACACTTGCTCCTGTGTTATTGGGGTTCAGTAATGTCAGCTGTTCCCCTGCTGTGTGAACGGCAAAAAGTCCTGCTACCTCCACCCTGTTGTCTTCTCATGCCTGGGCTCCAACACCGCCAGTTGTTGCTCGGAAGTGCTGTTAGCACAGTGAACACTTGCTCCTGTGTTACTGGGGTTCAGTAATGTCAGCTGTTCCCCTGCTGTGTGTACGGCAAAAAGTCCTGCTGCCTCCACCCTGTTGTCTTCTCATGCCTGGGCTACAACACCGCCAGTTGTTGCTCGGAAGTGCTGTTAGCACAGTGAACACTTGCTCCTGTGTTATTGGGGTTCAGTAATGTCAGCTGTTCCCCTGCTGTGTGTATGGCAAACAGTCCTGCTGCCTCCACCCTGTTGTCTTCTCATCCCTGGGCTACAACACCGCCAGTTGTTGCTCGGAAGTGCTGTTAGCACAGTGAACACTTGCTCCTGTGTTACTGGGGTTCAGTAATGTCAGCTGTTCCCCTGCTGTGTGAACGGCAAAAAGTCCTGCTGCCTCCAACCGGTTCTCTTCTCATCCCTGGGCTCCAACACCGACAGTTGTTGCTCGGAAGTGTCATTGGCACGGGTACTCACTCCTGCCCAGACTGGTTACAGCACGCCATCTGTTTCCTGTCAGTGTAAACGTCACTTAGCCTCCAATAAGTTGTCCTGTCGTGTTGCGGTCGGGTTAGCCGACTCTATGGTGACTGGAGTTTAGGTGCTTCCTATGTGTGCTGCAGGATATGCAAATAAAGGCTGTTTCCGTTGTGACAATAGGACAATCACCCACTGTAGTACTGTGGGATTCGGTAACTGCGGCCGGCTCGCGGCCTGTCAACTTAAATTTCCATGGGTACCTTCTGCTACCCGTCCGGGTTCCAGTACCGTCAGCTGGTTCTCCGCAGTGCCTTTGGCCTAGGTGCCTCCATCTCGGTATCCGAGTTCCAGCAACGTCTGCTGGTCCTTGGTAGTGCTTTGGAGCACAGGTACCTCCTGCTTAGTAACCGTGTCCCAGTAACGTCAGCTGGTCCTCGGTTGTGCCATTGGCTCTTTTCCTTCTGCTGCCCCTCCAGGTTCCAGCACAGTCAGCTGGTCCTCGTCACTTGCATTGGCTCTTGTACCTTCTGCTACCCGTCCGGGTTCCAGTACCATCAGCTGGTTCTCCGCAGTGCCTTTGGCCTAGGTGCCTCCATCTCGGTATCCGAGTTCCAGCAACATCTGCTGGTCCTTGGTAGTGCTTTGGAGCACAGGTACCTCCTGCTTAGTAACCGTGTCCCAGTAACGTCAGCTGGTCCTCGGTTGTGCCATTGGCTCTTTTCCTTCTGCTGCCCCTCCGGGTTCCAGCACAGTCAGCTGGTCCTCGTCACTTGCATTGGCTCTTGTACCTTCTGCTACCCGTCCGGGTTCCAGTACCGTCAGCTGGTTCTCCGCAGTGCCTTTGGCCTAGGTGCCTCCATCTCGGTATCCGAGTTCCAGCAACGTCTGCTGGTCCTTGGTAGTGCTTTGGAGCACAGGTACCTCCTGCTTAGTAACCGTGTCCCAGTAACGTCAGCTGGTCCTCGGTTGTGCCATTGGCTCTTTTCCTTCTGCTGCCCCTCCGGGTTCCAGCACAGTCAGCTGGTCCTCGTTACTTGCATTGGCTCTTGTACCTTGTGCTACATTTACAAATTGAAGATTTTTTCAATGTTTTTTTTGGGAAATCACTCTGGATCTCCAACAATGAAGACGACGACCCTGATGACCACCCCGAAGAAGATGACCACCACAAGGACGACGAGCATCAAGCCAACCAGCCTAAACACCATCACAAAGAAGAAATAAAAGATTACCAAACAGGACTAAGAAGGTTAAGACAAACTACAAGATACAGAACAAGAGACTTAAGAACAATAAGCAGAAGATCAAAAAGCAGAAGAACATGAAGTATAAGACCAAAATGAAGAGCAAAATATATGCTCTAAATTATAAGCAGAAGAAGACTAAGCAGTGTATGGGGGTGAGTCTGTTCCTCCTCGTGGTGCCCCTGGAAAATGCCTGCTGCTGCAGGCTAAACTGAACACGGACAAATACTGTTCTAATTTAAATCTTTTGTGACAGCAAGAACGGAAGGATGAAAAATTCATACTTTGACAGATTACAAGTACAGGAATCTCTGTCCAAAATAAGAATATGATGAAGAAGATGAAGTAGAATATGAAGAAGAATAATAGTTTAATAAGAAGAATATGAGTAATGTTAACAAAAAGATGAATAGCAAGAAGTTTAAGAAGAAGATAAAGAAGGTGAAGATGAAGAATAATTTGATGAAAAAAATGATGCTGCTGAAGATTATGAAGGAGAAAGTGTGTCAAAAGTTAAAAAGGTGAAGAGCATGGAAGTTGTGAAACATACATATTTGCCAAAATAGAAAAAAGGTTAACAACATTGTCAATTTGTTCGTCAATCCGAACATCTTTACAAAAAAAATATTAATGCTATTCCATTTGATTGGGTTAAATATCTATGCCTTTAATGTCTCCTCAACCTCCCCCAATACATTCTACATTACTCTTTGTTGTTTTCCTTCATGTACAATTAACCAACAAGGCAAGAATGGGTTTTTTTTAATTCCGATATTTTGTTCCCATAGACTTACATTGGATTTCCGGTATCGGTATCGGGTATCACCGATATTTTTTGGGTATCGGCGATACCATTCCGATTCCGATACTTTTGTATATCGGAAAGTATCGCTCAACTCTAGTTATGACACAACAATGGGATCTCATTATTGAAAGTTATCACTCATGAAAAGTGTACAAAAAATGTATGAGGCATTAAATAGATCATAGAACATTGTAAAGATGGTCATCAAGAAGTCGCTTGAATATGTCACAACAGTGATTTTTCTGAAAGCGATGGATGCTACTGCGCATATTTTGCCACCATTTTGCTGGAGGAAAACAAAAGTTGCCTGCAGCAAAATGGCGCCAATGGTGGCACTTGAGCAGTAGCATCTATTGGAAAGAGATAGATGCTACTGCACAGGTGCCATTTTGCTGGATGCAAGTTTTGTTTTCTAAGCCAACAATATTATATGCGTTATGTAAAATAGGAGGCAGGTCACTGAGGGATCAGTGACCTGTCATAAGCCATACAGATAAATATGAGAACAGAGCACAACATAAAGCCTCCTCACAGACCGCCCCAGAGCACGAGAATCTCATTAACTGAAAACTGCAAATACAGATTAAACAACAAACACAAGACAGATTTCATCAACCTAGGTATCGCCTTCGTACGCCAATCTGTTCCTGGGGCTGTGGGAGAGGGATCTCTTCTCGTCAGATGGGGGTTCATCAATGGAGCGGGTCATATTTTGGACCCGCTACATTGATGATATTTTCCTCATCTGGCGAGGTACACCGTCTGATTTGCAATTATTTTTTAATAATTTGAATGATAATTGTTTCAATATCCATTTGACCTACAAATTTAATTTTCGGAGTATTGATTTTTTGGATGTCCTGGTAGAGAGAGATTGTAATGGGTCTTTGGTTGCCGATGTTTTCCGTAAAGATACATCGGTTAATTCCGTTTTACATTCATCATCATCCCACCCACCCCATGTGATCAATTCAGTTCCTACAGGTCAATTCTTACGAATTAGAAGAATCTGTTCTTCTAATGAGACATTTGAAGCTCAAGCAGAAGAGATGAAGAAACGTTTTCTTGACCGCGGCTACAGTAAAGATCAATTAAGAGGGCATACAATCGGGCTAGGAATACTGATAGACAACATCTGCTGTACTCATCCACTAAACAAAAATCTAGGCATCAGGTGAGTCTGGTCACCCAGTTCCACTCTAGATGGAGTGAAATGTATGATGCCATGGATAAATTTTGGCCCATACTACTTGTGGATCCAATTTTGAAAAATATCTATCAGATCGACCATCGGTGGTGGCTCGGAGGTCACATAATTTGGGTGATCATTTAGTGAGGAGTTATCTTAAACCATCCACCCCTCCTCCCCTCTTTCCCTCTATCCCAACCCCTCGTGCACAGACATGGGGTTCTAGACCTTGTGGCAGTTGTATTGCCTGCCCCAATGTCATTCATGCTACAAACTTCTTCTCATCTGATGGGAGGGAGTTTGTTATTACTCAATCTATCACCTGCTCCACGAGCATGGTTGTATACTATGGCACGTGTCCGTGCAAGATGATTTATGTGGGCCTTACTACCCGTGCTCTAAAACTACGTGTGCGAGAACATGTTCGGGATATTTTGGCGGCAGCCAAAGAAAATGACATTGGGTCTCTTAAAACTATACCCCGCCACTTTAAAACTCACCACTCTTGTGACCCTTCGGGCTTTTTGGTGAGGGGTATTGATAAATTGGTCCCTAACCTACGGGGTGGAAATTATGGGCGTCTATTAGCACAGAGAGAGGCTAGATGGATCTGGAGGCTTCGTACACTCCACCCTCAGAGTTTAAATGAGAACCTGAGTTTTGCAGCTTTCCTCTGATCACTTGCATGTATGTTTTTTATGGCATCTTTTATTTTATTTGTTTTTAACTCATTATGTATTTTCTTTTTTGATTTTTAGGTTATACTTACCCTTTATAAATATTCATGGCATTTTCCAGTCGGAATGGATCTACACTTTATCTCATTTTCTTCACTTCGTCGCAATTAATCATTGTTATTATGTTGTATATTATATATATAATATTCTTCTTGTTCACTACTATTATATTCTATATTTTTTATATAGGTGTCACTATGTATTATATATAATTGTTTGTTACGGTATTATATGGACATGTATTTTTATAGTTTTTGTACACATTTGTGCACTGTTTTATTGTATATACTGTCCTGCATTATATTTCTATATTAGTTGTCTTCACGTTTACTACATATTTTCTTATTTTCATTCATATAATTCACTGTTGGCGTGGGTTATATATTTTTGTGTATTCCACTTACTGTTTGTCTTGTATGTGCTCCTTCATTTTTTGCTCCCGTGCGCATGCGTGCTCCCCGCCCGCTGGTTGCTGTCCTGACGGCGTCTCTAATCGGCAGTTGCTGGGGACGCGCTCTCAGCTGGCTCACCTCACTTGTGGGCGTGCTGAGTGACGCGTCTCGGCTCGGCTGATGACGCACTCGGTGTCAGTTACTTCCGGGTGGTGGGGTTACGCATGCGCCGCTTTGAGGGCTCGGAGCCTTGATACAGCTTTTCCGATTGGTCCTTATGGATATATATACTGCTTTGGTATATGTGTTGCCATACCCCCGGAAGGAGGCACTGCGCCGAAACGCGCGTTGGGGTGGCAGGGACGCGGTCTCACTCAGGTATTCAAGCTGGGCCATTTGTTTATTTTACTGGTAGCATGGACCGTTTTTGTGTTAATGTTGTACTCTAGTCCTGACTTTGATGTGTGTATATTATTCCTGTTTACATTGTCATCCAATGTGACTAGTCACTTTATGCACTTTATACTTGGTCCTTGCATTACCATTGTTTTATATATGGTACCCTCCAGGTGCTTGTTCCCTGTTGTCTCCGCTTTCCCTGTTTAGTCGGTTTTTCACTGCCATCCCTGGTAATTTTAATATTTGATGTTTACTTCTAATAAAATTTTGTATTTTGTCATTATGAGTAGTGCTATTTTCTTTATTTGATTTCTATTAATTTGCACGTTTATACTCTATGTATATCCTGTATTACACCTTTTTGGTGTTTTTTGGTCTGGTTTATAAGATTGACTATTATTCTGTGTATTTTCACAGTTCCTTCCTGACCAGGATGGATTACAGATCCAGGGATGTGGCCTGGCAATCACAAGTTGCGCAGGTTTTTGACAGTGGTCCGACCAACATACATGCGAGTGATCAGAATGATACTGCTGCTATTCAGACTCAAATTAAGAGGTTGCTACATAAACGCACAAAACTTTGGTGGAACAAGGCGTTCCTTGAAAATTATCTTAAAAAATTGTTGATACCACGTGGCCTCCGGATCCAGATTTTTCCTTCTTTTCCTGTAGCTGATGCACAATTTGTTTCTAGTTGGGAGGATATTTGTAATAAAGCCTCTTTACAGTTTATGGAACTATTAGTCGGCTTCAATAAAAAATCTCTTTCCTCTATGGAAATTGAGATTGATGGCTTGTTCTCTAATTTTAAAAAAATAGCTTCTGCAGACACTATTTCGTCTTTTGAGGCCACTATTGACAAATGTTCTGGTGAGTGGGAGGCACAGATTAAAAATACTCATGCCAAAAAATTATTACGTGACAGTACAGACTTTCAAAACAAGACTGCATACAGATGGAGACGAGTTAGAACACCTCCTAAAGCACATAGATCTTCTTCTGTTTCCTCGGTCTCTTCTTCTGGTGAAACCTCGGATGCATCAGTTTATTCAATACGCACCCGTTTTGGTAATAAAGGCAAGAGAAAATGGGAACAAAAAACTGATGAAAGAAAACGAGGCCCTGTGTCTAAGCAGAATAAGGATACCTTAAAGGTAATTAATCTATCTGAACACACCTTTTCTTGTGATGAAATTTCTCTTCTGACAAAGGGTTTCTCTTTCTCACCCAGTATGCATTTTGATCCATTCTTGGCTTTGAAAGATTTACACCTATTTGCCCGTTCTCTAATTTTTAAAAAATGGCACCATGATGAACATATTCAACGTAACTTTCCTCTTCCTGAGGAACAACAAGCCCTCCGTATTCTTGAGGAGTTGGCACTTGAACACAATAATCCATCTCTATGTAGGATGCCTCCTTCCATCCTTCCTAAATCTAGAAAGTTTCCCCCCTTGTCTCTGTGCCCCAGTGTTGACTTGTTTGTTAAACTTGTCTCTAATGAGTTTGAGAAAATCCCCACGGGTATATCCCGGGGTAATCTTTCTCGCATGGAACTCTCGGGGCTCAAGAGACTTAAAGGCCTTAGGGATGTTGTCTTCAAGCCAGCTGACAAGGGGGGTAACGTGGTTGTTTGGCCACTCAAGCTGTATGTCTCTGAAGCTCAGCGTCAACTTAGGGACACACGCTGTTATAAGAAACTTACGTTTAACCCTTTGATTTCATTCAGGGAAGAATTGAGTAAGATTCTACATAAGGCAGTATCTGCTAATGTGATCACTCCTCAAGTTTTGGACACTCTGTTGGTTAAAGATCCCTGTATCCCGACTTTATACCTCTTGCCTAAAGTACACAAATGCCTCCAAAATCCTCCAGGTAGGCCTATTATTTCTGGGGTGGGTGGGCTTACGGAGAACATTGGCAAATATATTGACTCATTCCTCAGACCCTTGTGGAGACTATACCATCATATCTTAAAGATACTTCAGAATTTTTAAAGAAGATTGACTCCGTACATGTTGATGAGGACATGCTCCTCGTCACATGTGACGTTGAGTCCTTATATACCAATATTCGCCACGAGGATGGTCTGAGGGCTGTTTTACATTTTCTTTCGATGACCAATCTCAGTACCAGTGACACCAATTTTTGATTGATCTTCATTTTCTTTTGACTCATAATTTTTTTGTTTTTAATGGATCCTTCTACCTGCAGCTCCAGGGCACCGCGATGGGTGCGGCTTGTGCGCCTTCGTACGCCAATCTGTTCCTGGGGCTGTGGGAGAGGGATCTCTTCTCGTCAGATGGGGGTTCATCAATGGAGCGGGTCATATTTTGGACCCGCTACATTGATGATATTTTCCTCATCTGGCGAGGTACACCGTCTGATTTGCAATTATTTTTTAATAATTTGAATGATAATTGTTTCAATATCCATTTGACCTACAAATTTAATTTTCGGAGTATTGATTTTTTGGATGTCCTGGTAGAGAGAGATTGTAATGGGTCTTTGGTTGCCGATGTTTTCCGTAAAGATACATCGGTTAATTCCGTTTTACATTCATCATCATCCCACCCACCCCATGTGATCAATTCAGTTCCTACAGGTCAATTCTTACGAATTAGAAGAATCTGTTCTTCTAATGAGACATTTGAAGCTCAAGCAGAAGAGATGAAGAAACGTTTTCTTGACCGCGGCTACAGTAAAAGATCAATTAAGAGGGCATACAATCGGGCTAGGAATACTGATAGACAACATCTGCTGTACTCATCCACTAAACAAAAATCTAGGCATCAGGTGAGTCTGGTCACCCAGTTCCACTCTAGATGGAGTGAAATGTATGATGCCATGGATAAATTTTGGCCCATACTACTTGTGGATCCAATTTTGAAAAAATATCTATCAGATCGACCATCGGTGGTGGCTCGGAGGTCACATAATTTGGGTGATCATTTAGTGAGGAGTTATCTTAAACCATCCACCCCTCCTCCCCTCTTTCCCTCTATCCCAACCCCTCGTGCACAGACATGGGGTTCTAGACCTTGTGGCAGTTGTATTGCCTGCCCCAATGTCATTCATGCTACAAACTTCTTCTCATCTGATGGGAGGGAGTTTGTTATTACTCAATCTATCACCTGCTCCACGAGCATGGTTGTATACTATGGCACGTGTCCGTGCAAGATGATTTATGTGGGCCTTACTACCCGTGCTCTAAAACTACGTGTGCGAGAACATGTTCGGGATATTTTGGCGGCAGCCAAAGAAAATGACATTGGGTCTCTTAAAACTATACCCCGCCACTTTAAAACTCACCACTCTTGTGACCCTTCGGGCTTTTTGGTGAGGGGTATTGATAAATTGGTCCCTAACCTACGGGGTGGAAATTATGGGCGTCTATTAGCACAGAGAGAGGCTAGATGGATCTGGAGGCTTCGTACACTCCACCCTCAGGGTTTAAATGAGAACCTGAGTTTTGCAGCTTTCCTCTGATCACTTGCATGTATGTTTTTTATGGCATCTTTTATTTTATTTGTTTTTAACTCATTATGTATTTTCTTTTTTGATTTTTAGGTTATACTTACCCTTTATAAATATTCATGGCATTTTCCAGTCGGAATGGATCTACACTTTATCTCATTTTCTTCACTTCGTCGCAATTAATCATTGTTATTATGTTGTATATTATATATATAATATTCTTCTTGTTCACTACTATTATATTCTATATTTTTTATATAGGTGTCACTATGTATTATATATATATGTTTGTTACGGTATTATATGGACATGTATTTTTATAGTTTTTGTACACATTTGTGCACTGTTTTATTGTATATACTGTCCTGCATTATATTTCTATATTAGTTGTCTTCACGTTTACTACATATTTTCTTATTTTCATTCATATAATTCACTGTTGGCGTGGGTTATATATTTTTGTGTATTCCACTTACTGTTTGTCTTGTATGTGCTCCTTCATTTTTTGCTCCCGTGCGCATGCGTGCTCCCCGCCCGCTGGTTGCTGTCCTGACGGCGTCTCTAATCGGCAGTTGCTGGGGACGCGCTCTCAGCTGGCTCACCTCACTTGTGGGCGTGCTGAGTGACGCGTCTCGGCTCGGCTGATGACGCACTCGGTGTCAGTTACTTCCGGGTGGTGGGGTTACGCATGCGCCGCTTTGAGGGCTCGGAGCCTTGATACAGCTTTTCCGATTGGTCCTTATGGATATATATACTGCTTTGGTATATGTGTTGCCATACCCCCGGAAGAAGGCACTGCGCCGAAACGCGCGTTGGGGTGGCAGGGACGCGGTCTCACTCAGGTATTCAAGCTGGGCCATTTGTTTATTTTACTGGTAGCATGGACCGTTTTTGTGTTAATGTTGTACTCTAGTCCTGACTTTGATGTGTGTATATTATTCCTGTTTACATTGTCATCCAATGTGACTAGTCACTTTATGCACTTTATACTTGGTCCTTGCATTACCATTGTTTTATATATGGTACCCTCCAGGTGCTTGTTCCCTGTTGTCTCCGCTTTCCCTGTTTAGTCGGTTTTTCACTGCCATCCCTGGTAATTTTAATATTTGATGTTTACTTCTAATAAAATTTTGTATTTTGTCATTATGAGTAGTGCTATTTTCTTTATTTGATTTCTATTAATTTGCACGTTATACTCTATGTATATCCTGTATTACACCTTTTTGGTGTTTTTTGGTCTGGTTTATAAGATTGATCATTTTAATCAGTATAATAGCACCAACCTGACAGTGTCTGTAGGTTACTGAGCAAAATCCTGCTGACTGGTTCACTTTAAAACCGTCTGGCCTCTGCTAAAAAGCTGAAAATGTGGAGGAATTTGACCTTTTAAAATTGCATAAGCCCTAAGACTACCTTCAAATCAACAATGGAATGGCTTTATCAGAAGAAGGTTAATGTTCTGTAATACCTGTTAATCTGGTAAATGCAACTGTCAATCTCTTACAGCAGCATTTAACATGCGTCGGTGGGGTTGCTTCATTCCATGGACCCAATGGTGCACCCATGACGTGATTGCGGACCATGATAGGTTGCCATAACATCTGGGATTCTGCTAAAGACTTCCGTGCTTGTCTTGACAATTCTTCTGTTAAAGACAGACTGTATCTGGCCTTCATAGGAAATTGTGATTTTCACTATGCATGGCATATCTAGTAAGATAGAATCAGTGAGTGTAACTCACTGCTTCTATCTCCACCCACTGGCAATGTCTTCTTTCAGTTGGAAGCTACAGTGGTGATGGAGAAGCAGAGGGCAAGCACTGAACTCATATCTCCCACCGGCGTCCATCACAAAGGATCCAGGATGTCTTCAGCGGGGATGACAATGCAAGAAACTAGTAAGTAACTGCAGCACTGCCAACTGATGATGTCCTGTTTCAGGAGGGGCGGTGGACGCTATGGGGGTGAGTACAGCCCCAGCCTCCTATGTAGTTATGTTTGATACTCCTTTAAACCAATGCCTCACATCAAATTTGGGGGTAAAATGGGAGTGCCTCTTATAATCTGAATGTAGCTTACTGGGGGGGCAGCTGCAGTGAAGTGAGGTCCAAGGAGGCAGGGTCACTGCTGTAGGAAGCTGGCTGCAGAGGCAGGAGTGGGGCAATGCTGCGGGCTCTTGCCTGGGAGGAGAGGATTTTCGGTTGTGTGAGGCTGCAGCGGGCCCCGGGCTTTCAGAAAATGTAGGTAGTCCCTGCATTTCACATCCCTTTCACCACGGTGGACTTTGGAAAAGAAAAATGGCTGCCGGAGACAACGCATGCGCAGATTGAGATCTCGTCTCCCGAGATCTTGTCTCCTGAGAAAGTGATAGGATGGGAATTGAGGGGACTCCTTACATTTTGTAAAATCTCTGTCTTGCCGCCGAACCCTCCATTCTAAAAGCCTGAGGCCCGCAGTATCGCCCCACTCCTGCCGCTGCCAGCTGCCTGCAGCAATGACTCTGCTTCTTGGCATCCCGCTCCACCGCCGCCGGACCACCAATTTACGCTAAACTGCCCACAGAAGGCTAGGATTCTGTTCTCCTGCCCGCCCCTCTTACATATTGCTGCTTTATTATATATGTCACATTGTCTTTATAAGACTAAATTTACACATCCATGTAAAACGTCTGCTGTCTTATTTTTTCTTGGATGGATAGCACATGAACCTATAGTGTTAAATGCATTTATACACACAGCTGTGAAAATCACTTATCCGAGTGTGAGATCTGAAAGACAGGTTCTTTTCTTATCTGTGTTTGCAGATCAGAACTCAGCCATACAAATCATTTGTGATCTATCAAAAACAGATGCAAATCAGAAATCTTTATTTTGTCACTTACAGCAACTTTCTTAACCCCTTCACCCCGGGCCATTTTTTGTGTTTGTGTTTGTTTTTTGCTCCCCACAGCCATGTGAGGGCTTGTCTTTTGTGGGACGAGTTGAACTTTTGAATTACATCATTAATTGTACCATATCATATACTAGAAAATGGGAAAAAAATTCCAAGTGCAGTGCAATTGTAAAAAAGTGCAATTCCACAATTGTTTTTTTTTTTATCATGTTCACCAATTGCTAAAACTGACTAGCCATTATCATTCTCCAGGTCATTATGAGTTTGTAGATACCAAACATGTGTAGGATCTTTTTTATTTAAGTAGTGAAAAAATAATCCATAGTTTATCAAAAACAAAAAAAGCGCCATTTTACGAGACTTGTAGCGTCTCCATTTTTCAGGATCTGGGACTGAGTGAGGGCATTTTTTTGTGCACTGAGCTGAGGTTTTTATTGATACCATTTTAGGATAGAAACAATGTTTTGATTGCCTGCAACGTGGTGGACACCAAAAAACGTAATTCTGACATTTCTAATTTTTTTCTTGTTACGCCATTAACCTTGCCGATTAAATATTTTTTTATATTTTGATACATCGGGCGTTTCTGAACACTGCAATACCAAATATGTGTATTTTTTTTAATTGTTTTATTTTGCTCTGCTCTGTGTAGCAGAAATGTTCATTTGCGATGAACGCCAGTCACTGGGCAGTGCACATAGCAGATCGGATATGACAACCGCAGGGGTCTCCTGCCAACCCATGGACGCCCCGTGATCATGTACCAGGGGTGCCGATGGGCATGATTTGTGATGCACTTTAGGCGCAGCCATATTAACTTCCGCTGTCAAGAGATTTACAGCTGCATTTAACATGTTAACAGCAGGGGGTGGATCATGATTCCATCCGCGGCTGTTAGGGGCACATGTTAGCTCATGAAATCAGCTGTCATGTGCCGGAAAAGATACAGGCTCAGCGCCGAAACCCACATAAAAGAGGGAGGCATGACATGTACCATATATATATGTAAGGAGGTGAAAGAGGCCATCATATGCATCCCCCTCTTTGGTCAGCATTCATATTAATTGTGTGCGGTTTCATAGTGTTTGTGACTGTTAATGTGTTCATGCAATGATGCAGCAGTAAAAGAAGACAGTCTGATAGCTGTGAGGGTAAGGTTGCTTCGGTAAGAAGGGACCCTAGGCTGAGTGGCGTGCAGGCATTCACCAACTTAAACGGTAACCTTTCCGAAGAAGATCCAGGGCCTATGGCCGGGATTACCCTTTACCTTTTCCTTTTTGAAACCGGACAAGGGGAATGGGAGGAAGCTGGTGGACCTAAAGGCACGGACGCCACAGGATGGGACAGGGATTGTCCAGCAAGGCAGGGATTGCCAGGACTGGACAGGGATTGTCCAGCGAGGTAGGGATTGTCTTGGAGAGCAGGGATTGCTGGAAAGACAGGGAAAGCACTATAAATGTCACTATGTACACACTGTGCTGTATCTGTAATGAAAACCCTGTTGCTGAGTAAAGTTGAACTGTTAAGAACGGACATTGAATCTGGCGTCGTTTGTGAACCCATGGACCTGGAGCCGGAATGACAGAAACAGAAGGGACTCCGGCAATTAATGTGAGTGTTCTGGTGCACACGCTGCACATACAGCAGAAGGGACATTATACTTCATTTGTGGGGCACCAGGGTGTGGGAACACTACAGCTCGTTGACACGACTACCACCCTGGCCGCCTTACATATACGGCACATGTCATGAAGGGGTTAAATCTAATCCCAATTAAAAATATATATTTTTAGCCCAAAATACATGCATTTTAAATTTAAAAAACTCAATAAAAGTGAACAATACTTTTAAGTTAAAAGATTTTAATTTTATAATTATTTTCATTGATTTATTTCATTCTGGCTGTGATTACTGCTAGTCAGTTATTTCAGATGTATATTATAAATTATTCAATAGTTTGATTTATTAATTAAGATTTAATAAAGACGGCCATGTAGAAGTTAATCCATTATGATGGTTTTCATATGTTTGATTGTTTTTTACATTACTTGTAAGTAAATGTTTTATGGGTTTATGTGTGATTTGTGCTTCGATGACACCATAGGCTCCATAGATTGTGCATAAACCTTTACATTTTTGTTTAATTTGTGTCAAAGTCTGTAGTTTTATCCACAGCCACTATAGCCAATGTATACAATATAGAAGAAGCCCCCCGGTATAAGTTAAGTATTCAGTGAACCAAGATCTTAAATGACAATTCTAGGAAATGCTAAAGTAGAAAAAGTAGCATAGGTGAGTTTCCACGTCAAAACCTGTTGGCGCTGGCTGGCAGGCAAACACCAGCGCAGTGTCAGCTAGTGAGGATTTCAAGAAATCCATCCATGCGTAACAATACCAGGTGGAACTGCGTACGGACATGCGCGCTCTTCAGACGCAGCATTCCTGGTATGCGGAGGTGCTCGCCGCACATAATTAACACAGGGCTAGTAGCCCTGCTCTTCGAGTTCGAGTTCCCAACACTCGGAAAGATCGGCGTCAAAAGGCGGGCTTAACGAGCGGAATTTCCGCATCCGTCAAGCAGGTCCGGCGTGAACCAACTAAGTAACGGTATTATTTCATTTCATAAAGCAAAGGATTAATTAATTATCCTAGCAAAATATCGACAGCCGTGTCAATAAAATCTAAGTTGACATTTCCTGCACTGCGCAATATTGTCATATGTAACATAATGGAAATAATGATTTAATTGGCGATAAATTTAGGAAACCCCTAAGCAAGACTCATGACTGCTATTGTCAAACCTGATTTTGCGATCAATGGACTTTGCCTTTAAGCTATAAAGTCAAACTATTGTAAAGATCAGAAATCCCGCAGTAGAAGATTTTCTTTAATTAGATTCTGCTGCGCTTTGTTCATACTAATTGCCTTATTTGTTACCATTCCTTGTTAAATACTGAAACAATGAGCAGCATTCCGGTAAATGGTAGCTTTATTCTTTCAGACAGTCACTGAAAATAATGAAAGAGTGGTAATAAGAGAAGGAAATGTTCTTGACTCACTTTCTGTGTAGCTTACTGCCTTGTGCAATCAATATGTTAGAACATTAGTTCCGCATGGGTGATGCTACTATCTGTCAGAAGAAAATATAATCTTGTAAATTTTTCCTTCTGAATTAATTATGTTTGTAAATAAAATCAAAACGATACAAAAACTACAATTACACACTAATATTCTCAATAATTGCAACCACTATAAAGTAATGGAAAGAAGAAAACTCACAAAGTTCCACACAAACATTATAGTGTATATAGAGACAGTACAATTGCGCATGGAATTCTTGGAGATATACAGTATGTAAAATGATCGGCATCCATTGTGACATGGTTTAGAGCCACCACAAAGCTCTGTTTTCACATTTATAGGCAAATTATTTCTTACTGGATCTGTCAGGCAGACTCCAGAGAAATCCCAATAACCTTACCTTAACCCTTGTACAGGGATCTGGTTTTACAATAAAGTCCAGGGAAATACTACCATGGAAGAGCTGCCATCCAGATGTAGGAATGGTCGACAAGCATGGTCATAGTCGAGTGCTCACTTCAAGGAAAAAAATCAGGATCCATAAGAATAGTCAGAAACAAGCCAGGCTCAAAACAGGAATACACTAAACAAACCAAGAGGAGAAGATGCACACCTAGCCAAGAAACACTAAGCTATAACTGGCAGCTTCCAGCAGCAAGCTGGAAGCTTTAGTAACTTATGGTGCTCTACAATTTTCTGGATCAGGGAGCTGACAACTTCAGCTGGAATCACACACCCATACTGCCCGACTCGATGGCACTACAGGTCCCAGCCACTCTATCCTTAGTGGCGGAACAGACAGGGCCGGATTAAGAACATGATGGGCCTGGAGCTGAAGGGGCGGGGCAAGGGGCGGGGCAAGGGGTGGGGCCAAACACGGCAATTCACAAAGGCCAAAAATGTAACGTAAAAGATATAAATTAAAGTCCGGCCGATCAGACAAGAATTTGGACAGTCTAAACGGCCCTTAATACTGCCACACATAGCCCCCTTATAGTGCCACACACAGTCCCCTTAATACTGCCACACATAGCCATCTCAATAATACTGCCATACATAGCCACATTAGTAATATTGCGTCAGAGAGGCCCCATACACAGATATATGGCAACATTGAGAGGCCCATTCTAGTATATAGCGCAGCATTGAATGGCCCATAGTATATATAGCGCAGCATTGAATGGCCCATAGTTGCGCAGCATTGAATGGCCCATAGTATATATAGGGCAGCATTGAGAGGCCCATATAGCGCAGCATTGAATGGCCCATAGTATATATAGGGCAGCATTGAGAGGCCCATATAGCGCAGCATTGAATGGCCCATAGTATATATAGCGCAGCATTGAGAGGGCCTCTCAATGCTGCCCTATATATACTATGGGCCATTCAATGCTACGCTATATACTAGAATGGGCCTCTCAATGCTGCGCTATATATACTATGGGCCATTCAATGCTGCGCTATATACTAGAATGGGCCTCTCAATGCTGCCTTTATTACTATGGGCCATTCAATGCTACGCTATATACTAGAATGGGCCTCTCAATGCTGCCCTATATTACTATGGGCCATTCAATGCTACGCTATATACTAGAATGGGCCTCTCAATGCTGCGCTATATATACTATGGGCCATTCAATGCTACGCTATATACTAGAATGGGCCTCTCAATGCTGCCCTATATTACTATGGGCCATTCAATGCTACGCTATATACTAGAATGGGCCTCTCAATGCTGCGCTATATATACTATGGGCCATTCAATGCTGCGCTATATACTAGAATGGGCCTCTCAATGCTGCCTTTATTACTATGGGCCATTCAATGCTACGCTATATACTAGAATGGGCCTCTCAATGCTGCCCTATATTACTATGGGCCATTCAATGCTACGCTATATACTAGAATGGGCCTCTCAATGCTGCGCTATATATACTATGGGCCATTCAATGCTACGCTATATACTAGAATGGGCCTCTCAATGCTGCCCTATATTACTATGGGCCATTCAATGCTACGCTATATACTAGAATGGGCCTCTCAATGCTGCGCTATATATACTATGGGCCATTCAATGCTGCGCTATATACTAGAATGGGCCTCTCAATGCTGCCCTATATTACTATGGGCCATTCAATGCTACGCTATATACTATAATCGGCCTCTCAGAGGCCCATTATTAGTATATAGCGTAGCATTGAATGGGGGCCATAGTATATAGGGCAGCATGCCAGCATTGAGAGGCAGGCACCACCACAACACACGCTTACCCAGCGCAGGCACCACCACAACACACTGCGCACACTCACCCAGCGCGGGCACCACCACCACAACACACGCTCACCCAGCGCAGGCACAACACACTGCGCACACTCACACAGCGCGGGCACCACCACCACAACACACGCTCACCCAGCGCAGGCAAAACACACTGCGCACACTCACACAGCACGGGCACCACCACCACAACACACTGCGCACACTCGCCCAGCGCGGGCACCACAACACACTGCGCACACTAACCCAAGTCCAAGAACGCCGCCGGAGGGAGCACTACAAGCCCCAGCGCCCTGCCGGATGGGGGGGCACTACAAGCCCCAGCACGCCGCCGGAGGGGGCACTACAAGCCCCAGCACCCTGCCGGATGGGGGGGGCACTACAAGCCCCAGCACGCCGCCGGAGGGGGGCACTACAAGCCCCAGCACCCTGCCGGAGGGGGCACTACAAGCCCCAGCACCCTGCCGGAGGGGGGCACTACAAGCCCCAGCACCCTGCCGGAGGGGGCACTACAAGCCCCAGCACCCTGCCGGAGGGGGGCACTACAAGCCCCAGCACCCTGCCGGAGGGGGCACTACAAGCCCCAGCACCCTGCCGGAGGGGGTCACTACAAGCCCCAGCACCCTGCCGGAGGGGGGCTCTACAAGCCCCAGCACCCTGCCGGAGGGGGGCACTACAAGCCCCAGCACCCTGCCGGAGGGGGGCACTACAAGCCCCAGCACCCTGCCGGAGGGGGGCACTACAAGCCCCAGCACCCTGCCGGAGGGGGGCACTACAAGCCCCAGCACCCTGCCGGAGGGGGTCACTACAAGCCCCAGCACCCTGCCGGAGGGGGGCTCTACAAGCCCCAGCACCCTGCCGGAGGGGGCACTACAAGCCCCAGCACCCTGCCGGAGGGGGGCACTACAAGCCCCAGCACCCTGCCGGAGGGGGGCACTACAAGCCCCAGCACCCTGCCGGAGGGGGGCACTACAAGCCCCAGCACGCCGCCGGAGGGCGCACTACAAGCCCCAGCACCCACCTCCTGTTCTTCATGGACGTCTCCTTCTTGTCCAGCACCCCGGGCACACAGCTGGTGAGCTCCGTCCAGTCGGCGTGCAGCCCGCAGCTCCAGCCCGTGGAGAAGCGGGAGAAGAGCCAGGTCTCCCGGCGGTTGGGCCGGTAGCAGGTACACTTCTTCTGGCCGGGTCTGCAGTCAACGGCACCTCCAGCCGCACGTTCTGCACCAAGTGCCGCCCGAAGGTGATGCCGCCGGTCTTCTGGATGTGCAGGAACACGATCACATCCTCCCAGGACAGGAAATGCTGCAGTGCTGCTGCCGTGCCGCCGCCCCCCACACATGTGCCGCCTGGGGCGGACCGCCCCCCCACGCTACGCGGCAGCCGAGACATCGGCGCGGCCGCGCGGCCGGCTGGGCCGCGGATGGGCCTATTTCTAACAAGGGGCCTGGAGCTGCAGCTCCATCAGCCCCTACGTTAATCCGGCCCTGGGAACAGATACTGCCATCCAGAGCTTCTATTTCTGACATTTCTATTACCAGTGATGCCTAGCTGCAGCAGAAGTCACAGGAACAGGTTCTGGTGGAGATGTGACAGCAGTCCTTTAAAAGCGAATCTGTCAGCTGGATTTACTCCACCCTCAACAACTATTTTTATGCACATATAGATCTTTCAAAGCCAAGTCTAGTAATACCTTTACATGGCTAGTCCGTTTCTCCATTGCTGAGACATCAGTGTCTTAATTGGTCTGCAAATGAGGCTGAAATGCTATTGTAGATATGAAGCCGATGACCTCCTGCTCTATTCCCCACAGAGTGCCAACTTCTCCTGCTTTTTTGATGGCTCATTTGCCTGAAGTCACACAGCATAGAATTGATTACAGAATGCTAAATGTGTAGTGAGCGGTGACTATAACTGCTCTCTGCAACGTCCCAAAGCTAAAACTGAGCAGCTGCTGAAAGCATATAACTCCTTTTTCTCCCTGTAACCGCACTTCCAAATACACTGCCAAGCATGATTAAAACATTAGTTACCTACAGATTACCACTAAATCTGCAGGTAAATACCATTTTTGTACGTGACAGTTCCCTTTAACCCCTTTATGACCGGAGCTTTTTTGGTCTTACGTTTTTGTTTTTTGCTACCCTTCTTCTCAGAACCATAATTTTTTTTCATTTTTCTGTCAATATGTGAGGGCTTGTTTGTTGCGGAACAAGTTGTACTTTTGAATGACACCATTGGTTTTACCATGTCTTGTACTAGAAAATGGGAAAAAAAATCCACCCATGGCTATTCCAGGCACATGTCAGTTGTTCAAAACAGCTGACTTGTCCCGAGAAAGATGTGGGCTCCCTGTCGGAGCCCACATCAAAGTTAGGGAGTCCGACGTCGGCGTTCTATAACTCCTGACATCGGAAAGGAGTTAAGCAGTAATGTTTCAGCAAGATCATACTCAACTACAAGTTGGAAGCTATTGTCCACCAGTAATCAGTAGTTAGATAAAAATGCTGGGCAGAAGGAAAATAACAGGAAAGGTAATTTTAGTTATATAAATAACATGAGAGCTCCATAATACAAATGACAAATGTCACATCTTCACAAGATCCTGCTCCTGCGACTTCTACTTTTGTTGCCAAGCGCTGCCATATTCAATTTGCAGTGGTGCTGGTGATAGAGGAGAAGAAAGAACCAGAAGCTCTGAATGGCTGGCTCTGTCCAGTAGGGCCACTATCAGAGCATTATGGCCCTTACTGGTGTATGGGACCTGATGAGCAGAGGGGGCCAACTGTAGGCCCCTTCTCTGCTCAGTGGGCACCAGTGGGCTCAGTAACTGCCTGTGTGTCCTCAGACGCATGAGCAGTTAAAATTTGTTGCAGTGTAATGCACCCCATAGCAGTAAAATGCACCCTCATAGTATAATGCAGCCCGATAGTAGTATTATGCACCTCATAGTGTAATGCACCCCATTGAAAATGGCACCCACCGCGTCTGCACAGTAGCAGCTATCAGCTATCTCCGAGCTGTTACTCCTCAGGCGAGGGCGGCGCATGCACAGTAGTAGTTATAGGATCACAGCTATAGACACCGATAGTAGCTACTGGCAGGCACGGCGGGCTCCATTTTCCATTTTCAAATTGACTTTTTTTACCCTAGCTGAATAACATCAAGAAAATGTAATATTGGCACACTAAACATGTGATTCTGCAGGCACCTGCCTGCAGAAGTGTTTTTGTCTCTTTCTTCAGTATGTTAGTTATTCATTATGCAAGCTAGGGGCAGGTCACTGAAGTATCAGTGACCTGTCAGAAGCCATACACATGAATACCTAATCAGAGCACCACATGAAGACTCCCCTCCAGGCCCGCCCCGAAGCACGGGCATATCATTAACTGAAAACTGAAAATAAAGATTAAACAACAACCACAAAACAGATTTCATCAACTAAGGTATCATTTTAATCAATATAAAGGTGCCGACCTGACACTGTGTGTAGGTTACTGTGCACAATCCTGCTGACAGGTTCTCTTTAAATCTAGAGCAGAAGTGGAGCTTATTAGACCCTGGGAGAAATGCAGACAAGTAGATTAAAAAGCCCACTATTGACCATAAGAAATTTCTCACTGTGAGCTGTGGTGAACTCACTGAGCTCAGAACTGCACTGTGAGACTTTTTCTTGCTGTGCTAGCAGCGATCTCATTGAGGTCATCGCTGTTCATTGGCCTGGCTCACACTGAAGTGAGCTGGGAACACCGCCACAGTGACCTCAGTAACCTCGATACTGTCACCGCTAGTCACTGGCTCTACACTTGAAGCAGCTAATTCTCCTGTGGTCCTTCACCTGGACTGTTGCCCCTTGGCACCATCAAGGTTGAAAACCAATGACATGGATTATGGCGTGGGAAAGAATGTTGGACAGGTTATGAATATGGTTGCTTTTTTTTTTTTTACGAGAGACCAGGGCTTTAACCCCTTTACCCACAAGGGTGGTTTGCACGTTAATGACCGGGCCAATTTTTACAATTCTGACCACTGTCTCTTTATGAGGTTATAACTCTGGAACGCTTCAACGGATCTTCACGATTCTGAGATTTTTTTCTCATGACATATTGTACTTCACGTTAGTGGTAAAATTTCTTTGATATAACTGGCATTTATTTTTAAAAAACGCAAATATGGCGAAAATATAGAAAATTTTGCAATTTTCAAACTTTGAATTTTTTTTTGTTAGGAAATTATAAGGGTTAAAAGTTGACTAGCGATTTCTCATTTTTGCAACAAAATTTACAAAGCCATTTTTTTTAGGGACCACCTCACATTTGAAGTCACTTTGAGGCATCTATATGGCAGAAAATACCCAAAAGTGACACCATTCTTAAAACTGCACCCCTCAAGGTACTCAAAACCACATTCAAGAAGTTTATTAACCCTTCAGGTGCTTCACATGAGCTGAAGCAACGTGGAAGCAAAAAATGAACACAACTTTTTAGTCACAAAAATGATCTTTTGCAAACATTTTTTTTATTTTCACAAGGGTAAAAGGAGAAAATGGACAGAACAAGGTGTTGTGCAATTTCTCCTAAGTATGCCAATACCCCATATGTGGGGGAAAACCACTGTTTGGGCGCATGGCAGAGCTTGTAAAGGAAGGAGCGCCGTTTGACTTTTTCAAACCAAAATTGGCTGGAATTGAGATTGCATGCCATGTCGTGTTTGGAGAGCCCCTGATGCACCTAAACAGTGGAAACCCCCCACAAGTGACAACATTTTGGAAACTATACCCCCTATGGAACTTATCTAGATCTGTTGTGAGCACTTTCACAAAAGTTTATATTGCCTGGGTGTGAAAAAAAAAAACAATTTTCCACAAAAATTATTTTTTCAGCAGCAGATGAAGGAAGGGAGACACACTAGTCATTACTAGTGGGTAGGCGGAGCCCACATAGGATAGAAACACCTCAGATTAAAAAAGTGTTGACCGGCCCCTCCAGCTTATAGGGCTCCTCCTACTCCAGCTCTCCAGTCTAAAATTTGAGGTCACAGAGGATAGTCGCTGCTGGAAGCAGCTCCTCAGAAATTTTTTTTATTTTAGTCGGACAGAGACTTGGACCGCCAGTGGTCTAGAGGTCTCAGGGGTCTCAGCGCTGCTGGACCCCCACCTCTCCCTTGGCGGATCTGTATTACCCTGTAAGGTGGTCCCTGCAGAACCCTGCCGGCCCTGGGGGATGAGGATTGCTTCCCTGGCGGGGACGCAAACCGCGCTTCCGGGTTCACTGCGTTCCCCGCCCTGGGGGGAAGCTACGGGCACAGCGCCACAAATCTCTGAGGGGTCCCTGTGGCGCTCAGCTGGGTGAGTACTCCATATTTTAATGTGTTTTGAGTGCTTCAGCGGCCGCTGCGGCAACCGCTGCTACATGTATTCATGTGTGGTGATTGTGTACTTTTGTCCGCAGGTGGATACCTGCAGGACATGGGAGCGGGAGCGGAGTGAGTCGCGTGCTTTTTTTGAAACCGGCGGGGGGCGTGGCTTCGCGCTTTCCCATTTTTTCGCGGGCAGGAAGCGCTCTGAGTGCGGGCTTTTCCCTGCCTTTTTCTCTTCCGGCTTCTCTCCTCTAGCGCGGCGGCCATTACTGAAGGCCTCCTCGGGCTCCTCACTCTCCGCTCCCCCCGACCGACCGAAAGGAAGACACTACACCGCGGCCAGCTGGGTGAGTCGCTTCTACCTGTCAGGGCAGAAGCTTGACCCCCTCACACCCACAGCGCAGGAGGTACTGTCACATGGAACGCTCCCGCTATGATCACAATAGCGTCGCTTAATTTTGCGATCGTTTTTTTTTTTTTGTGATCGTTTTAATGTCGCTAGTAGCTGCCACAGTGGGCGATCTCATTGACGACGCATAAGTGGTTAGCGATCTCCTTAGCGACTTTGGCGGTCATTGCGATGTACAATTCAGCGCAATATGTTAGCGATCTCGTTGGCGTTCTTGTTTAGTGTGGCATACCTTTGAAGCACTGTCCTGCAGCTGTTACCTCATAAGAGGCACATGGGGCTCGCACACCCTTTCCATTACACAAGGGTTGTGGGGAGTCTGCGACATTAACCCCTTCTTTGGCGGTTAACCCTTTATTGGGAGACAGCTGGGGTAGCTCTCTCTTTAAGAGCTTAACCCTTCAGCGTACGTTTTGCCTTTGAAAACCACACTGTTCTAGTTGCTGACAGGTTTTTGACCTGCCATATACTGTGTGAGGGCATGTCGGATCAGGGTCCAGGAGGTGCGGACCGTCTCCCAGATCCGCTACAGGATCAGTCTCGCGTATCTGACACGCAGACCTCGACGGCATCAAGCGCAGCGGTCGGAGGTGTCAGTGATGACAAAATGGAGGCCCTCGCTCGTTCTATTAATGGCCTTTCTGACCTTCTAGGTTATTGGGTGTCAGCTAGATCCTCTCATGGTAGGAAGCGACACAGGCCGGTGCCTTCTTCCCCGCGTAGCGACTCGGAGATCTCTGGTATGGAGGGTTCCCCTTCAAGCTCGGATGGGGAGGTGTCCGATTCGGATAAGGAGGATCGGCAGGGACACTCTGCCTCTCTTTTGAGCCGTACAGAGGCTTTTATTGGAGCCATGAGGGAGACGTTACAGTTACCGGAGGAGGTAACTAGACGTCCTGGTAAGTCGGCCCGGATGTTTCAGGAGTCGCATAGGTCGCGATCAGCCTTACCATCTCTGGACGAGCTTAATGAGGCAGTGGAGAAGGAACGCCTGTGTCCAGATAAACGTTTTCAGGGGACACGGTTTTTTGAGATGCTATATCCGTGTACGACGGAGTTAATTGATAATTGGATTCCTTCTCCTGAAGTGGATGTCCCTTTATCCCAGCTTAGCAAATCCTCATTGCTTCCTGTTAAAGGGAAGGCGAGTCTGCAGGATCCGCTGGACAGAAAAACGGAGATGGCAGCGAAATCCATCTACGAGGCCGCGGGTCATGGATTCAGAGCAGTGCTAGGATCCATGTGTGCTTGTAAAGCTTCCCTGAGCTGGTTAGACCGTCTACGGACGGCGTGGAAAGATGGATCCCCACTATCCAAGGTAGAGGGGCTTTTCAAGTCATTGGAGGATGCAGCACGATATGGCAGTGATGCAGGTTTGGATACTGCCTCACTGCTGTCCAGGGCACAATCCTCGGCGATCACAGTCAGGAGAGCTCTGTGGCTTAGACAGTGGACCGGAGACGCGGTTTCCAAGCAAGGTTTGCTTTCTTTAGCTTACAAGGGTGGTCAGCTATTTGGATCTGACCTCACGGAGCTGATTGCCAAGGCAAAGGCAAAAGAAACGGCTTTACCGCAGCGAAGAGCTGTGTCTTCTGCGGCTGGCAGGCATAGTGCCGGTACTAGTCGGCGGTCCTTTCGGTCCAGGGGACGGTTCGGTCAGCCCTCTTGGGGATCGGGGCGTCCCTCTTTTTCGGGAAAAAAGAACGCTCAGAAATCCCGCACTTCCTGGAAACAGAGCTTCCGCCAAGACAAGCGGGAAGCTGACAAAAAGCCCGCTAAGGCGAACTGATGCCAGGGCCTCACTCGAGGGCTCTCGAGTGGGAGGTCGCCTGCTCCAATTCGAACCGATTTGGGCTTCCCGCGTGTCGGACGCCTGGGTGATGCGGGTTGTGTCGGCAGGCTATTTCATAGAGTTTCTTTCTCGACCCCCAGACAGTTTTTTGCCAATCCCGCATTCCGTCAGAGCCCGAGCTATATGCCGCTCTACTGCGGGAGGTCGATTCCCTTCTACAGAAGGGTGTGGTGGTACCAGTTCCACCGGAGGACCGGGGAAGAGGGTTTTATTCCAACCTCTTTGTGGTCCCCAAAAAAGAGGACAAATTTCGCCCCGTTCTAGATCTCAAAAGATTGAATCGGCATGTCCACTCCCGGAAATTCCGCATGGAGTCACTTCGCTCCGTTGTGGCGGTCTTGTCGCAGAACGATTTTTTGGTGTCAATCGACATTCGCGACGCTTATTTGCATGTCCCCATCGGAAGGGCCCACCAACGCTTCCTTCGTTTTGCCATAGGCCAGGACCATTACCAGTTTGTGGCCCTGCCATTCAGGTTGGCCTCAGCACCCAGAGTTTTTACAAAAATTCTGGCTCCTCTCATGGCGATTCTGCGAAGACAGGGGGTTACGATTCTTCCCTATCTGGACGACCTTTTGATTGTGGTGTCCTCAAAGGAGGAGGCGGTGACGGCTCGCAATCTATCCCTTCAGCCCCTGGAGGACTTCGGGTGGCTGGTCAATTGGGAGAAATCGTCTCTGGAACCGTCGCAGTCAATCCTGTTTTTGGGAATGCATTTCGACACGGTACGAGCAGTGGTGTCTCTGCCTCCAGACAAGCAAGCGAGTCTTCTTCGTCATGTACAGGTTATGAAGTCTGCGACAGCAATGTCCCTTCGAAGGTGTATGCGCCTTCTGGGTTTGATGGTGGCGTCAATGGAAGCAATTCCGTTTGCCCAATTTCATTCCAGGGCTCTCCAAATGTTCATCTTGAACCGTTGGGATCGATCGCAGTTTTCACTGGATTGCAGTGTCATCATCTCCCACAGGGTGAGAGAGTCTCTAGAATGGTGGTTATGTCCGGAAGCGTTATCCCTGGGGAAGTCCTTCCTTCCTCCGAGGTGGTCGATCATAACCACCGATGCCAGCCTGACGGGCTGAGGGGGTGTCTGGAACGATCTCTGGATTCAGGGAGTATGGTCATTGGAAGAGTCTGTCCTGCCGATCAACATCCTGGAATTGAGGGCAGTTTTCCTTTGCCTCCAACACTGGACGGTCCCTTTAAGTGGTCTACCAGTCCGAGTGCAGACAGACAATGCAACGGCGGTCGCGTATATCAACCATCAAGGTGGGACGAGGAGCTTCAGGCTCATGATGGAAGTGTCTCGAATTCTGGTATGGGCCGAGGCCAGAGTGCCAGTCATCTCTGCGATTCACATTCCAGGAGTTCAGAATATCACAGCGGACTTCCTCAGTCGCGAAAAGATGGATCCCGGAGAATGGAGTCTTCATCCGGAAATTTTTGCACTGCTGTGCTCCCGTTGGGGGACTCCCCAAGTGGATTTGATGGCATCCAGGTTCAATGCCAAGTTACCGACGTTCATGTCCAGGTACAAGGACTTGAACGCTGTGGTGGTGGATGCTCTGGTGGCTCCTTGGGACCAATTCGAGCTAATCTATGTGTTCCCGCAGATATCCTTACTTCCTCTGGTGTTGCGTCGGATCAGACTGGAGAGAGTCCCGGCTATGTTGATAGCCCCAGATTGGCCAAGGAAGACGTGGTTCTCGACACTGGTGTCCTTCTGGCAGCGCCTCCATTCCACTCCCTCTTCGCCCGGACCTGTTAACCCAGGGGCCCGTTCGTCACCCGGACCTGAAGTCTCTGCGTTTGACGGCGTGGCTCTTGAGACCGAAATCTTGACCCGTCAAGGTTTTTCAGCCGAAGTCATTGCCACTCTGCGAGCTGCCAGAGGTCCGGCTACTACTAGGATTTATCACAAGACTTGGGAAGCCTTCTTTTCGTGGTGTTCGGGTTCTTCTAGGAACCCGAGGATTTTTTCCATTCCCAATTTGTTGGCCTTTTTGCAGTACGGGCTGGACAAGGGTTTGGCAGTTAGCACTCTGAAAGGACAGGTTTCTGCTCTGTCCTTGCTGTTTCGGAAGACTATCGCCTCGCGTAGGGACGTACGTTCCTTTTTTTTGCGGGGTAACCCGTCAATTTCCGCCGCGGAAGGCGCCTGTGTCTCCTTGGCGGCTCAATCTTGTCTTGGAGGCTCTTCAACATGGGCCTTTTGAGCCTATGGACTCTGTTAATCTTTCCTTTCTCTCTTGGAAGGTTGCCTTCCTAGTGGCGGTCACTTCTTTGAGAAGGGTTTCTGAGTTGGCGGCCTTTCTTGCTCGCCTCCTTTTCTGGAGTTTCACCCAGATCGCGTAGTGCTTCGCACACGGGGCGACTTTCTACCTAAAAGTGTCACAGTTTTCGGAAGTCGGATTCTCTGTTTGTGATTCCAGCAGGTCATCGACGTGGGCAACGAGCTTCCAAGGATTCTATAGCTCGTTGGATTCGGTCGGCCATTTTAGAGGCTTACCGACTTAAGGGCGAACCTTGCCCGATTAAGATTCGAGCTCACTCCACAAGGGCTGTGGGTTCATCGTGGGCTTTTCATCAAGGAGCCTTGGCAGCTCAGCTCTGCCGGGCGGCGACCTGGCGCTCCGTCCACACATTTACAAAATTTTATAAGGTGGACGTCAGTGCTTCCGCTGATGCGGCCTTAGGACGTAGGGTCCTGCAGGCGGCTGTAGTTTAAAGTTCTTGTGAACTTGTAGTTAGCGCTAGTTGCGCATTTATTTAGGTTGTTGGATATCTGCCTCTTTGTTTTTTTTGCCCACCCTTATTTTTGGACTGCTTTGGGACGTCCCAATAGTAATGACTAGTGTGTCTCCCTTCCTTCATCTGCTGCTGAAACACGGATTTTGGTAAGAACTTACCTGTAAAATCCTTTTCAGCGAAGAAGAAGGGAGACACACATCCCTCCCATGGCAGAAGTGTGTTGTTGTGTTTTCAGATGCGGCGTGACCATTCTCTGATAGCGATTATCTGGGCTGAGGTCGGCGCGCTAAGGCTCTGTTCCAGCATTGCCAGCTCATCGCAGTGGTCAGGTTCAGTGAGTAGTACCTGAGAGTGTGTGGTTTTTTCTGTTATGTGCATAACCTGTCTCCTTGTTTTTTCTCTCTGAAATCCTTCAGAAGGGTTATGTTGCTCCGCTGGTGATATTTACTCTTCCTTAGCTTGGGTACGACTGGAGAGCTGGAGTAGGAGGAGCCCTATAAGCTGGAGGGGCCGGTCAACACTTTTTTAATCTGAGGTGTTTCTATCCTATGTGGGCTCCGCCTACCCACTAGTAATGACTAGTGTGTCTCCCTTCCTTCTTCGCTGAAAAGGATTTTACAGGTAAGTTCTTACCAAAATCCGTGTTTAGTCCCCAATTTTTGAATTTTCCCAATGAAATTGGACCCCAAAGTTGTCCAATTTGTCCTGAGTACGCTGATACCCCATATGTGGGGTGGGAAACTGTTTGGGCAGGGCACGGCAGGGCTTGGAAAGGAAGTAATAACATTTTGGAATGCAGACTTTGATGGGTGTCATGTTCCATTTGCAGAGCCCCAGATGTGCTTAAACAGTGGAAACCCCCCATAAGTGACCCCATTTTGGAAACTAGACCCCCTTAAGAACTTATCTAGATCTGTGGTGAGCACTTTGAACCCCCAAGGCCTTCACACAAGTTTATAATGCCCAGGCATGAAAATTAAAAATCCTATTTTTTTCCCACAAAAATTATCTTTTAGTCACCAATTTTTTATTTTTCCAAGGGTAACAGGAGAAATTGGACCACAAATGTTGTTGGCCAATTTGTCCTGACTACGCTGATACCCCATATGTGGGGGGAACCACTGTTTGGGCGCATGGCAGAGCTCGGAATGGAAGTAGCGCCATTTGACTTTTTTCAGCCAAAATTGGCTGGAATTGAAATTGGATGCCATGTTACATTTGGAGAGCCCCTGATGTGCCTAAACAGTGAAAATCCCCCACAAGTGACCCCATTTTGGAAACTAGACCCCTAAGGAACTTATCTAGATCTGTGGTGAGCAATTTGAACCCCCAAGTGCTTCACACAAGTTTATAACTTGTCTCTGGCATCGGAGGGCTATGTGATCCAGTGTGCTCATTTATTGAATACTATTTACAACCACAGGTTGAGACACTGCCCTCCTTTGTCAGAGACACGACGGACGTCCTGAGTCGACTTGATCACCTGTTTCTGGAACCTGACACTCTGTTGGTGGTGGCGGATGTAGAATCTCTGTATGCAAGTATACATCATACACATGGGCTTCAAGCCGCACAATTCTACTTGGAGGCCAGTAATCTTGATCCTGACCTCCGGGAGTTGATATTGGACTTGTTGCGGTTCATTCTCACCCACAATTTCTTTACTTTTAAAAATCGGTTCTACCTGCAGAAACGTGATACCGCCATGGGGGAGGCTTGTGCGCCCTCTTACGCAAACCTCTTTCTCAGCTACTGGAGAGGGGTTTGCTGTTGGATGGCGCAGAAGCCGTCCCCCAGGTATTTGGGTGGTACCACTATATAGATGATATTCTGTTTCAGTGGCAGGGTTCTACGTTAGATCTGGATAAATTTATGGGGAGTTTGAACCGCAACGACTTCAATATCAAACTCACATATTCATATAATCGGAGAAGGATATCATTCTTGGACATAGAGATTAATGTTGGCGATGACGGATACGTGATGACTGACTTATATCGAAAAACGACGTCTGTCAATTCCTTACTACATGCGTCGTCGTCACATCCTGCCGCCACCATCAGGGCGATTCCTACGGGTCAGTTCTTGCGGGCACGCAGAATCTGCACCACTGATTCATCATTTGAAAGACAGGATAAGGATCTTGGGCAGAGGTTTAAGGATCGGAGCTACAGTAACCGGTGTATTATGAAAGGATATCTGAGGGCTAGACACACCGAAAGGAGTGATCTTTTGAGGACACATAAGAAGAAATCTAACAACACTGAGGGGGTTATATGGTTTATTTCAACATATAACCAACAGTGGGGGGCAATGCGTGACATTCTAAGGAAACATTTGTCGGTGTTAATGACAGATCCTCTTCTTCAACAACGACTCCCTACATATCCCCAAATGACTGCAAGAAGAAGCAGAAATTTAAGAGACACGTTAGTATCAAGCCACTACGTGGCAAAATCTCAACCCCTTTTTAATGGAAAGGAATAAAACACTGGCTTTTACCCTTGTGGTAGATGCCTGGCATGTCGTAATCATGTGAGGTCCACGTCCTTCACATCATCGAACGGTCTCAAGAATTATAGTATCAAAGACTATATTACATGTTCAATGACACATGTGGTTTATTTTGCTAGTTGTACATGTAATTTGATCTATATTGGACTTACCACTCGAGAGCTACATGTTAGGACACGCGAGCATATTAGGGATATTGAGGCCGTCCGTGAGGTGGACGACGTGGAGTCACTAAAAACGATCCCAAGGCATTTTCGCCTTAAACACAATTGTAGATCTAGTGACCTAAAAATCAAGGGGATTGAACATGTTTGCCTTGGTATTCGAGGGGGTGATAGCAGTCGCATCCTGGCACAAAAAGAGTGTCGTTGGATTGTGACGCTAAATACTATGGTCCCTATGGGCCTTAATGAGCAACTTAGCTTTGCGCCATATCTCTAGTTCTTCTCTGCATCTCTTACTCCCTGCATATATATTTTGCTGTTTTTTGTTTGTCTGTATTAGTAATTTCTTTTTTCTCTCCCTAGTATGTGAATCATTTGGATAATTCTCTATAGATTGACTACCCGTACCCTTTGGAATGACTGGATTCTTTTATCCCACTATTATTGGAGATCAGCGACCCTACTTCCGTTTTGTATATATGGTGGATCTAATCTGATATATATTTATTTATATTATGTCTATTTTGCCCATTTGTTATCGATGGCTATATTCTGTAATGCTCAGTCTATTGGAGTATTATGTGAATTATCACTCTTGTGTTCCATAATCAATTTCTGCATGTTCGTATGATTTACATCTCAATTTACCATGATTTTCATGATGTTTATCCTCATTATACTTACCTGTTTTATTGTATATTTATCAGCGTACTGTATTATGATGTGAATGTTTGCATCATGTATATTTGTCATGTACCACATTATGGTTTGTTATGGGTATACGTTATACAGCAATGGATAGATAGGTTGGTTTACTCCCCCTATATAAAATGTTTTTTAGCCTACAGCGCTTTATGCGCAATTCATATCATGGTGTAGATGGAGGGCGCAGTGCCTTTGCTCATTTATATGCACGGGCCCAATTGGACCCTTTTACTGGTCACTTACTGTATTGATGCTCTAGAAATGACTGCGCTTCCAACTATGATGCTATTCATGTGCATGAATGATTGTTTTGAGGTGTACTCAACTGTGTGGTACACTATATTGGGGTGATAGGGCAAATTATGCCCTTTTCTAAGATGGCCGTATCGTCATTCTTCTTGTGCGCATGTTTTGTTGACTCCGCCTCCGTCTCTTCTCGCGGCGCCTCTGGAAGGTGCGCGCTCCATTGACGTCATCTGGGTGCACCCATGGAGCGCACCGTTACCGTGGCGCCGCCGGAAGTTATGGACGCGATGTCCACATGTGCCGCAGGTTCTCCCATCCAGTGTGGGTATTTAAATGGGGTCAGGATAGGCTTATTTCACACCAGCCCCCCGAAGAAGTAACTGCGAAACGCGCGCCGGGGCGCGTTCTGCACGGCATATCAATATGGGTGAGTTGCTACATTAATTACTGTGGCGCTATTTTGATATATTTCTTTGCCCTCCCATTGCCTGATCGGGGATCCGGACTTTGATCAGGATGCACATGCACTTATTGAAACTCTATTACCACATGGGAGTGCATATGTAGCTATCATTTTGGGGAAAATGATTCATATGTATTATATCATCATTTACATTTATTGTGTGAAACGTGGATGGGTAATACCTTGTAATTGAGATTCCACTTCTCGCCCTTATATTGACTGCTGTGTAGCTGCATCATACATCTAGCAGCAGTTCTCATGCCACTTCAACTGCTTTAAGTTCTATATCGATTTCTATATGATTCTTGTATTGTAATATTTATTCTATTTATTACTGATAATAATTAAAAATAAAAAATATTTACTTATTGCTTAACGGTATTTTGCTCCAGTTCTTTTTGTGTTGTGAAGTTTATAGCGTAGAGCCGTAAAATTTAAAAAATGATATTTTTTCCACAAAAATGATCTTTTCACCCCAATTTTATTTTCCCAAGGGTAATAAGACCACAAAAGTTATTGTGCAATTTGTCTTGAGTACGCTGATACCACATATGTGGGCGTAAACCACTGTTTGGGTGCATGGCTTAGAGCTCAGAAGGAAGGAGCGCCATTTGACTTTTTCAACTCAGAATTGGCTGGACGCCATGTCGTGTTTGGAGAGCCCCTGATGTGCCTAAACAGTGGAAACCCCCTACAAATGACACCATTTTGGAAACTAGACCCCTCAAGGAACTTATCTACATGTGTGGTGAGAACTTTGAACCCCCAGGTGTTTCACTAAAGTTTATAATGCCCGAGCATGAAAATAAAAAAATCATATTTTTTCCACAAACATGATTTTTAGTCCCCAACTTTTTATTTTCCCATGGGGAACAGGAGAAATTGGACCGCAAAAGTTGTTTTCCAATTTGTCCTGAGTACGCTGATACCCCATATGTGGGTGAAAATTACTGTATGGGCATACGTCGGGGCTTGGAAAGGAAGTAGTGACGTTTTGGATTGCAGACTTTGATGGAATGGTCTGCGGGCGTCATGTCACATTTGGAGAGCCCCTGATGTGCCTAAACAGTGGAAACCTCCCACAAGTGACCCCATTTTGGAAAATAGACCCCCCCAAGGAACTTATCTAGATGTGTGGTGAGCACTTTGAACCCCAAAGTGTTTCACAGAAGTTTATAACGTACAGCCGTAAAATTAAAAAATCTTTTTTACAAAAATGATTTTTTCGCCCCCAATATTTTATTTTCACAAGGGTAACAGGAGAAATTGGACACAAAACGTTGTTTGTCCAATTTGTACTGAGTACGCTGATACCCCATATGTGGGAGAAAACTACTGTATGGGCACACGTCGGGGCTCGGAAGGGAGCTAGTGACGTTTTGGACTGCAGACTTTGATGGAATGGTTTGCGGGCGTCATGTTGCATTTGGAGAGCCCCTGATGTGCCTAAACAGTGGAAATCCCCACAAGTGACCCCATTTTGAAAAATAGCACCCCCAAGGAACTTATCTAGATTTGTGGTGAGCGCTATGAACCCCCAAGTGCTTCACAGAAGTTTATAACATACAGCCGTAAAAATAAAAAATCATAATTTTTTTCTACAAAAATGATATTTTCGCCCCCAATTTTTTATTTTCCCAAGGGTAACAGAAGAAATTAGACCCCAAGAGTTATTGTGCAATTTGTCCTCAGTGCGCTAATACCCCATATGTGGGGGTAAACTATTGTTTGGGCGCATGGCAGAGCTCAGAAGGGAAGGAGCACCATTTGACTTTTTCAATGCAGAATTGGCTGGAATTGAGATCAGATGCCATGTCACATTTGGAGAGCCCTTGATGTGCCTAAACAGAGGAAACCCCCCAATTCTAACTCCAACACTAACCCCAACACACCCCTAACCCTAGTCCCAACCCTAACCAGAAACCTAACCCTAACACACCCCTAACCCTAATCCCAACCCTAACCCTATTTCTAACTTTAGCCCCAACCCTAACCCTAACCTTAATGGAAAATGGATATAAATACATTTTTTTAATTTTATTATTTTTCCCTAACTAAGCAGGTGATAAAGGGGGTTTGATTTACTATTCATAGCGGGTTTTTATGTTTGTCAGCTGTCACACGCTAAAAGACGCTTTTTATTGCAAAAAATAGTTTTAGTATCACCACATTTTGAGAGCTATAATTTTTGCATATTGTGGCCCACAGAGTCATGTGAGGTCTTGTTTTTTGCGGGACGAGTTGACGTTTTTATTGGTAGCATTTTTGAGCATGTGACATTTTTTGATCACTTTTTATTACGATTTTTGAGAGGTTAGAATGAACAAAAATCAGCAATTCATGAATTTCTTTTGGGGGGCGTTTATACCGTTCCGCGTGTGGTAAAATTGATAAAGCAGTTTTATTGTTCGATTTAGTACTATTACAGCGACACCTCATTTATATCATTTTTTTATGTTTTAGCACTTTTATACAATAAAAAGTATTTTACAGTATATAAAAAATAATTATTTTTGCATTGTTTTATTCTGCAAGCTATAACGTTTAATTTTTTCGCAGATGATGCTGTATGGTCGCTTGTTTTTTGCGGGACAAGATGACGTTTTCAGCGGTACAATGTTTTTTTATATCCGTCTTTTTGATTACATTATTCCACTTTTTGTTCGGCGGTATGATGATAAAGCATTGTTTTTTGCTTTGTTTTTTTTTAAGGGGTCCATTAAAGGGGTTAACTAGTGGGACAGTTTTATAGGGCAGGTCGTTACGGACGCGGCGATACCAAATATGTGTACTTTTATTGTTTTTTTTTATTTACATGAAGAAAAATTTATTGGGGAATATTTTTTTTTCTTTATTTGGGAATTTTTTTTACACATGTGGTTTTTATTATTTTCTACTTTGTTCCAGGGTGGAACATCACTGTATATAGTTAGATCGCTGATCTGACACTGTGCACAGCACTGTGTCAGATCGGCGATCTCACAGCCAGTGCTGCAGGCTTTCTCAGTGCCTGCTCTCAGCAGGCACTGAGGAAGCCGCTTCCCTGCAAGACCCCGAAGGACCCCGCTGCCATCTTGGATCAGGGGTCCTGCAGGGAGGAAGCCCTTAGAACAGCGCAATCACATTGCGCTGTTCTGAGGGTCTCAGGTAAGCAAGCAGGGAGTCCCCTCCCTGCGCGATGCTTCACTGTGCCCTCGGTACACTGCGATCATGTTTGATCACAGTGTGCCAGGGGTTAATGTGCCGGGTGCGGTCCGTGACTAGTGTTGAGTGATACTGCTCGATATCTAAAAATATCGGATCGGAATGGTATCGCCGATATCACTAAATATCGGCGATATCCGATTACGATACCGGAAGTCCCATGTAAGTCTATGGGAACAAAATATAGCAACTAAAAAAACACTTTCTTTCCTTGTAAACACAAAATATACACACTTAGAATACATATATATATATACATGTCATTGTGACATATATATATACATATATTTATAGTTTATTCACTTCTACATAGTAAAATAGCCTCTGATTCAATTGCCGGGTAAAGCCGGCATTTGTGAAAAGACAGAAGCACCCGAGGGTCCAGTCGCCACAGAGATGTTGCATCGCACCCAGCGGTGTGACAACTTACTGTCAGGTAAGGAGGAAACACCCCATTGACTCCAACCACTGCATTCAACAGTACACTATGCCAGCTGAGTGTAGGCGGACCCAATGGGATGGTCTAGCTCAGGCTGGTTAGAACAGGGTGTAGCTATTTGGATGGGAGGGGTTGAGGCAGCCTTATGCTGCATGTCTTTGTAGTAAGAATTGTTTCCTTTCCTGCTTTCTTACTACGTCGCATACTCCACTCTGCTACATCACTCTGCACCATTGCTCTATCTCACATCTATCTGCCCTGGAAGGATACCGTCTTACCTGTACAAGACTTATCACCTAACTGCACTACACCATCCCTGCCAGAGGACCTGCACAGCAGCGCTGGTCACCCTGACCAGGTACTACAGGTGGCGTCACGACAAACTACACAAACATTCTATCATCCCCTGGAAATATCCCACATTCCAGTGAGCGACCAGGGCACGGACATAGCTGTGCTACCCGTCACATCCCCCATAGAAGTCGACGGGCTTGGTGCCGAGTACCCCCAAAACCTGTGGCTCTGTGCGACTCAACTTTGGCGTCACGAACAGGATTCAGAAGCTCGCTATAAGCGAGTCCTGTGTGCCTTAATTGAACTGTTTTTTTGCTTGAGAATTGCAAAAATCATCATAGACTGTATTTGCCATTTTTCCATCATATCTGCGCCACGAGGCACAGGTGAAGAATAAGGGCGTGCTCTCGTGGGCGTACACTCACTCCGTGGCGCGAAAACGATGTCCGCACACTCTAAATGTTACTGCAATGTAAGATCGTGCCCCACAGCTCTGGAGTTCCGCCTCCTCATCCTCCTCAGTGGGCGGAAACGAACGCGAAGGTCCCGCCTCCCTACAAAAGATGGCGCCTCTCCTGATGCTAATGACACATGTGACTTGGCAGAGATGGCGAACGGACATGAGCAGAAGTGGGAAGGGATGGAGGAGTCAGAGCTCTCCCCCCACGGAAGCGACCCGATCGCCACGGAGCCACCGTTTGGCACCCGGCCTGGAAACCCTCCTACGCTGGAAGAAGCGGAGGATACCCTGAGAGACCTGGCCCGGCACCGGGAGGAGGTCGCCAGGATGGAAGCGAGCTGGCGGGCCCTAAAACTACAATTGGAGCGGCGCCAATCCCTCTTACCCCCTGAAGTGTCTGTACCGGAAGGTGAGGCACCCGTTCCAGTAGAGGAGGCCGTGCGGGCATCCCAGCCCTTGCAATCTGAACCGGTTGACAGTATCTCAGTGGAGGCACCCATTCCAGTAGAGGAGGCCGTGCGGGCATCCCAGCCCTTGCAATCTGAACCGGTTGACAGTATCTCAGTGGAGGCACCCGTTCCAGTACAGGAGGCCGTGCGGGCATCCCAGCCCTTGCAATCTGAACCGGTTGCCAGTATCACAGTGGAGGCACCCGCTCCTGCAGAAAACGCCGCACCAGCACCCCAGATCCCGCTGTCTGCCCCCGTCGCTGAGGCAGAAGAAGCGACACCCGTCCTCATGGAGGAGGCCGCGCAGGCACCAGAGCTCTACCTGCCTGTACCGGAGCCCCGACCGTCATCTGTTCCAGAGCCGGCTGCTTCCGCCACAGGTGAGCGCCGCCAGGACTGGCGGGCGCCAGGAGAGCTGCCGCAAACCGGACATCGTAAGCTGGCATTTGATGGTGGAGACATGGAGCTGCTGGTGGAGGAGAATTACAACCGGCGTCAGGAGGAAGAGTGGAGACGTCGGGAGCGGGAAGCAGAGCGACAAAGGGAGCAGCGAGAATCCCAAAAGCTTCGGCAACGTCACCTGGAGAAGGACCTGGCAGAGAAGGCACGTATGAGAAAGGATAAAAGTACGCTGAGGGAGCCGCGGCGTAAGGGTGCAGTACGGAACTTTAAGTTAAAAGGTGGTTGGGGCTTCATCCAGGAGCCTGGACTTTATTTAGAAGTTTTTGTAACCCGGCGGGACGTGGAGGCTCACCTCCCAGAAGGACACCCGGGGAGGGACCTGTTGCCAGGAGACTTGGTGACTTACACCCGACACTGGGGTTACAATGGATGGTACACCCTAAATGTTACCAGGTGCGACCCCTACTCCCCAGAGTGTCAGGAAACTGACAGACCCTACGAGCCTTCAGCCTCCCCCAACCAGGCCTCTGCACAAGTGCCCACCCCACGCCGTAAATCTCCCCAGCCTCCCTCAGTGGTCTCCTCAGCAGCCCCAGCTATGGACATGATAATGATAGCTGGCCCGTACCCGGCGCCTGTTAGGCCCCCTGGGGTTCGTTCAGTCCGGGACATAGGGGTCCAGACCCGGAGGGAGACGAAAGAGGTGGCCACACAGACCCAGATAGCGGGTCACGACGTCACTGTACAGGCCACACGACGTCATCAGGTCTGGGTGGACCCTCCTGTCACGGATGTTTGGCAAGCTCCAGAACAGTACCAGGTGGTACCTGTAAGAGGCCAGCCAAAGAAGTCTAAATAACCCGGACAGGGTCTCTGTATGTAAATAGTTAAATTATTGATGTACCCGGACGGGTGAATGTTCATAAAAAGAAGTTTATTGTTGCCTTAATATACCCAGGTTGGGTAATGGTTTGATGTACCCGGACGGGTGAATGTTCAGAAGAACAAGTTTATTGTTGCCTTAATATACCCAGGTTGGGTAATGGTGTTTCACTGTAATCAAAATGTTGAACTTTGAAGCCATGAACTGTAATGGCTCACAAACTTTTCTGTAAATAGTTGGCACTTCGGTGCTCCATCTTGGTTTTACAAAAAACTTAACTGTGCACTATTTTCAACTACCTCAGAAACTAAAAACCCGTTTGGTGTGGCCGAAAGTGAGGTCTGCTCAAGGAAAGTCTTGCAGCCCACCCAAGACCACAGTTGGAGGTTTGGAGTGGGTCCTCCACAAGCACAAGTAAAGGACACTGTGAAGTTACCCCGGTGGGGGTAGTCCTAAGAAGTCTCCACGAACTTCGGCACTAATGCTATTTGCACTTTTGTAATGTTATTATTAAAAATTTATTAGGGCAACGTTTAACTTGAAGTGTTTCCTGCTTTCTTACTACGTCGAATAGTCCACTCTGCTACATCACTTTGCACCATTGCTCTATCTCACATCTATCTGCCCTGGAAGGATAGCGTGTTACCTGTAGAAGACTTTTCACCTACCTGCACTTCACCATCCCTTCCAGAGGACCTGCACAGCAGCGCTGGACACCCTGACCAGGTACTACAGGTGGCGTCACGACAAAGTACACGAACATTCTATCATCCCCTGGAAATATCCCACATTCCAGTGATCGCCCAGGTCACGGACCGAGCTGTGCTACTCGTGACATCCCCCATAGAAGTCGACGTGATCGGTGCCGAGTACCCCCAAAACCCCTGTCTCTGTGCGACTCAACTTCCCTCACTGTGCTGGCACTTTACATTTACAATGCCTCTGGGTTTTTTTTTGGGGGGGTGGGGAACATTCAGACTTTTGCTATGGGGCCCCATGATTTATATGTACGCCCCTGCTGCTGAGGCAATGGTATTTAAGGCTGTTAAGGAGCCAACATACATGGACCTTGCCAGCAGCGTCAGACTGGAGTACCTTGGGCCCACCAGAGAAAATATATTCTTGCGGCCCAACATCATACTTCCCAACCTTTGAATAAGGGAAAGAGGGACAAAGGCTGTGGCACGCTGTGCATGCTGCAGAAAATTTTAGGCCATGCCACGTTGCACCACAGACTGTCCAGGAGTTGGTGGATGCTTTAGTCCAGGTGTGGGAGGAGATTCCTCACGAGACCATCCGTCGCGCTCATCAGGAGCATGGCCAGAAGTTGTAGGGAGGTCATACAGCATACCTCCCAAATTTGGAAGACAGGAAAGAGGATTAAAGGCTGCGGCGCGTGTTGCGCGCCGCTGAAATTTTAGGCCACGCCCCGACAACACCCATTTCACAGCTAATCACACCCATATCCTCGCCCCAAGTGTAACCATTTAGCACTGCTGATCACACTGACTGGTAATGAGGGCACAGTGGCTGGTACTGAGGAAAAGAAAGAAAGAGCAGCGAGAGAGAAAGAACAAACAGAGAAAGAAAGAGAGGAAAGAAAGAAAAGAGAGAAAGAAAGAACAGAGAGAAAAAAGAACAGAGAGCGAGAAGGAAAGAACAGAGAGCGAGAAAGAAAGACTAGAGAGAGAGCCATAGGCGTAGCTAGGGTTTTGGTTTAGTGGGGGCAAAACTTCTGAGTGGGCCCATCATCAGAGAACCTCAGCAAATGACCGCGCTGTTGGCCAAAATAATCTATATATAAAAAGACCAATATTGATATTACCGCCATATGGTCTGTGTTAAATAATACCAGTCCTACAGAACATATAATAGATTACAGCACAGGTACAGATAATGACTTACCGCTGATGTTCTTTCTAATGGAATTGTTCACTTTTCATGTCTTTTCTATCTGGCCCACACCGACATGACGACTTCTCCAGCCAGGACTCGACTGCACCCCCATTAAAAAAAAAATCAAAAAAAAACCTCACCTCCCGGCTCCTGTGCTGCTCACTGTTCTCCCTCTCAGCGTCTGACAGCGGGCGCCGGCAGGTGATGTTATTGCGCCCGCTGTCATACGCTGAGAGGGGGATTATGGGAGAGAAGGAGCGCTCGCTCCTTCTCTCTCCATGTGGTCAGCTTTATCGGCTGGATGCCGATACAGCTGACCCTCCGATGACGGGTGGGGGGCCCACTGCTGGCACCGGGCCCCCCCAACGCCTGTTCAGGCCCCATAGCTTCCGGGCGGCAGAGCAGGGAGAGCGATTCTCCCTGCTCTGCCGCAGAATGTAACTGTATCGTAGCTCCGGGTGGGCCCCCTCAGAGCGCGGGCCCCGGGGCCACCCCCCCTCTGCCCCACGACCTATCCTTTCAAATCAGGGCCCACCACGCAGGAGCTGGGGCCCACCGTAGGTTTCTCCGGTGTCCCGGTGCCTCAGTCCGACCCTGCTTGCCAGCCTGATAATACCAGGCCACAGCAGTCTGCATATCTTGGCTGGTTAACAAAAATAGGGGATCCCCTCGAAAAAAAAACGGCGTAGGGGTCCCCCTATTTTTGTTAACCAGCCAAGTAAAATGCAGACTGCTGCGGCCTGGTATTAAAAGACTGTCAAGGCCCATGGATTTTGGCCCTCAACAGCCTGATAATACCAGGCTACAGCAGCCCCACATTTGGCGCATCAAAAGATGTGCCAATTGTGGCACTTTACCCGGCTCTTCCCACTGCCCTGTAGCGGTGGCAAGTGGGGTAATAAGGGGCTAATGTCACCGTTGATTGCACGGTGAGAATAAGCCCGGTTAATAATGGAGAGGTGTCAATAAGACATTATTATTAATCCCAAAGTTTTTAAATGTATAAAAAAAAAGACACAGCAAGAAAAAAGTATTTTAATGAAATAAGAGACAACACAGTTTTCATTAATTTTATTATACACTCATTCCTGCGACGCCATCGATCTCCTGTAAAAAAAGAAAAAAAACAAACCAACAGTATACCACCTGTCCGACGCAGTCCATAGTAACGACAGTCCCACGACGATCCAGCTCTGCTACATCGCAATGACAGGCAGAGCCTGTCATCTCGACGCAGCACAGCTGATTACCTGCTTCCCCGGCGGTGACGTCATCGGACTGACTGCTTTACGGCCGGGATTACCCAGCAGTCACTGCAGTTATCGCGAGAAACTGCATGTGACCGCCGGGAAAGATGATGGCGGCCATCAAGCAGTCCAGCCCGTGACCGCCGGAGATCTTCTGCCAGGTAAGTGCCGCTGACTCCTGACAGACCCGACCGACGGACACTGACAGTGACAGTGACAATTCCGATTCCGGTATCCGATAAGACGAAAATATCGGAACTAAGTATCGAAAGTCCGATAGAGCTAATATCGGCCGATACCCGATACTTGCGGTATCGTATCGCTCAACACTATCCGTGACTGCTTCTGGCACATAGTGCCGGGTGTCAGCTGTGATAATCAGCTGCCACCCGGCCGCGATCGGACGCGCTCCCCGGTCGCATGTGACATACTATCCCGTCCATGGTCATACGGGCCCAGGTACCATGGACGAGATAGTACGTCCGATGGCAGGAAGGGGTTAATGGAATGGCCATTAGGTAATTTTATTGTTTATAATTTTTTACTTTTCACTGGGGACGAGGGCTTCAATGGATTGGGTGTAATGTGAGTATAACTTTGTTTTTTATTTTTAAATAAAAAAGTAAAATGGTGTTTATTTTTATTTCAAATAAATGACTTTATTCTGGCTGTATGTTTATCTACAATATGACTATGGAGCTAGCAATGGAAAGTAGTCTTATTGACGCCTCTCCATTACTAACTCGTGGGCTTGATGTCACCTGACATTACAAAAGTGACATCAACCCAACAAATATTAACCCCACTTGCCATTGCCACAGGGCAAGTGGGAAGAGCCGGGCAAAGCGCCAGTCCCTTCAGCCAAACTTGTGACGGGAGGTAAACTTTTTATCACCGGTCACAGCTGCAGGCTCCAAGTGTCATCTGACAGCATGGGAGCCACAGTGTTCTGACTTGTGGTAATAATCTTACCGATGATCAGAGCCGCTGGCGTTTCTCGCGCTGCTATGCAGATGACAGTGTGGAAAACACCCGACGCTTGTGTTTCCAAACCCGAACAGTAGGTATTTGGTACGGACCCCGAACTTTACTGTTTGGGTTCGCCCATCTTTAGTCCTAAATTATAAAATCTATGGAAAGAAATTTCTGCCCCTGTCAACCTGATATCTCAAAAACACATACAGTAGGTTTTTCTCCTCAAATGGTTTTATTTTCCCTAGATATAGATGGTATTGATCCAAGTTTTAAACCAATTTTAGTTCATATCTTTTTAGTAGCCACAAATGCATTGCGGCATGTTTGAAAAAAACTTTTAGTACCCTCTATCTCCGATGTCATGGATGCAATTTTATTGCATAATATATATGAAATAAGTCACGCCATTTCAACTAATCATTTCCAAGCATATTACAAAAGGTGGGAACCTTAGATCAATAATTCCCCAATATTACCAAGAATGCCGAAAATTGTTCATAATTGTATTGTACAGTAGTCTTAAACTTTTTTTTAATCCTTCCACTTGTTACTTTATGTTGTAATTATACTGTATTTCATTTTGTGAATTCCTTTTTTGCAATTTGACTAATACTTTGATTGAAATATTACTTCTTGTCTGTAAAGTTTTGCGAAAAGGTTCAAATGAATTACTGAATAGTTAGTAGTTCTCCCTACCGCTTCATTTTGCAACAGGGATAAAAGTGACCCTTTGTACATAACAATTCTCCCATTAGCCAATCGGTGCAGGTCCCAGTGGTCGGACCCCCATCAATCTGTAAGTTATCGCCTATCCTGCAGACAACCACTTTAATGATAACTGGCGCATAAGCTACGCTAAGAAGGAATGCCAGTCATAACGGGGCTGTTAGAGGCATGCCCTCATATTCTGTTTAGCATTCACTTGTCTAAGTCAGCATATTTATGTAACATATAAAATGTAGCATCTATGTGCTGTGGCTTTTTCCCATGTGCAGGAGATGAAATATAGAAACTTAGTCACAGATGATTGATCATCTAATCTCTGTAATGGTTTCTGGGAAGAACACAGAGAGATGCAGTTGCCAAGAGTTCATCCCTGGCTGCAAATGACTGCACCAAACAGCAATATGTATATCCAATGACACCAAAAATTGAGTCAGGATTTTTGGATGCCAAAAAATTATTTGATGGTTATTAACACAATTCATGTTCTTAGCCAACTCGGCACATTTTTTAATTACAATTCTATATCATTGAATTGGTTTGAATGTATTGATAAACACAATACAGTTCTCCATACGGATATCATGTCCGCACTGCAAGGAAAATGACATCATAACCAAATTTTGCTATTTCTAAGTAATGCCTTTTATTGTCATTTCTGCATAACTATGGTAAAATACAATAAATAAATGGAGTTAGGTCAAATAAAAATTGTATTTGAAGAGTATCCGTTGTTTTTTCCCATAAATTAATAGTACAGTCATGGCCAAAAGTTTTGAGAATGACACAAATATTAATTTTTACAAAGTCTACTGCTTCACTTTTTCTAATGGCAATTTGCATATACTCCAGAATGTTATAAAGAGTGATCAGCTTAACAGCAATTACTTGCAAAGTCAATATTTGGCTAGAAAATTAACTTTATCCCCCAAAACACATTTCAACATCATTGCAGTCCTGCCTTAAAAGGACCAGCTAACCTCTTTTCAGTGATTGCTCCATTAACACAGGTGTGGGTGTTGATGAGGACATGGCTGGAGATCAATCTGTCATGATTAAGTAAGAATGACACCACTGGACACTTTAAAAGGAGACTGGTGCTTGGCATCATTGTTTCTCTTCTGTTAACCATGGTTATCTTTAAAGAAATACGTGCAGACATCATTGCAATGCACAAAAATGGCCTAACAGGGAAGAGTATCGCAGCTAGAAAGATTGCACCTCAGTCATCAATCTATTGCATCATCAAGAACTTCAAGGAGAGAGGTCCCATTGTTGCCAAAAAGGCTTCAGGGCGCCCAAGAAAGACCAGCAAGCGCCAGGACCGTCTCTTAAAAGTGTTTCAGCTGCGGGATTGGGCTACCAGCAGTGCAGAGCTTGCTCAGGAATGGCAGCAGGCAGGTGTGAGTGCATCTGCATGCACTATGAGGCGGAGACTCTTGAAGCAAGGCCTGGTCTCAAGGAGGGCAGCAAAGAAGCCACTTCTCTCCAGAAAAAACATCATGGACAGACTGATATTCTGCAAAAGGTACATGCAGTGGACTGCTGAGGACAGGGGTAAAGTTATTTTCTCTGATGAATCCCCTTTTCGATTGTTTGGGACATCAGGAAAACGCCTCATTCGGAGAAGACAAGGTGAGCGCTACCACCAGTCTTGTCTCATGCCAACTGTTAAGCATCCTGAAACCATTCATGTGTGGGGTTGCTTCTCAGCCAAGGGAATCGGCTCTCTCACAGTCTTGCCTAAAAACACAGCTATGAATAAAGAATGGTACCAGAATGTCCTCCAAGAGCAACTTCTCCCAACCCTCCAAGAGCAGTTTGGCGATCAACAATGCCTTTTCCAGCATGATGGAGCACCTTGCCATAAAGCAAAGGTGATAACTAAATGGCTTAGGGAACAAAACATAGAGATTTTGGGTCCATGGCCTGAAAACTCCCCAGATCTTAATCCCATTGAGAACTTGTGGTCAATCATCAAGTGACGGGTGGACAAACAAAAACCTAAAAATTCTGACAAAATGAAAGCATTGATTGTGCAAGAATGGACTGCTATCAGTCAGGATTTGGTCCAGAAGTTGATTGAGAGCATGCCAGGGAGAATTGCAGAGGTCCTGAAGAAGAAGGGTCAACACTGCAAATATTAACTTGCTGCATTAACTCATTCTAACTGTCAATATAAGCTTTTGTTACTCATATGTTTGCAATTATTATATTTCTGCCTGTGATAAAAACATCTGTCAAACACACATAAAAACCAGAGGGCAGCAGATCATGTAAAATATAATGTTTGTGTCATTCTCAAAACTTTTGGCCATGACTGTATACATGTAAATAAGAAACTTTGTAATACATCTTAATCAGAAAAATCTCCTTTTTTGTTTTACTGGACAGATGATTCATTCTCAAAATTCTCAATTTGTGGATAAAATTTGTCTTTAGAGAATACAGGATTTCACATTATTGCTGAGATATGAGATGACAGTCGGTGCTCATAAAGTTCTAGGTAGAACTGTAACTACAATTTCAAAAGAACTTGAAGCAGAATGTCTGTGTCTGCCTCCATCTATGCCTTTCCCAGAAAAGCACCAACTGTCATCTATAGTCTCAGTAATGGAAAAATCTGTCTTCAAAGAATACACAATTTACCCATGAATTTAGAGAGACTAATCAGTTCAGGACAAGAAGGAAGCAGATTTCTCTGATAAAATATATTACGAAGTTGTTGATTTTGAGGTGTACTATTGATTTATGAAAAAAACACAGAGCCAGTGGCTTGTAAAAGTGTTCACTCCCTTGGCTTTTTGCCTATTTTGTTACATTACAACCTGTGTTTAAATATTTTTGTAATCCGATTTGTGTGTGATGCATCACCACTAGTGTTGAGCATTCCGATACCGCAAGTATCGGGTATCGGCCGATATTCGCGTTATCGGAATTCCGATACTTAATTCCGATACTTTTTCAATATCGTATACCGGAATCGGAAGTTCCCATAATTCTTTGAGAGGCAATGTGATTTTAGTCAGCCAATGAGGAATCCTACGAAGTGTGGGCACATCCTGTAATGATGCGGTCATCTTAACTAATGGCATGGCTGTGATTGGCTGCTGAAATGATGTCAGAATGCACTATAAAAGGCGCCGCAGCCATTTTAGCGTCACTGTGCTGTGAACTCAGTTAGGGACAGAACGCTGCTGTGCTGACTCTGAGGGACAGTTAGATATTGCGATTTTGTGTACTACTGTGCTTGAGGCAGGCTAGTTTACCAACCGCTGTGTAAAGCTTCATTTTGCCAGTGTTGTTTTAACAGCTCTGTGCAAGGTGTGTGTGTGACAGTGCAGGTGACGCTGCAGTTTGCTCTGCATCCACCGCTGTTTGTAGGCATCTGCACGTGTCACTTTTTTTTTTTTTTTTAATTTTATTTAGTGGAATTGGTGCAGCTCCATTATATTAGAAAAAAATCAAATCTATTAGTGTGACGTGCTTCCATCCGTATACAATACATTGGTTGCAAACACTATAGAAGTACAGAAAGGAGCTTTTCACAGATTGTGGACAGTTGTGTTTCAGTGTTCACTTCAGTCTGTGTTTTTTACTTTTTTGAGTGCAGATCACGCTCCAGTTACTTGTTCAAGCACTGCTGCTTGTACTCTGCTGAGCGTGTCTCAGTGGCTCATCCTTTTCATTTATCTCCAATTGGTTCTGCTACATTCCATTTAAAATAAATCTAATCTATTAGTGTGACGCGCTTCCATCCGTATACAATACATTGGTTGCAAACACTATAGAAGTACAGAAAGGAGCTTTTCACAGATTGTGGACAGTTGTGTTTCAGTGTTCACTTCAGTCTGTGTTTTTTACTTTTTTGAGTGCAGATCACGCTCCAGTTACTTGTTCAAGCACTGCTGCTTGTACTCTGCTGAGCGTGTCTCAGTGGCTCATCCTTTTCATTTATCTCCAATTGGTTCTGCTACATTCCATTTAAAATAAATCTAATCTATTAGTGTGACGCGCTTCCATCCGTATACAATACATTGGTTGCAAACACTATAGAAGTACAGAAAGGAGCTTTTCACAGATTGTGGACAGTTGTGTTTCAGTGTTCACTTCAGTCTGTGTTTTTTACTTTTTTGAGTGCAGATCACGCTCCAGTTACTTGTTCAAGCACTGCTGCTTGTACTCTGCTGAGCGTGTCTCAGTGGCTCATCCTTTTCATTTATCTCCAATTGGTTCTGCTACATTCCATTTAAAATAAATCTAATCTATTAGTGTGACGCGCTTCCATCCGTATACAATACATTGGTTGCAAACACTATAGAAGTACAGAAAGGAGCTTTTCACAGATTGTGGACAGTTGTGTTTCAGTGTTCACTTCAGTCTGTGTTTTTTACTTTTTTGAGTGCAGATCACGCTCCAGTTACTTGTTCAAGCACTGCTGCTTGTACTCTGCTGAGCGTGTCTCAGTGGCTCATCCTTTTCATTTATCTCCAATTGGTTCTGCTACATTCCATTTAAAATAAATCTAATCTATTAGTGTGACGCGCTTCCATCCGTATACAATACATTGGTTGCAAACATATAGAAGTACAAAAGGAGCTTTTCACAGATTGTGGACAGTTGTTTTCAGTGTTTCACTTCAGTCTGTGTTTTACTTTTTTGAGTGCAGATCACGCTCAAGTTAATGTTCAACATGTGTTGTACCGTGAGCGTGCCCTCATGCTCATCCTTTTCATTATTCCATTGGTTTGCTACATTCCTTATAAAATAAATCTAATCTATTAGTGTGACGCGCTCATCCGTATACAATACATTGGTTGCAAACAATATAGAAGTACACAAACGGGCCTTTCACAGCTACTGAACATGGGTTTTTAATTTTTAACTAAATATGTATTTTTTCAAATGACACAAATATAAGTAATGTTGAAGAGGAATAGTCCTACATCCATTGTTTGCACAATATTACAGGTGTACATCATGTCCCTTAATCAACAATGTATTATTATATTTACTTGTATGCTTTTATTTAAAAGCCAAGAACACAGAAGGATAACCTTCGCACTGCAGCTGTTGTCAAAGTTCAACCCACATTATGCACTTCCAACATTGCAGCATTTGAGGCATGATGTGAGTTGGATTGGTCAAAGTTATGGAGTGAGAAGGTTCACCATCAGTACCCTATAGCATAAGTATGCTTTTGTGTTAGCATTTGTGTTAGACATGTGGATATCTGCCATAATATGTCACAATTATTTAGTTACAGATTTGTTACCAACACTAATCATTGAATGGTTTTAAATTTGACGTTTCACTTGTTTACAGCTTAGAAATAAGGGTGTAGCCTGATATCTATGTGTAGCACTAGCCACTTTAACATGTCATGTTTTTTTAAACATGTGTAGCTAGGTAGCAGTAATTTTTGCCGGACACACAGCAGGGGAACAGCAGGCGTTACTGAACCCCACTATTACTATAGCTTGTGTATTGGTCTGTGGACACGACACTTCTGAGCAGCAACTGGCAGTGTTGTAGCCCAGGGAGTATAGCTCAGGTGGTAGAAAGATGAACATAACAGGAGACATGGAAAACGTTGCCAACCAGTTAGTTAATCTGAAACCGGACAGGCAAATTCAGGCGAGATCCATGCCTAGTTCATTTTCAGAAAAGTAAGCCGTTCTACATTATCGTAGGATAGTCGCATGCAACGGTCTGTTAGTACACCACCTGCAGCAGTAAAGACGCGCTCCGATAATACACTGGCAGCAGATCAAGCCAGCACCTCCAATGCATACTGGCTAAGCTCTGGCCATGTATCCAGCTTAGAGACACAAAACTTGAATGGGGAAGAGCCATCTGAGAGTACACTGAGAGGGCAAGACATGTAGTCTGTAACCATCTTACGGAAATGTTGCCTCCTGCTGACTGGAGCCGTCTCGGATGGTGTAGACATTGGTGGCGCTGCCACAAAACTTCGACACATTTGAAAAATACTGTTCTTGCCCTGTGCAGAGGCGCTGCTTGTGCTCCCTCTTGTTGCAGAGCTGTCTCCACTGCCTCGACGCACAGAGCTGCTTTGTAAATCAGTAGCAGCAGCAGTGCTCTCGGCTGGAATGGAGAACATTATGGATTGCACCAGTGTGTCTTGGTACTTCCGCATTTTACGCTCCCGGTTCAACGGTGTGATGAGGCTTTGTAAGTTGTCCCGGTAGCGAGGGTCTAGGAGGGTGTACACCCAATAATCAGACGTGGTGTGAATGTGTTCGATGCGGCGGTCGTTTCTCAGCCACTGCAGCATGAAATCAACCATGTGCTGCAGACTCCCAACTGGCCAAGAAACGTTGTCCCCTGCAAGAGGCGTCATCTCCGCCTGCTGTGCATCACCCCACCCTTGGTCTACATACTGACTAGAGCATTGTCTACCTCCCTCTGGAGCGATGTCTTCCTCCTCCATTGACTCCTCCTCATCCTCCTCACAAAGTCCTTCAAATACATATAAATTTACAAAATTTAAAACTCAAAATTTAAAAATTTTGTATCATAATTCTGTAACATCAGTTTATGGAAACACAATACCATTACAAAAGGATAGACAAAAAATGTACATTATGTGCTTTGTAAATACATTAAAAGTTTGTAATGGTTATGAAAATATAGACAGCGACTCTGGAGGTTCAATTGTTGATACAGCATGGTACTTTGAAAGTCCTCCAGCCCTTTGTGAGGAACCACGTTGCGCTGACTGTCCAGAAGGTGATGGAATTTGTGACTCCTCATCCTCCACCTCTTCCAAAACCTCATGCCTTAGTGCTTGCAGTGTTTTTTGAAGCAGGCAGATAAGGGGGACAGTCAGGCTGACTAGTGCATCATCTGCACTCGCCATCCGCGTTGACTCATCAAACGCACGCAAAACGTGGCAGATATCCTTCATAGAGTTATTCGCCACTCATTACACTGGCAGTGGCTGCCCATTCATTATAGGATCCAATTCTAATTACTGGTTCTCACCAACAAAGCTCTCCACAGCGCAGCACCCCCCTACATCTCCTCCCTTATTTATATTTATCGGCCTAACCGACTGCTGCACTCTGCAAACGACCTTCGACTAACCTCTGCACTAATCCGTACCTCCCACTCCCAACTCCAAGACTTCACCCGCGCTGCGCCAATCCTCTGGAATGCTCTACCCCAAGAAATTATGACTATCCGCAATTTGGATGGTTTCAGGCGCTCCCTCAAAACACATTTGTTCACAGTGGCCTATCACATTCACTAATCAAAGTCATTCTATGTGTAATTCTGTGTGTGTAGCCCATTCACTATCTCCATGCATCCCTCACTTCCTTAAAATGGCTGGACCATCATTGTAAAAACACCATTGTATATAAACACCTGTACTTTGTATCTCCCACACCTCATTGTAGATTGTAAGCTTTCACCAGCAGGGGCGGCTGATTTTGCTTTAATTATTGTATTGTTAACGTTGTTACTTATGACTCGTGTTTTGAAACTGTTAAACTGTAAAGCACTGCGGAATATTATGGCGCTATATAAATAAATAATATTATTATTCTTATTATAGAGGCCCACTCAGTAGTGGTGAAGTGTGAACGGCGCAAATTGCGAGTTGACTGCGCCTGATGCAGCTGATACTCCATTACTGTTGGCTGCTGCTCACACAACCGCTCCAACATATGTAACGAGGAATTCCACCTGGTGGGTACGTCACATATGATGCGATGTTCATGAAGGTGAAATCTGCGTTGCAGAGCTGCAATCAGCGATCTGGCCATGCTGGAACGTCGCAAGTGAGCGCACTCTAGGCGGACCTTGTGCAGCAGTGCATCAAGATCCGGATAGTCCCTCAAAAAACTCTGCACGACCAAGTTGAGCACATATGACAGACATGGTATGTGAGTGAGGTTGCCAAGGCCCAGAGCTGACACCAGATTTCGGCCATTGTCACACACTACCAAGCCTGCCTGTAGATTCTCTTCCAAAAACCACACGTCGCTCTCCTGCTTTATGGCATTACAGAGCTCCTGCGCTGTGTGGCTAAGATTCCCCATGGAAATTAATTTCAGGATGGCCTGTTGACATTTGGACACGGCTGTGCTCATATCGGTCGCAACAGGTAAACGTTCACGGGTCCATGTGGAGGTAGACCGTGACGGCTCCTGCAGCGATGATTCTGAGGAACTGGAATAGGAGGAGGAATCAATGTGTACAGACTTGATTCCTGCAATCCTTGGAGTTGGCAGAACACGTACAGCGCCACTCGCAAGATCAGTACCCGGCTGCACAACATTGACCCAATGGGCAGTGAGGGAAAGGTATTGTCCCTGGCCATGGGTGTTAGAACCCTCTTGTTAGGTTTTGTTTCAGTTTGCTGGTCACATGACCTTTTTTCCCTATTTAGTCTGGCTCCGCCCTTCTGGCTTTGCTTGACTTCATTGTATTATCTACTGTTAAGCTAGCCGGGTGCTTAGGTGCCTTAATCTGTCAGTTTTGCTTGATGTTAGGATCACAAAGTATTTATTTTTCTGTTTAATTATCCATGCTACAATTTATGTTAGGAGGTGTCCACCTTTTCTCACAGTCCCTAGATCTTGTAGGGATTACTCCCTCGCAACTATAGGTCTTCGTTCACACTAGATGAGGACTTTAGCGGGTCTGGTCGCAGGATCAGGTTCCCCGTTACATCGTAGGGATTCAGCTTAGTTGTATTGTAGGGACAGAATTCCCTTCTTTCCTTACTGGTTGTAGCAGATCATAACAATGGGTACTGGTCCACGCATCGGTGGTCAGGTGGACCTTGCTACTGAGGGCTTTTAGTAGCGCATGTTTAATTTTTCCCTCAACATGCTTTTGCAGACCAGGGACGGCTTGCCTGCTGAAATGAAATCGGCTTGGCACATTGTATTGTGGGATTGACAATGATATTCAGTTACGGAAACTGTCTGTCTCCACCAGCCTGAATCACAGCATTTCAAGGGACAGGAGTTTTGCAATGCCAGCATTCAGAGCCTGTGCTCGTGCATGGTTTGCGGAGTATGGCCGTCTTTTATCCCATGCCTGTGCTACCGCTGGCTGTTTTGTGGCCTGGGAGTGTGAGGATGACAGGGAACTTGCTGCTGTGTGTGGAATAACAGTTTGTCTCTGGACAACAGTGGCCGAGGTTCTTCCATGGCGATCCTGTGAGGAAGCATAACCAGCTGTGTGTGAGCTCGATGAAGAGGCTTCAACACAACCTGAAGATGTAGGTGCTGCTGTAGGTTGGCCTACATCTCTAGTGTGTCTTTGTAACTCAACTACGTGCTTTGTCCGCACATGTTTCCACATATTTGTGGTATTGAGGTGACTGACACTTTTAGCTATTTTTAATTTTTAATTACACAGCTTGCATTTCACATAGCAAATATCATGTGCAAGTGTGTGAAAAAAGGACCACGCAGTGCAAGTCCTGGGAGCGCACGTTTTGACTTTTGGAAGACAACTGCTCCGAACAGGTGCCAAACTGGAGGCTACAGGCAACCGAGTCTGCAGCCTAACTCTCCCTCCTGTTTGTACCGTTGGGGCAATGTCTTCCTCTATCTTCCTTCTATCACTAACCATTTCTCTAGGCCTCTCCCAGCTTTCAACCAAAGTACTGGTTCTCACCCACAAAGCTCTCCACAGTGCAGCACCCCTCCTACATCTCCTCCCTCATTTCTATCTATCGGCCTAACCGACTGCTGCGCTCTGCAAACGACTTTCGACTAACTTCTGCACTAATACGTACCTCCCACTCCCGACTCCAAGACTTCTCCTGCTCTACGCCAATCCTCTGGAATGCTGTACCCCAAGAAATTAGGACTATCCACAATTTGCATGGTTTCAGGCGCTCCCTCAAAACACATTTGTTCAGAGCGGCCTATCACATTCACTAATCAAAGTCATTCTATGTATTCTGTGTAAGTGTGTGTGTGTCTCTAGCCCATTCACTATCTCCATCCCTCAGTCCCTTAAGATGGCTGGAACATCATTGTAAATGCACCATTGTATATAAACACCTATACTTTGTATCTCCCCATCTCATTGTACATTGTAAGCTGTCACGAGCAGGGGCGACTTATTTAGCTTAAATTATTGTATTGTTAACGTTGTTACTTATGACTTGTGTTCTGAAACTGCTAAACTGTAAAGCGCTGCGGAATATGATGGCGCTATATAAATAAATATTATTATTATTCCTCTGAGCTGCTCCCACCACCTTCCTGTTCTTCATGCCATGTTGGGTCTTGGACCTCATCATCTCCACTACCCTCTTCCAACACCTGCTGTTGGGTGGTCTGGCCAGCACCATGCTCAACAGAAACTGGCACCTGGGTCTCATCATCATCATCAGATGCGTTCTGCGGTGTGCTGACCATCGGCACTGTCTCACCCGCCTCTTCAGATTCAGAGAGACACAGCTGTTGCGCATCACTGCATACTCCCTCTTCACATTACAGAATGCTGCTTGGCTGGGCCCCTGTTTGCAAGCCAATAGATTCTGAGAACAGAAGCAGACACTCAGCTGGCTCCTGTACAGAACTCTCTGACTGCCTGGGCAATTTGCCAGGCGGTGAAGAGACAGATGGTTGCCCAACAGTGCTGTGGTCCTGAGAGGAGGTGGAAGCAATTGAAGTCGATGCATTGGCTGACATCCAAACAACAACGGCTTCAATTTGTTCTTCCCGCAGCAGGGGGGTACTCCGAGCTCCTACAAAAGTGCGCATAAAGGAACGCTCACGGCCCGGGGAAAACTGGTGGATGCTGTGTCACTGGGGGCCGCAGCAGCCACAGAATCCCCACGTCCTCTCCCTGAAGAAACTCCACGACCACGTGCCTTACTCCCTGCCTTCTTCATCTTGGTAGATTGATAAAGAAAGTCTGAAAAGTTATAAGGTCTAAGTGTGGTTATTCCGCAGAGACTGCAGTGAACACTGCACACAACTGTTCACTACCCAATGCGTCTCAGCAGGAAGGCAGTCTGTGCGTCAAAACAAAGGCACAAGCATACATCCATGTACCCTGTTTATACAGCTATATAAAAAAAAATATGTAGTAGTGACGCACACTTTATTGAGGTACAGTATTACATTGCCATTCACCATCTGTGGCTATGCAGTGTCATCTATATATACCTTATCTATCTGTTGTCATGCTTCCAAGTCGACAGTCAGCCATAAATAGCAATTTTCACTATGCACTATGCACTTTTTAAAGGTTATGTTTGTTAATAAAAATGATTATTGCCACATATTATGAGTATTACATGATGGAAATTGTATAATTTTGTATAAAATATTTAGGGACATTATTCAGCAAATGGAACATTTTAGTAATATCACAGATAACTTGTAATGCTGATGATGTTTTGAAGTCAGACATTCATTGTCTATACAATAAAAATGGTGTACATACTGTTACTTATCCATCATTAATGGATTCAGATATGTACTTGTATGCTTTTATGTACAACCGTATAGCAGATTCCTTAACTAATTTATTTTGTGGTTTGCATTGCTGTTCAACATGTTAATGTATGTGTTTATGTTTGTCAATTCTTTATTTATCTAGATATTAGTTTAAATGAAATCATCATCTTATGGTAGTAAAGGTTATCTTTCTCTTGTTTGAAGTATAGACATTTAAAATTGACAGGTAACAAGGAAATTACTTGATCTAGTATTTAAACATCCTCCTTGACCCTGGGCTCCAACACCGCCAGTTGTTGCTCGGAAGTGCTGTTAGCACAGTCAACACTTGCTCCTGTGTTACTGGGGTTCAGTAACGTCAGCTGGTCCTCGGTTGTGCCATTGGCTCTTTTCCTTCTGCTGCCCCTCCGGGTTCCAGTACCGTCAGCTGGTTCTCCGCAGTGCCTTTGGCCTAGGTGCCTCCATTCGGTATCCGAGTTCCAGCAACGTCTGCTGGTCCTTGGTAGTGCTTTGGAGCACAGGTACCTCCTGCTTAGTAACCGTGTCCCAGTAACGTCAGCTGGTCCTCGGTTGTGCCATTGGCTCTTTTCCTTCTGCTGCCCCTCCGGGTTCCAGTACCGTCAGCTGGTTCTCCACAGTGCCTTTGGCCTAGGTGCCTCCATCTCGGTATCCGAGTTCCAGCAACGTCTGCTGGTCCTTGGTAGTGCTTTGGAGCACAGGTACCTCCTGCTTAGTAACCGTGTCCCAGTAACATCAGCTGGTACAAGATTGTGCTACAAATACAAGATACGGAACAAGAGACACAAGAACAATAAGCAGAAGATCTAAAAGCAGAAGAACATGAAGTATAAGACCAAAATGAAGAGCAAAATATATGCTCTAAATTCTAAGCAGAAGAAGACTAAGCAGTGTATGGGGTGAGTCCGTTCCTCCTCGTGGTGCCCCTGGAAAATGCCTGCTGCTGCAGGCTAAACTGAACACGGACAAATACTGTTGTAATTTAAATCTTTTGTGACAGCAAGAACGGAAGGATGAAAAATTCATACTTTGACAGATTACAAGTACAGGATTCTCTGTCACAAATAAGAATATGATGAAGAAGATGAAGCAGAATATGAATAAGAATAATAGTTTAATAAGAAGAATATGAGTAATGTTAACAAAGATGAATAGCAAGAAGTTTAAGAAGAAGATAAGAAGGTGAAGATGAAGAATAATTTGATGAAAAAGATGATGCTGCAGAAGATTATGAAGGAGAAAGTGTGTGAAAAGTTAAAAAGGTGAAGATGAAGAGCATGGAAGTTGTGTAATATACATATTTGCCAAAAATAAAAAACGTTAACATTGTCAATTTCTTCGTCAATCCGAACATCTTTAAAAAAAAAAATATTTATGCTATTCCATTTGATTGGGTTAAACATCTATGCCTTTAATGTCTCCTCAACCTTCCCCAATACATTCTACATTACTCTTTCTTGTTTTCCTTCATGTACAATTAACCAACAAGGCAAGAATGGGTTTTTTTTAATTTCGATATTTGTTCCCATAGACTTACATGGGACTTCCGGTATCGGTATCGGGTATCGCCGATATTTTAGTGATATCGGCGATACCATTCCGATTCCGATACTTTAGGATATCGGAAAGTATCGCTCAACTCTAATCACCACTAAATAGTCTAAGTTGGTGAAGTGAAGTGAGAAAAATATAGGCATAAATAAAATTAATGGGATCAAATATCTTAGGTCAATTAGGTCTCTCCACCTTGATATTTTTCAGTGTTATATGTATGTGTGTGTTTTTTCTGTGTATCCCATTTTTTGGACTTAGGGTGATACAGGGTTTACTAGGGGCACCGACGTTGAGCGGGGCGCTATGTCATCAACAACTAGGGTGCCAACCTCCGCAGTCAGGAAGGGATTCATTAGGGCCCATTAGGGTTATCCTAGATTTTTTGGCCCCAAAAATAAGTAATACATTGCGACATTTTGATCATTTTGTATTTTTCCTGGTATCCCCTAGTCTTCTTGTTATGTGTCTATTAATGATAGTTTTAATCAATGAATTAAAAGGTATTTTTTAGGGATTATTTGTTTTTTCTCTCTGGTGCTTTTCCTATTTTCCCTATATATTTTTTCTAGAGGTTTTTTTTTATCAAATATCTTAAAAAATACATCACCAGAACCACCATAAGTACATGAATACATGATCAGAACCATGAGTTCTTGAATACAATAACCAAGCTCAGTACAAAAATCAAGTCTAATATCTAGGTAATACCTAGTCATCCCCATAATCAATTGTATCACATGAACCTACAACCATACAACTCCCAGTATGTCCTTAACAATGGTAAGGATATACTGGGAGTTATTAACAGCCTTTATCAGACTGTCAGTATTTTTATTATTATTATTATTATTTATTTATATAGCGCCATTAATTCCATGGTGCTGTACATGAGAAGGGGTTACATACAAAGTTATAGATATCGTTTACAGTAAACAAATTTACAATGACAGACTGGTACAGAGGGGAGAGGACCCTGTCCTTGCGGACTTACATTCTACGGGATAATGGGAAGAAACAGAAGGTCGGGGGTGCGGCAGCTCTGGTGGTGGCGAGAGCTCTGGTAGTGGTAGCGGTGAGGCGGCAGCTCTGGTGGTGGCGGCGAGGCGGCAGCTCGGGTGGTGGCGGCGAGGCGGCAGCTCGGGTGGTGGCGGCAGGCGGAAGCTCGGGTGGTGGTGGCGAGGCGGAATGGTTATTGCAGGCTGTAGGCTTTCCTGAAGAGATGGGTTTTCAGGTTCCGTTTGAAAGATCCAAGGGTGGTAGGTAGGGTTGAGCATTCCGATACTGCAAATATCGGGTATCGGCCGATATTGGCTGTATCGGAATTCCGATTCCGAGTTCCGATATTTTCGTCATATCGGATACCGGAATCGGAATGTCACTGTCACTGTCAGTGTCCGTCGGTCGGGTCTGTCAGGAGTCAGCGGCACTTACCCGGCAGAAGATCTCCGGCGGTCACGGGCTGGACTGCTTATGGCCGCCATCATCTTTCCCCGGCGGTCACATGCAGTTTCTCGTGATAACTGCAGTGACTGCTGGGTAATCCCGGCCGTAAAGCAGTCAGTCCGATGACGTCACCGCCGGGGAAGCAGGTAATCAGCTGTGCTGCGCCGGGATGTCAGGCTCTGCCTGTCATTGCGATGTAGCAGAGCTGGATCGTCGTGGGACAGTCGTTACTATGGACTGCGTCGGACAGGTGGTATACTGTTGGTTTTTTTTTTTTCTTTTTTTACAGGAGATCGATGGCGTCGCAGGAATGAGTGTATAATAAAATTAATGAAAACTGTGTTGTCTCTTTTATTTCATTAAAAGACTTTTTTCTTGCTGTGTCTTTTTTTTAAACATTTAAAAACTTTGGGATTAATAATGGATCGGTGTCTTATTGACACCTCTCCATTATTAACCGGGCTTATTGTCACCGTGCAATCAACGGTGACATTAACCCCTTATTACCCCACTTGCCACCACTACAGGGCAGTGGGAAGAGCCGGGTAAAGTGCCACAATTGGCACATCTTTTGATGCGCCAAATGTGGGGCTGCTGTAGCCTGGTATTATCAGGCTGTTGAGGGCCAAAATCCATGGGCCTTGACAGTCTTTTAATACCAGGCCGCAGCAGTCTGCATTTTACTTGGCTGGTTAACAAAAATAGGGGGACCCCTACGCCATTTTTTTTCGAGGGGATCCCCTATTTTTGTTAACCAGCCAAGCTAAGCAGACTGCTGTGGCCTGGTATTATCAGGCTTGCAAGGTCCATGGATATTGGATCCTTACCAGCCTGAAAAACCAGGCCTCAGCGGTCTGCTTCATCTGGCTGGTTAACAAAAATAGGGGGGACCCCACGCCAATTTTTTTCGAGGGGATCCCCTATTTTTGTTAATCAGCCAAGATATGCAGACTGCTGTGGCCTGGTATTATCAGGCTGGCAAGGTCCATGGATCTTGGCTCCTTAACAGCCTGAAAATCCAGGCCTCAGCGGTCTGCTTCATCTGGCTGGTTAACAAAAATAGGGGGGACCCCACGCCATTTTTTTTTCGAAGGGAACCCCTATTTTTGTTAATCAGTTCCCTCTGACGTCACTGATGGTGTCCCTGGCTGACCTGAAGTGAAAGTGGAAAGCAATCAATTAAGCTTTCCACTTCCTCTCCTGTCAGCCAGGAGAGGAGCTCATTCATTTGGGGGTTTACTGTGAGGCTGCAGCATTAGCTGCGGTCCCTACAGTAAACATTAACCCTTTCTGAAGGATTACACCGTGGGACCTGACTGTGCATGGGATAGGTAAGAATAATTTTGCTTTATTATTTTATTTTTATTACAGGAAATGGTTTTAGCAGGTAAATAAAATATGGTCAAAAACTGTGTGATTATTTCATTAAACTTCTTTTTTATTAAAGTGTGTGTGTGTTTGATTTTTCTTTCATACAATAGGATTAATAACTGATAGTTGTCTAATTGACAGCTCTCAATTATTAACCTGGCTTAAAGTGACCTTTCAATTGCAAGGTCATTTTAACCCCTTATTAACCCATTCGCCACCGCTACAGGGCAATGGGAATAGACGGGCAAAGTGCCAGAAAGGGCAAATCTAATTAGAGATTTGCCCTTTCTGGGATGTCTGGGGGCAGATGTTAGTAGCCAGGGGGGGGGGCAAAAATAATGGTCCCTCTCTGGGCTATTATTATCTGCCCCCACTCACTGGCTTTGTCTGTCTGGTTGCGAAAATAGGGCGGGAGCCCACGCATTTTTTTTCAGCAATTTTACACCTCATATATATATATATATACATGTCATTGAGTTTGTGACACATATATATATATTTATAGTTCATACACTTCTACATAGTATAATAGCCGCTAATTCAATTGCCGGCTTTTGTGAAAATGCAGAACCCGACATGAAATGACACTTGGTTTACATAGAGTTAACCATGTCTTTTCATGTAGTTTGATATCTGATTTGCACAAACAATTACATGAGTGTAAAGGTACTGCCACACTACACAATCCCGCTAGCGATCTCGTTAGCGTCGCATACTAATGAGATCGCTAGCAGGATTGTTTCTATATCGCTAGTGTCGGCCACATTTAGCGATATCGTTAAGGACGCTATCGCGGTTAGCGATCTCCTTAACGACTTTAGCGGTACAAAAGTACAGCTAAATCGCTAAAAAAGGTACCACACTTAGCGATATATACTTACCCAGCGGGGCGCCAGCGACGAAAATAGGGTCCGGAACGATTCCAGCGACGAGCGAGATCACAGCAGGAAGCTCGTCGCTGGCAGATGCCGCACACAACAACATCGCTAACGGGATCGCTAAATAGTGACGTTTTTTAGCGATCCCGTTAGCGATGTTGTTTAGTGTGGCATACCCTTAAGTGTGCAAAATTTCACACACTGTAGGGGTTAATTAAAGGTGTAAATTCGTAGCAAAAAAGTCCGTTTTTTTTACAACAAATTTACACCTTTAATTAACCCCTACAGGTGTGAAATTTTGCACACTTACACTCATGTAATTGTTTGTGCAAATCAGATATCAAACTACATGAAAAGACATGGTTAACTCTATGTAAACCAAGTGTCATTTCATGTCGGGTGCTTCTGTCTTTTCACAAAAGCCGACTTTTCCCGGCAATTGAATCAGAGGATATTTTACTATGTAGAAGTGTATAAACTATAAATATATGTATATATATATGTCACAATGACATGTATATATATATATATATGTATTCTATGTGTGTATATTTAGTGTTTACAAGGAAAGAAAGAGGTTTTTTTAGTTACAATATTTTGTTCCCATAGACTTACATTGGATTTCCGGTATCGGTATCGCCGATATTTTAATGGTATCGGCGATACCATTCCGATTCCGATACTTTTGGATATCGGAAAGTATCGCTCAACTCTAGTGGTAGGTAATCGTACATGTTGAGGCGTGGAATTCCAGAGGATGGGGGATATTCGGGAGAAATCTTGGAGGCGGTTGTGTGAGGAACGAATAAGTGTGGAGGATAGTAGGAGGTCTTGGGAGGATCGAAGATTACGTGAAGGAAGATATTGGGAGATTAGTTCAGAGATATAGGGAGGGGACAGGTTGTGGACGGCTTTGTAAGTCAGTGTTAGTAGTTTGAACTGGATTCGTTGGGGAATTGGGAGCCAGTGGAGGGATTTGCAGAGGGGAGAAGCAGGGGAGTAGCGAGGGGAGAGGTGGATTAGTCGGGCAGCAGAGTTGAGGACAGACTGGAGTGGTGCAAGAGAGTTGACGGGGAGGCCACAGAGGAGGATGTTGCAGTAATCGAGGCGGGAAATGATGAGGGCATGCACAAGAGTTTTAGTAGATTGAGGGCTGAGGAAGGGACGGATTCTGGAAATGTTTTTAAGTTGGAGGCGACAGGAGGTGGAAAGAGTTTGGATGTGTGGTTTGAAGGACAGGGCAGAGTCGAGAGTTACTCCGAGGCAGCGGATTTCAGGTGCAGGAGAGATCGTGATGCCATTTACCATAATAGATAGATCGGGTAGGGAAGATACATGAGATGGAGGAAAGATGATGAGTTCGGTTTTGTCAACATTGAGTTTTAGGAAGCGAGAGGTGAAGAAGGAGGATATGGCTGATAGACACTCCGGGATTCTGGACAGCAGAGAGGTGACATCTGGGCCAGAGAGGTAGATCTGAGTGTCGTCCGCATACAGGTGGTACTGGAAGCCATGGGACTTTATGAGTTGTCCTAGGCCAAGGGTATAGATGGAAAAAAGTAGGGGCCCCAGGACAGAGCCTTGAGGGACTCCAACAGAGAGAGGGCGGGATGAGGAGGTAGTGTGGGAGTGGGAGACGCTAAATGTGCGGTCGGAAAGGTAAGAGGCAATCCAGGACAGGGCAAGGTCTTTGATGCCAAGGGAAGAAAGAATCTGTAGCAGTAGGCAGTGGTCAACTGTGTCAAAGGCAGAGGACAGGTCAAGGAGGAGGAGGATGGAGAACTGTCTGTTAGCTTTAGCTGTGAGTAAGTCATTAGTAATTTTGGTCAGGGCAGTTTCAGTGGAGTGGTGGGGGCGGAAGCCAGATTGGAGGTTGTCAAGGAGAGAGTTAGATGAGAGGTGGGAGGAAAGTTGAGCGTGGACATGCTGCTCAAGAAGTTTGGAAGCAAACGGGAGCAATGATATTGGGCGATAGCTGGGCATAGCAGTTGGGTCAAGGTTTGTTTTTTGAGGATGGGTGTGATGGTGGCATGTTTGAAGGCAGAGGGAAAGGTACCAGAAGATAGCGATAGGTTGAAGAGATGGGTTAGGGCTGGGATGAGCGTGTTAGTGAGGTTGGGGAGCAGGTGGGAAGGGATGGGGTCAAGTGCACAGGTGGTGAGGTGAGATTTGAAAAGGAGGTGAGTAAGCTCTCCTTCAGTGATGTTGGAGAGGGAGGTTAGTAGGGAAGGGCAGAGGTCTGATATATGGAGTGGTTGGGGTGGTGGAACAGTAAAGGTTTGCTGATCGATCTTATTTTTGAAGTAGGTGGCAAAGTCCTCGGCAGAGATGAGGGGAGTTGGAGGTGGCAGTGGTGGGCGGAGGAGAGAGTTGAATGTGCTGAACAGTTGTTTTGGGTTGTAGGATAATGAAGATACAAGGTTTGCAAAATAGGTCTGTTTAGCAGAGGTGAGGGCTATTTTGAAGGCAAGTGTAGCTTGTTTGAAAGCAGTGAAGTCGTCTGGCAGGCGTGTTTTTTTCCAATGCCGCTCCACGACCCTGGATGATTGTCAAAGTTTTTTTGGTGAGATTGTTGTGCCAGGGTTGCCTATTGATTCGTCGCACTTTGCCGTACGTGGAGAGGGGCGACTGAGTCTATGGCAGATGTGAGGGTGGTGTTATAGAAAGTGGTGGCGCTGTCTGTGTCGTGGAGTGAAGATATGGAGGACAGAGGTAGGAGAGAGTCTGAGAGTCTGTGAATGTCTAGGTGTGCGAGGTTTCTGCGAGGATGTGCCAGTGGCTGGACATAGGGGGCAGGTGAAGAGGACAGGGATGAGAAGGTGAGTAGGTGGTGGTCTGATAGGGAAGGGGAGAGATTGTGAGATTAGATAGGGAACAGAGGCGGATGAAGATGAGGTCTAATGTATGTCCGTCTGTGTGGGTGGCTGTGGAGGACCACTGAGTAAGTCCAAAGGATGAAGTAAGTGACAGGAGCTTGGAGGCTGCTGGCTGGCGGGTGTCAATAGGGATGTTAAAGTCACCCATGATAATGGTGGGGATGTCAGAAGAGAGAAAGTGAAGAAGCCAGCTGGAGAATTGGTCAATGAAGGCAGTGGCTGAGCCCGGTGGTCGGTATATGACGGCATTTGGAGATTAGAGGGAGAGTAGATACGGACCGAGTGGACCTCAAAGGAAGGGAGGATGAGGGAGGATGGGGTTTGGATACGGTTGAAGGAGCAGTTATTAGAAAGAAGGAAACCCACGCCTCCACCATGTCTGTTGCCAGAGCGAGGAGTGTGGGTGAAGTGGAGGCCGCCGTAACTCAGTGCAGCAGGGGAGGCCATGTCAGGGGGCGTCAGCCAGGTCTCAGTGAGGGCCAGGAAGGAGAGGTTGCGGGAGGTAAAGAGATTGTGGATCACGTGGAGCTTGTTGCAGACGGAGCGGGGTTCCAGAGTGCTCCAGAGAGAGAAAGCTGGGGGGTAGGGTTTAGTGGCACAGGTTTTAAGTGTGAGGGATTGCGGTAGTTTCTCAGTATCATAAATAAACATTTACATCCATGCACCTTGTAAGATGTAATCTATAGTTGTCTCTTTCTTTTCATCTCCATCCTGTCTAGATGCCATGATGACTTTTCACATCCACAGCTGTTCTATGCAGACCTCCCTCCTTTCTGGTCTTTTGCAGCTCATGCGCTTAAAAAAAAAAGAGTGTTATTGTGTTATTAAAATGCTCTCTGCAAATAAATATCTGTCCATATTATGACCCTAAATAAACCTATTCCCCCATCTGCACAGTCCCTGTTTATTGCCCCTATCTGCACAGCCACTGTTTATTCCCCATCTGCACAGCCCCTCAGTTTATTTCCTTCCACATGCACAGACCCTCAGTTTATTACCTTCCATCTGCACAGCCCCTCAGTTTATTCCCCCTTAACTTCACAGTCACTCAGTTTATTCCCTTCATCTGCACAACCTCTCAGCTTATTCCCCCCACCTGCACAGCCCCTCAGTTTATTTCCTATATCTGCATAGCCCCACAGTTTATTCCCCCTCCTCTATACAGCCTCTCATTTTATCCCCCTTTGCACATCCCATTATTTTTTTCCCTCCATCTGTACAACCCATAAGTTTATTCCCCCCTTCTGCACAGCCTGTCAGTTTATTCCCCATCTGCACAGGCCACACTGGAGGTCACAGCAATGGAAGCAGCAGTGACTTGCCAACACTTGCTCAGAAGAACACAATCAAATGCCCATAAAATGGTGGAATAGGCACTATAATATAGCCCTAATGAAGGGTGCAGGATTCCGGGACCACCATTACACATAAAAGGAATAGGTGGATTATAATGAGGGCAATCTGGGATACCGCTTGGGGCCCATTGCCAGATTGCCCTCATCATAATGTTTTGTGCGATGCCATTGATGGCACACATATCCTGGCAGGGAGCTTTCCTGACTCTGCGCTTCAGCCGATACAGAATGGCAGCGCAGCTTCATGCGAGCTCTTGTTGCCTCTGCTTTGATGTGCCAGCACGATGACATCATCAGCTGGCGCGGCACATTGACATCATCAAGCTAGCATGTATGAAGTGGAGCCTTGAGGACGGGAGCAGAGCGCCAGGAGAATGAGAGCGAGGTGATTTTGTCTGTAAGCTTTTTTATTTTTAATTAATATGTGTATGGGATGTAAGGGCTCGTATAAAGGAGTCTATATAGGAGGCTATATGGGGGGTCATGATGTATATAGGAGGCTATGTGCAGGCTCATGCTGTATATAGTAGGCTATATGGGGCTCATACTGTGAATATGGGAGGCTATATGGGGACTTATACTGTATATAGAAGGCTATGTGCAGGCTCAGACTCTATATAAGAGGCTATATAGGGGCTTGTACTGTATATAGGGGTCTCATACTGTATATAGGAGGCTATGTGCAGGCTCATACTGTATTTAGAAGGTTATGTGCAGGATCACACTGTACAGTCATGGCCAAAAGTTTTGAGAATGACACAAATAATAATTTTTACAAAGTCTACTGCTTCACTTTTTCTAATGGCAATTTGCATATACTCCAGAATGTTATAAAGAGTGATCAGCTTAACAGCAATTACTTGCAAAGTCAATATTTGGCTAGAAAATGAACTTTATCCCCCAAAACATATTTCAACATCATTGCAGCCCTGCCTTAAAAGGACCAGCTAACCTCTTTTCAGTGATTGCTACATTAACACAGGTGTGGGTGTTGATGAGGACATGGCTGGAGATCAATCTGTCATGATTAAGTAACAATGACACCACTGGACACTTTAAAAGGAGGCTGGTGCTTGGCATCATTGTTTCTCTTCTGTTAACCATGGTTATCTCTAAATAAACATGTGCAGTCATCATTGCAATGCACAAAAATGGCCTAACAGGGAAGAGTATCGCAGCTAGAAAGATTGCACCTCAGTCAACAATCTATCGCATCATCAACAACTTCAAGGAGAGAGGTTCCATTGTTGCCAAAAAGGCTTCAGGGCGCCCAAGAAAGACCAGCAAGCGCCAGGACCGTCTCTTAAAAGTGTTTCAGCTGCGGGATCGGACTACCAGCAGTGCAGAGCTTGCTCAGGAATGGCAGCAGGCAGGTGTGAGAGCGGAGAGTCTTGGAGCAAGGCCTGGTCTTAAGGAGGGCAGCAAAGAAGCCACTTCTCTCCAGAAAAAACATCATGGACAGACTGATATTCTGCAAAAGGTACAGGCAGTGGACTGCTGAGGACTGGGGTAAAGTTATTTTCTCTGATGAATCCCCTTTTCGATTGTTTGGGACATCAGGAAAACGCCTCATTTGGGGAAGACAAGGTGAGTGCTACCAACAGTCTTGTCTCATGCCAACTGTTAAGCATCCTGAAACCATTCATGTGTGGGGCTGCTTCTCAGCCAAGGGAATCGGCTCTCTCACAGTCTTGCCTAAAAACACAGCCATGAATAAAGAATGGTACCAGAATGTCCTCCAAGAGCAACTTCTCCCAACCCTCCAAGAGCAGTTTGGCGATCAGCAATGCCTTTTCCAGCATGATGGAGCACCTTGCCATAAAGCAAAGGTGATAACTAAATGGCTCAGGGAACAAAACATAGAGATTTTGGGTCCATGGCCTGGAAACTCCCCAGATCTTAATCCCATTGAGAACTTGTGGTCAATCATCAAGAGACGGGTGGACAAACAAAAACCTAAAAATTCTGACAAAATGAAAGCATTGATTGTGCAAGAATGGACAGTCAGGATTTGGTCCAGAAGTTGATTGAGAGCATGCCAGGGAGAATTGCAGAGGTCCTGAAGAAGAAGGGTCAACACTGCAAATATTGACTTGCTGCATTAACTCATTCTAACTGTCATTCTAACTGTCAATATAAGCTTTTGTTACTCATATGTTTGCAATTATTATATTTCTGTCTGTGATAAAAACATCTGTCAAACACACAGAAGAACCAGAGGGCAGCAGATCATGTGAAAATATAATATTTGTGTCATTCTCAAAACTTTTGGCCATGACTGTATATAGAAGGCTATATGCAGGATCACCCTGTATATAGGAGGCTCTATGGGGCTCATAATGTATATAGAAGGCTATGTGCCGGCTCATGCTGTATATAGTAGGCTATATGTGGTTCATAGTGTATATGGGAGGCTATATGGGGGTTCATACTGTGTATAGGAGGGTATATGGGGACTTATAATGTATATAGAAGGCTATGTGCAGGCTCAAACTCTATATAAGAGGCTATATAGGGGCTCATACTGTATATAGGGGCTATATGGGGGCTTATACTGTATATAGGAGGCTATGGGCAGGATCACACTGTATATAGGAGGCTATATGAGGGGTCATACTGTATATTGGAGGCAATGTGCAGGCTCACACTGTATATAGGAGGCTACATGGGGGCTCATGCAGTATATTGGAGGCTTTGTGCAGGCTCATGCTGTATATAGTAGGCTATATGGGGTTCATACTGTGTATATGGAGGCTATATGGGGTTCATACTGTATATAGGAGGCTATATGGGGACTTATACTGTATATAGAAGGCTATGTGCAGGCTCAAACTCTATATAAGAGGCTATATAGGGGCTCATACTGTATATAGGGGGCTCATGCTGTATAAAGGAGGCTATGTGCAGGCTCATGCTGTATATAGTAGGCTATATGGGGCTCATACTGTGTACAGTCATGGCCAAAAGTTTTGAGAATGACACAAATATTAATTTTTACAAAGTCTACTGCTTCACTTTTTCTAATGGCAATTTGCATATACTCCAGAATGTTATAAAGAGTGATCAGCTTAACAGCAATTACTTGCAAAGTCAATATTTGGCTAGAAAATTAACTTTATCCCCCAAAACACATTTCAACATCATTGCAGCCCTGCCTTAAAAGGACCAGCTAACCTCTTTTCAGTGATTGCTCCATTAACACAGGTGTGGGTGTTGATGAGGACATGGCTGGAGATCAATCTGTCATGATTAAGTAAGAATGACACCACTGGACACTTTAAAAGGAGGCTGGTGCTTGGCATCATTGTTTCTCTTCTGTTAACCATGGTTATCTCTAAAGAAACAGTGCAGTCATCATTGCAATGCACAAAAATGGCCTAACAGGGAAGAGTATCGCAGCTAGAAAGATTGCACCTCAGTCAACAATCTATCGCATCATCAAGAACTTCAAGGAGAGAGGTTCCATTGTTGCCAAAAAGGCTTCAGGGCGCCTAAGAAAGACCAGCAAGGGCCAGGACCGTCTCTTAAAAGTGTTTCAGCTGCGGGATCGGGCTACCAGCAGTGCAGAGCTTGCTCAGGAATAGCAGCAGGCAGGTGTGAGTGCATCTGCACGCACTGTGAGGCGGAGACTCTTGGAGCAAGGCCTGGTCTCAAGGAGGGCAGCAAAGAAGCCACTTCTCTCCAGAAAAAACATTATGGACAGACTGATATTCTGCAAAAGGTACAGGCATCAGGCATCAGTGGACTGATGAGGACTGGGGTAAAGTTATTTTCTCTGATGAATCCCCTTTTCGATTGTTTGGGACATCAGGAAAACGCCTCATTCGGAGAAGACAAGGTGAGCGCTACCACCAGTCTTGTCTCATGCCAACTGTTAAGCATCCTGAAACCATTCATGTGTGGGGTTGCTTCTCAGCCAAGGGAATCGGCTCTCTCACAGTCTTGCCTAAAAACACAGCCATGAATAAAGAATGGTACCAGAATGTCCTCCAAGAGCAACTTCTCCCAACCCTCCAA
>JARQOD010000005.1:193998956-194080143 GCA_033576555.1 Oophaga sylvatica
AATCCCCTCAGCTGGTTACACACGGTCTCTGGGACGAATGGGAGGTTGCTACGCTGGAGCCTTGTTCTCCAGCAATACCACTTCACCATTTGCTACAAAAGGGGGCGTGACCACGAAAATGCTGATGGGTTATGCCGGCAAGGGAGGTTGCGGAAGGGCGCGCAGGGGAAAACAGGATTGTGATACCCCCTAGCGTCCTTTAAAGCAGGGAGGTGTGAGCGACGAGGGAGACTCCATATTGGATTTATTAATTAAGTACCCAATTCCCAAAAGATGAGAACTTTGCCATTTGGCCAGAGAATTAGAGGCCACGTGTTAATGAAGGCAAGGAGTAGCAGGGCTGAGACCCCCTGCTGTCTTTTGTGCAAGGCAGCCAGCATCAATTATCTATCAATGGAAACTCTGACCGAGCATCACCGACATCTAGAGATGAATTATGAGAGTACCATGAATCTCAGGAGTAAGTCCAATATATCACCAGAACCCAGGGAGCCCTATACACGCATCCTTGCATCTCATTTCTCTCTAGTGGTCCTGGATACCGAGCTATCGAGACTAGCTCTCCAGAACCACTTAGCTGACCCAAGTTTGGACTCTCCATAACAGTCCAGCCCCAACGATTCCGTTGCGACGTCAGTCATCCTGTTTGGACCTCCCGCTAGGATGTTATGACCCATCCTAGATATTGGGATTTATTTCAACTAGAAGGTCAAGGGAGGAAAATTCAGTCCAACCCAGAGGGGCGGTGGCAAATATGGGAGGGGACAAGCTAGGAGTTAAAAGCTAACTACACACCTTTAGCCTTTGTCATTGTTCTGCCATGGAAGCCATGTCATGTCACGCATGGAATGGACCAGAAATTAAGAAGGTGCCTGTGGATATGAGTGCTTCCCTCCATCCACAAGTTATAAGAAATAGCAATAGGAGGAAAATCGTGTGCACAGCAATATATGGACTGGTGCCAAGATAGGTTCCAAAACCATAGTACTAATAATAGAAATCCGGCACTCAACTTGGATATTTTGTATTTTTATTGTGTCCAAAAGAAATAAGGTTACAGCAATCAGCAAAACGTTTCGGTCCACATCTGGACCTTCGTCAGTTGCTGTATAACAAATATAGGTAAAGGTCATGAATAAATAATAAATAAAGTATATACAAAAACATGGTATGATCAAAAAAATCGGCATATTCATAATGTAAGATATAGGAGGAAGGCACATTTAGCACAGTCTTAATTCAAAGTGGAGTGGGGGACATAGAAAGAGACCTATATCAACATACCGTTTTTAAAGAGCCGTGTCAATCATAGAGCCAACTTGTAGCAATGAAAGAAGGTAACCTATAAACAGTTATTGATATTAGGAAATTATTATGCTCAAAATCACCAAGGTGATATCCGGGTCTGTATGAACAGATGTGCAGAAGAGTATTTCAGTAACACAGCTTATGTATCTTCCATTATTGGGACAGACAGTGCCCAGTGAAATATTCAAGGGTTTACAGCCTGAGAAAAGAGTAGTGCCACATTATACTAACGATAGAATTGGCTAGTGAGCAAAGTACGTTTATACCGTAACATACCACTGGGGTAATGCAGAGAATAATGGACAAACGGAGTTTGCAGCCTATAGATAGAAAATTCAATCCTGTGTTAGAGTGCTCATATGTTACAGGAGAGCGCATAGCGATCTGATTTCTTACCAGAGAAGTTGCTGCCGACGCGGTATCCACCGCTGGTCAAAGGCAGTTGACCGGTGACCGGCTTAAGAGCAGGATGCTCGTGGAGTGAACACGTGAGACCGGAAGTGTGTGGCAGTTATAAATACACTGGGCAAGGTTCCATCTGACACACTACTAGTCACTATGGATGTCAAAGACCTGTATACATCCATCCCCCATATAGAGGGGATCAATTCGGTACATCACCTTCTTTCATCCTCTGAGATGTCTGAAGAGGGGGTCAACTTATGCATTGACCTCTCACTGTCATACTGTTTAACAACTTCTTTCTGTTCCAAGATACTTTTTACTTACAGTGCCGGGGTACCGCGATGGGATCGAATGTCGTGCCTCCATATGCAAATGCATATATGGCGCACTTTGAATCATCCATCATTTACACACTTTCACTATATACTCAAAATGTGATTGTATGGAAACGTTATATCGATGATATATTCTGTCTATGGCGTGGCACACCAGAATCACTTTCTGATTTTCATTCAGTTTTGAACCAATCATGGCCAGGTATCACATTCACCATATCATATGATACCAGTTCAATCAATTTCCTTGACACTAAAATCCTAAAGGATACTGAAGGAAATCTTACAACAGATCTTTTCACCAAAACAACTGATCGGAACAGCCTATTACATTTTACGAGCTTTCACCCACCAGCGGTTAAACATTCCATCCCTATGTCACAATTCCAGAGAGTCCGTCGTATAGTCTCCGACGACAATAGACGAACACAACGTCTGACGGATATGACCCACAAATTTTCCAACCGTGGTTATCCCGCTACATTATTGGACAAAGCTAGGAATCCACCACACAGGGATGATACTAGACGAATTGAAACAACAAAACGCATTCCCTTTGTACATTCTTTCCATCCCTTTGCTTTTCTTCTTCATAGAACCATCAGAAGACATTGGCCCATTTTGTCCTCCACACATCCTGACATAGTGGAGTTTCGTAATCCATTTTTGCCATGTTTTAAGAGACCACCTAATTTTAAGGACTCACTTGTCCATGCTGACATCAGTTCCACTATACGTCGCAAACAATTGTTCCTATCTAAACCACAAACAGGCACTTCTCGTGTTTGCATTGCGCACAATGCAATAATGTTATAAAGGGAGGCAGATTTCAACACCCAAGGACAGGCAAAACATTTTTCATCAAGAATTATTATACATGTGAATCCTCATTTGTTGTCTATCTAATCAAATGTCCGTGCGGACTTCTATATATTGGCGAAACAACACAATCCATTAGAGATCGTATCTCTAAGCACAAGTCCACTATACGGTGCCGAAATCTCCTCCTCCCTTTACCTAGTCATTTCCATCAAATGGGGCATTTCCATTTCCCAATTGAAATACCAGGTAATCGATTCTGTTCCTCCCCTACGACGAGGTGGTGATCGGATAACGTGCCTAAAAAAGCGTGAGTCCTTCTGGATACACACGCTTGAAACTCTGTCCCCAAAAGGGTTAAACCGTGAATATGACCTGTTATCTTTTTTATGAATGTACAATGTCAATCTACATTACCATGTCTGCATAAGCTAATTGTCACATTCTTATCTTTTCAGAGCCATCTTTATTGAATGTCATCTTTCCATCTGGACTTTCACCCTTATCACGACCACTATGGGTCTATTATTACCGCTGCACTATCTCACTAGCCACTAGGCATATTCACCTACGAGCCTGCTAGTACTTCTATTCTGTCCCATGCTGGCCTCCTTATGTGATGGAACGCAAGCTAGTTGTACAATGGAACGCATAGTCTTTCTTTGATTACGTCACTTCCGGCCCGGAACTATGATGTGGCGACATGCTGTTCTCAGCGAGCCACACACTTCCGGTCTCACGTGTTCACTCCACGAGCATCCTGCTCTTAAGTCGGTCACCGGTCAGACTGCCTTTGACCAGCGGTGGATACCGCGTCGGCAGCACACTTCTCTGGTAAGAAATCAGATCGCTATGCGCTCTCCTGTAACATATGAGCACTCTAACACAGGATTGAATTTTCTATCTATAGGCTGCAAACTCCGTTTGTCCATTATTCTCTGCATTACCCCAGTGGTATGTTACGGTATAAACGTACTTTACTCACTAGCCAATTCTATCGTTAGTATAATGTGGCACTACTCTTTTCTCAGGCTGTAAACCCTTGAATATTTCACTGGGCACTGTCTGTCCCAATAAGGGAAGATACATAAGCTGTGTTACTGAAATACTCTTCTGCACATCAGCAGTATGTTCATACAGACCCGGATATCACCTTGGTGATTTTGAGCATAATAATTTCCTAATATCACTAACTGTTTATAGGTTACCTTCTTTCATTGCTACATGTTGGCTCTATGATTGACACGGCTCTTTAAAAACGGTATGTTGATATAGGTCTCTTTCTATGTCCCCCACTCCACTTTGAATTAAGACTGTGCTAAATGTGCCTTCCTCCTATATCTTACATTATGAATATGCCGATTTTTTTGATCATACCATGTTTTTGTATATACTTTATTTATTATTTATTCATGACCTTTACCTATATTTGTTATACAGCAACTGACGAAGGTCCAGATGTGGACCGAAACGTTTTGCTGATTGCTGTAACCTTATTTCTTTTGGACACAATAAAAATACAAAATATCCAAGTTGAGTGCCGGATTTCTATTATTATTATTATTATTATTATTATAAGAAATAGCAATGTGACATATATGGCTAACTGCTATCCCCAAACTGTACCCTACTTTTATCTGTACTTCTGGCTGTAATATCTGTATATTACTCTCTATATATTTGTAGTATCTAGTGCGCCTTTCGGCAATTAAAACATCAATTAATTTTGGGCTGCTCTTTTAACTCGAAACCCAATTTCCCAAGTCCGTGAGTCCAGCTAGTACTTATAGGCTACCTGGGGTTGGTTTCTGATCCGATATAAGCTTGATAACGGACCGGGCTTATATCTAACAAGGAACTGGTGGCAGCATACCGTTCTGGTGTTATTGGGGGATCCATGCAGTGATGGATAGGAGGTTTATATATATTCCCAACCTGGGACTGGTGGCATATATACCGCCCTCACTGCAGAGTGTCCCTATAACAAGTACATGACAGGGCAGCCTCTCCGGCGACTACTTATCCTAGGTGCAGTTTCCTGACTGACCTGAGGGTAAGGGGGCACCAGAGAGCTGCGACTGTGTAAGCTCTGTCACAGATTGGTGACGGCGGGAGGATATCCGTATCCCCCGGCTCTCCTCTTGTATGTTTTCCTTACAGAAATAGAACTGCTTTTTAACTTATTGAGTGCTAAAGGTCATAGTTCTACAGTATTACCTTATTTTCCTTCTGAGCACCATCTTTGCATCTAGAGTGCACCACTTTTGATTGATTATACATACGTGTGTACACTGTATACTAAGAGACTGTTTGAGTACACTATATACTAAGGGACTGTGTTATACATAATAAGTAAGTACACTATATACTAAGGGACTGTGCTATACATAATAAGTGACTACACTATATGCTAAGTGACTGTGCTATACATAAGTGAGTACACTATATACTAAGGGACTATGCTATACATAATAAGTGGGTGCACTGTATACAAAGGGACTGTGCTATACATAATAAGTGAGTACACTATATACTATGAGACTGTGCTATACATAATAAGGCTACATCCCTGTATCTGTGTGCAGTGTTGGTGTGCTGCCCGCTTTTACAGACACAATGAGCATGTCCTATTCTGATGCTCAAAATCAGATCAAAAGGAGACATTATCTGACCCCTCCCACTGATCTCATTTTCAGATCCGTGATTTTCATGTATGTGTGACTAAAGGCACTGCCACACTTAGCTATCGCACCAGCGATCACAACGACACGACCTGGCGAGATCGCTAGTGCGATCGCTATGTGATCGCTAGTTAGATTCCAAACACAACTCATCAGCGATCTGTGATTCCAAACACAACTCATCAGCAATCTGTATAACGACTTCTGCGGTCGTTGGGAAAACCTAGTCCCACCTGCAACGCTGGTGAAGTCGTTCATAAAGGGTGTCACACTCAGCGATTCAGGCTCACCAGCGGGACACTAACGACCAAAAAACGGCTCAGAACGTTCATAAGCGATCAGCGACATTTCAGCAGGGGCCACATCGCTGCTACGTCACACACAGCTAAGTCGCTAACGAGATCGCTACTGCGTCATAAAATCGGTGCCGCAGTAGCGATCTCGTTAGCGACTTAGCTGTGTGACATGTAGCGGCGATGTGGCCCCTGCTGAGATGTCGCTGATCGCTTATGAACGTTCTGAGCCGATTTTTTGTTCGTTGGTGTCCCGCTGGTGAGCCTGAATCGCTGAGTGTGACACCCTTTATGAACGACTTCACCAGCGTCTCAGGTGGGACTAGGTTTTCCAATGACCGCAGAGGTATTTATACAGATCGCTGATGAGTTGTGTTTGGAATCTAACTAGCGATCACATAGCGATCGCACCAGCGATCTCGCCAGGTCGAGTCGTCGTGATCGCTGGTGCGATCGCTAAGTGCCTTTAGTGTGGCATACCCTTAAACCTATAAAACTCTACAAGCCTGTGTGCCATCTGATTAAAGAACCTGGAAGCCCACAGACATTTCACACAAATATGAGAATGTAGAATAAGGGATTTTACAGATAACATTATCACTCCACGTCACACAGTGCAGATACAGAATAATATCTACATCCAGGCACTTACCGCTGATGTCTCGTCTGATTAGAGCAGCTTTCTCCTGTTTGTTCTCCATCTGGTCAGAAATTCACGTCAACATCTCCCAGCCACGACTCGTCTTGCCACAATGATCTTTGCAGCCTTGAAAATAGCAAGGTCACATACATTGTATACATACATGTGTCTTCCCACTGAATACAGATACGCACCCCACTGTTAATATACTATTAACCTCACACTATTAAACGTATAACGTGATAAGCAGAACAGTGCCCCCCATTAACTATAATCTCGGACTCCCAATAGTATAAAATATTCAGTCTGTGACGCTCATCGATTATCTGTAAGGCTATGTGCACATGGAATATATGCAAGGTTTTACAGTACAAGCAAAGTGAATGAGATCCCTTAAGTCTCATGCACACGCTGCTTATTTTTTCCTTGCAGATTTGCAGCACATTAAAATCTGCACAATGTCAATTCTTGCAGTGTATTTCTCCCATAGTAATGGGGAAAAATACGTAACAAAAGCATGGAAAAATGTGAAAAAAATAATTATTTTCTCCTGCAAATCCTGATCATGTGCACTTAGCCTTAGTCCCTGTCCTGTGTCCCATCATTTATTGTAAGTACTTGATAGCATCATGATGAATTTGGAAGTGAGAGAAGATGCCATCAAGTACTGAGCATCCTCCGACACCTCCCAATTCATTACAAGTCCCAGCCAGCGTCTTTGCCCACCTTTCAGTTCATTATAAAGGGTCCTATGCACCTTACCACCTCCTTTCCCACTCCCCAATAAATTTTAAGTCCACAATAGCATCACAGTGAATTGCCAGATGGGGAAGGATGCTATCAGGGGCTTAGCACCCTCCTATACCACCCAATTAATTTTACATCCATATCTAATATCTTCCTCCACCTCCCCCTGTTTTTAAGTCCATTATAAGTCCCCCTTCCTCCCATACCAATCCCTCACTCCCTCATTTTCCCCCATATCTCATCATAGTTCTCTCCCCCACCTCCATCATTGCCCTCTGCATCATCTCCATCATTGCCTTCTCCACCACCCCAATCATTGCCCTCTCTACCACCCCAACCATTGCCCTCTCTACCACCCCAACCATTGCCCTCTCCAACACCTCCAACATTACCCTATCCACCACCTCCATCATTGTTGTCTCCACCACATCCATCATTGCCTTCTCCCCCACAGCTCCATAATTGCCCTTTCCACCACCACCATCACTGCCTTCTCCCCACCACCCCTATCATTGCCTTTTCCACCACCATCATTGTCTTCTCCACCGCCACTTCCATCATTGCCCTTTTCACCACCTCCATCATTGCCTTCTCCCCCACCACCCCCATCATTGCCCTTTCCACAACCTTCATCACTGCCTTCTCTTCCACCACCCATCTTTGTCCTTTCCACCACATCTGTCATTGCTTTCTCCCCCACCTCTCCCATCATTGCCTTTTCACGACCTCTATCATTGCTTTCTCCCCCACCACCCCATCATTTCCCTTTCCACCACCAGCATCATTATCCTTTACACCACCATCATCCTTGCCTTCTAACTCAACAACCCCATTATTGACTCTTTCCACCACCTCTATCATTGCTTTTTGCCCCACCACCACACCAATGCCCTTTGCACCACCATCATTGTCTTTTCAACCACCACCAATCATGCCATCTCCCACACCACACCCATCATTGCCCTTTCAACCACCACCATCATTGACATCTCCCCAACCACTCATATCTTTGCCCTTTCCACCACCTCCATCATTGCCTTTTCCTCACTACCCCATCATTGCCTTTTCCCCCACCTCCATCATTGCTTCCCCCACCACCCCATCATTATCCTTTCCACCACCATCATCATTACCTCCTCTCCATCACCCCCATTATTGCCCTCTCCACACACACACAACACCATTCACCTCTCCGCTTGTTCCTCGCAGCATCGTCGTTGCTGGCAGCTTTCTCTCCGGCACAGCCAAGCGCTGAATGATGAAGTCATCCAGCCGTGCTGCTATATCAGACAGGAAGTGCGGGCAGGAAGCAGGACGGATCCCTGCAGCTCCGCTCCACTGCTATTTTGTAGGCAGCAGAGCTGCAGGGATTGCTCCCTGCCCGTCCCACATGCCAGGGCCCCTCAGACCAGATTGCCCCCTAGTGTTAGCCACCCTGCAGGGGCCCCCTCCACCTTCAAGCCCTGTGTAGCCACATTGGCTGCATATGCGGTGTGTCCGCCCCTGATTTTACCACATTCTGAGAGTTGTAATGTTTTTACTTTTCTGTTAAAAACAGTATGAGAGCTTATTTTTCACTATTGGTAACATTTTTGGGGTGTATTTACCTTTGTGATCACTTTTTATTCCATCTATTGTGCTGTTCACTAGGCGGGATGAATAGAAATCTTATTTTGTAGTTTGTGTTGTTACAGCTACAATGTTAACAAGTATATATTGTTTATTTCTATTTCATCTTTTTTTTACCATAAAAATATGTTTTTTAATTACTTTCTTATGTTTCACCGTATTGTAAGAGCTATAATTTTCTTTATTTACAGAGCTATGAGATGGCATGTCTTTTTGCATGCCATGATGAACTACAGCCTATATTGGTTCTGTTATTGGGTTTACAAGACTTCACGATTACTTTTTATTCATTATATTTAAGCAAACTGATCATAAATAGCAATTCTGGCTTTTTTTTACAGCGCAGTGTAAATATCACGTTAATTTTATAGTTTAGGCAGTTCATTATTATTATTATTATTTATTATTATTATAGCTCCAATTATTCAATAGCTCTTTATGTGTGAAAAGGCATATACAAAATAAAAAACAGGTACAACAAACTTGAACAAAACAAGTCAATGACTGGTACAAGAGGAGCGAGGACCCTGCCCGCAAGGGCTCACAGTCTACAATGGATGAATGAGGATACAGTAGGTGAGGGTAGAGCTGGTTGTGCAGTGGTATGGTGGAACGAAGGTTACTGCAGGTATTAGGGTTGTCGGAAGAGGTAGGTTAATGGCCAGCGATGGAAAATATGTATCGCCTATTTAAAGGTTATTACTTTCCCATAGTAAAATCCCATATTACTCTCTCAGATAAATTCCAATATTTATGAGGGCTTGTTTTTGTGGTACAGACTGTAATTTTAGGTATAGTTTTTGGGTTTGTCAATTTTTCATTGCTTTTAATTCAATTTTTGAGGCGAGCAAAGTGACTAAAAATTATACAAGTCTGTCTTTAATTTTTCACACTGTTCACTGGGAGAGCTTTGTGCAATCACGCGTCTATACATGCAATATGTGTAGTAGAGTTTTCTCTGTCTTCTTTTTCCTAATAATAAAGAACTTAAAAGGAAAAAAAGTCTGTTTTTTCTTGATTTTTTTTTTTTTTTCCATTTTTCTAAATTTTTTTGTACTTTTCTGCTGTGATTCCCATCTATTTTTGCACAAAGACAACTAAGAGTTGCACAAAGATCTTGAATTTTTGATAAATAGTGCAAACTGTTTAATAAATGTGGGCCTTTATCTTTAATCTTTCCCCTGCCAAGGAAGTATGGCATATATACCGAAAAAATGCTTGGGTGCACAAGCCCTAAGTGTGACAGAAAACTTTACAATTGTCACTAAGGCTTTATTCATACATCAGTATTTTTGATCAGTATTTCATCAATATTGTCTATGCCAAACCAAGAGCCTCTCTAAAACAGAGAACAGATGTCAATCTTTCAATAATAGCTTTTCTCTTCTCTGTAAGTTCCGCTCCAGGTTTTGGCATACAAAAACTGAATCATGTGTGTAAACCCCAGAAAAATTGCTAAAAAATAACCTTTATTATTAATAATCTAAAACGGGAAATAGACAAACACCACACATATTAAAAAGTGCACACTATATCCACCCTATTAATATTCCCTATGTATTTCCTGCCTTGCCGCGGAGGTTGGCTCCCTAAGATAGCTCACACGAAATTGGCTCCCCGCTCAACGTAGGCTGACCCTGCAGGACAGCAAGGTCAGCCTACGTTGAGCGGGGGCGCCAATCTCATGTGGGCTATCTTAGGGTGCCAACCTCGGCGGTAAGGCAGGAAATACATAGGGAATATTAATAGGGTGGATATAGTGTGCACTTTTTAATATGTGTGGTGTTTGTCTATTTCCCGTTTTAGATTATTAATAATAAAGGTTATTTTTTAGCAATTTTTCTGGGGTTTTACACACATGATTTTGCTTTTTGAATACCCCATCTATCTTTGTATGATTACATACAAAAACTGATGCAAAATACTGACCAAATACTGATATGTGAATAAGCCCTAAAGCTGAATTGTCACATTACGCGAAGGCAGACTAGTGCCTGCACAATAACATCAAACGGCACTAAGTAAGTCAATTGACACAATAGTTTAATCCTATTTTCTGAAATTGGTTTAAACATCAATTGTTCCTGCATCAACATTTTTAGCAGTCATTACTGAGAAATGTTATGGCCTCAAATCATTAAAGCAATTTTGACAGATTACTGGCATAAATTGCTTTGAAAAGTTGCTACTCAGAATTGCACAAAAGCGTTGCCACTTTTGATGTCTTCTTGCCAGTTGTACCCAGCACCACCAGTCAAAGATTGGTAAGATTTCAAGCATGGCACATGGAGGCACACATCACTTTCCTGAAGCTCTTGATTCATTAGGAGCCGTGCGCCTGTTACTAAATCAGGAGTGTCTGACGTCTAAACGCCAACCCATGAGTAGCAAGAAATCGCTGGTCTTGATGAATCGGGGCATTAAATTATGTTCCTTTTATATTCTAACAAATGTGGGTAGCGAAACTTCAAAATGTTGTACACATATATAAATTATTTCATGCAAAACAATTTTATTTGTAAAAATAATCTCTTTTTATGCCCCCCCCCCTGAACAGGGTTCTTATTAAAAAAACAAAAAAAATCAGTGTTCTTTGCACCATTACAAATTTGGCCAGTTTTTGTCATTTGCACTATAATATATATTTTTTATGTTAAAAATTCTCCCACTTTTCCTTGAGGCATTTCAATCTGTTATAATGCAAAACTTTTTTTTCCCTCAAATTATTATGGTCACTATTGGTAAAATGTTTATTGTTTTAGCCTGGTAAATAAGGTGTTTTTTCTGCTTTTAGGATATACGGTGGATTACAAAAATACATTGGAATTCACAACTAACAGCCCATTGTAAGTCTCTATTATTAATCATTCACCGATTTAAGGTTCCATAGCAGACAACATTGGGAAATACACTTATGTTTTCAAGCTCATTTCTTTTTTTCGCATTACTTTTCAATCTAATTGGTGGTCTGTATACATATTTGATAAATATAATGCTACCCTATAGAAGATTTTACACTTTATGCTACAAACCAAGGTTTTATTATACTGTTTTATTGATGTCTCGGTTTCTAGTTGTGTATGACAGCCAAGCGTCTCTGTACTTGAGAGACTAGAGCCTTCACTAATCATTCATACTGTGAGCATCCCAGACAGAGTTTTCAGGGATAATACATGCAGAGTGTTCCTTTGAGCCGCTTCTGTTTGAGGAGCCACTTTCAATCAAAATGCTACCGTCTACAGTACAATTTGAAAATCTTCATGTAATAGCAATTGACACATCTCGGGCTTGTAAAATATGATAAATTGGTTGGTGGTGAAGGAAAATGGCAGGAGGTTCATTTATTACTCATTTAGGCATTTTGGCGAAAGTGTATTCTTGAGGTTCATCACTCTCTAACTATTAGAGCTGTGTCAGCTGAAGTTATTCTATTGAAAACTAAAGAACTATACTAATCTGTCGCTATTTTAGGATGCATTCATCTTCATAGTCCATTAGGTATTTTGGGAAACATATTTAGTATAGTATTAAAATTGGTTTAAAAAATGATGATCTAGCAACTAAGTTAGTTTGGCACCTCCACCAGTTTCCGTATACTATTTTTAGGTTTCACTCCTCTGTTACCGATGCTGTTTTATTGCAATAACATTATTTTTAGATGGATAGTAATAATCTACCTCTCCATTTTCATTCATCAGAGACTTTTATAATTCCTACCAATGTGATGCCTATACTTATGGGAATTCCTGCCTCTTCAGCATGCCAGAAAGCAATTCCTCTCGAAGGACGTCCAACTACAATGTCACACATGTTATAGTCAAAAGCAGAGGTGTTTTAAGTCTATTAAAGTGGATATTTTATTCAGAAATTCTTTTCACTTTATTTGTCTATCCTATTAATCAATACTTGGAGGGATGAGAATCATTTCATACCCCCAGAAAACGCATGTGGTCAGTATTTGGTTAATTTTGTTTAATATTTTTCTTGGTTTTTGTTTCATTTTTTTTCATGGTTTATATTAGAATGTATCCCTGTGTGTGTGTTGAATGGGTTGTCTGGTCTTAGACTACATGCGACTGCAACTTGTGAATACCCACATCCCACGTGTAGCGTGCTATGAGGATTCTCTAGTGGCGGCTCCTGGAGCGGATGGTCATGTGACTTAAAGTATGCGATATGCATACTCCCCAGATGTACCTGATGAAGGAGACGGACCTTCCCTGTAAACACGCAGTGCCATTAAACGTCTCAGATTGTGAATAGGCTGGTCTCCATCGCAGAACCCTTAACATATCCGCTCCTTCCTTTTTCTTTTTCCTCCTGAATTGTATCTCCAGAACCTGCCCATGAGGGTATGGAGCCAGCTGTCGGTGGGCAGCTGATCAGGAAGCCATCCATCATACACCTCCTCCAAGAGTGTGTTTATTCAGTACAGTGTTGCAGCTCCCACCCAGTGAGGGTGGGAAGCTGATGGTTGGTGAGAGAGCTGATCAGAAGAATTCTCCATTTTGTGCCCTATAGCAATGTTCTGCCTGTCCGGTACAAGTGAAGGTGAGGAATACTTACTTGGACCTTGTGCTATTTGGTTGCCGATTCACACAGGGAGTGCTTTTCTCTCTTTTTTTTCTCCCATATGCATACTCCAGGCCGCATTCAGATTAGATGGGGTAGTGTCATTCAATACAAGTGTATTGAGAGAGACCAGAAACAGTCTAAGTGAAATGTGGCCAGGAGAATGCACTTCTTATGCTTGTGGTCACATGTCCTTCCCCTCCCTGCACCGGAGAATCCTCACAGTGCTTCATAGAGTGAAAGAAAGACTTGTAGTTTAAGACTGGACAACCCCTTTATGAAGATTCATTTTGTCAATTTGCATATTTTCAAGGGCATGCCAATAAGGGATGTAGGCACAGCCAGGGCCGGACTGGCCATCTGGCAATTCTGGCTGACAAATGCCAGAAGGGCCTGTCTGGTCGTGGGCCGCCTTGTCTGCTACATTGATTACAGAATCGGTGTTCTCAAGACACTCAAACTGTTAAGAGTTTGGACGGAGCACAAGATCGCTGACTCTGTCACTTACCCCAGCAGGCCACGGGTATCATTAGAAATATTGGTCTTGTAGTAAATCTTCCTTTCCTCCTTCCAGTGTAATATTAGTAATATATCCCATCTGGTTCTTGGGGATGGGGACAACATGGGCCTGTGTGATTTCAAATGCCAGGGCTGAATTTCAGCCCCAGTCCATACCTGGACACAGCATTTGCTCTAGTGGCTCACATTGGAGGTGAGCTTGAAGATAGCCTGTATTCATATTCTCCATTAATAAAAGTGACACACACCCTTTATAATGTTCTCTTATAAGCCAATGGTGTCCCTGAGGATACCCTACCCAGTTGCAACTGCAACTTCTTTACCTCATATATTTATGCATCTGATACAAACTCGCAGGGCGCCCTTAATTTCCTTGTCGCAATATTTCAGTTATCGGCAGAGCACAGCTTTAATTTTGCTTTTAGGTCACTTAGTCCAACTAAGCATTTTATTTGACCTATTATGTAAAACAAAGTGTCCACTAGACAAGCCCCTCCTGCCAAAGTTCTTCTCTTCTTACATTGCAGCCAACATTGGACATCTCAGCAGAAGGATCTTTCAGAGTATGTTTCCAACAGGAAATAATTTGTAAAGTGGTCAAACTTTTAAGGTGGTGTCTTAAGGTACTGCCACACTACACAATCCCGCTAGCGATCTCGTTAGCGTCGCATACTAATGAGATCGCTAGCGGGATTGTTTCTATATCGCTAGCAGCTACCTATTTTAGCGATGTCGTTAGGACGCTATCGCGGTTAGCGATCTCCTTAGCTAACTTCATTTTAGTTTCTAATTTAATATGCAAATTGCCTTTCAGAGAAAAAGAGGACTTGAACTCTATAGTGCCACCTGTTGGAAGTAGCAATCCTACAAGTCACAATCAACCCTTTAACGAGTCTTGCAATATGACTTAGGATAAGATTTAAACAAAGCTCACTGCTGTAGACTTTTACTTTTTGCTTTTTTTTCTAATTTGCAAGAAATTACGTTTTTAGTCTATTTGACAGCAATCTCCAAAGTTCTTGCAGTGATAAATGGTGATGCTGGCATGAAAATTACCCTATACTCCATCTGTTTTATACAGTATACTTTGCACTGTTTCAATATTGGCTGTTTTGAAAAGAGATATTAAGAATTATACACCAGTGAGCACTTTAACAGATACCTATAGAACCGACCTTCCTCTGTCTGTCTCTAATGCCACACCTTTATAAAGTATAGCAGGAACTATGAATCCCTCATCATACTTATTCTTCTTCTCTCTACGGCATGTCAGCTTCAGGACGATTGTCTCTGTTGCAAGCCACGTTCATCAATTACATAGACAGTTGTTCTTCTGCTACTTCCTTAATGAATAGAGAAGGAAAAAACTCCCACAAGTTTATAAGGATTCCTCACAGACAAGAAAAATTCATTAATATAGTGTTGGAATAATCTATAAAATAAATAATATCTATAAGAAATAAATAAGAAATATGAAATACATTTAACCCCTTCCCGACCTTGGATGTATTTCTTAAGTAATGGAGGGGAATGATTTCCCGACCTTGGACGTATGGGATATGTCATGGCGAGCACAGAAGTTGTGCGCACATGCGATTGCAGCTGGGTGTTCAGCTAACATTATAGTTAACACCAGGCTCTCTGTGCCAGGAGTGGTGCCCGCACAGCTCCCGGCAGTTTAACCCCCTAAATGCTGCGATCGATATCGATCGTAGCATTTAGAAGGCAGGGAGGGGGCTCCCTTCTGATCAGTGACCCCCACAATGTCATTGCAAGGGCCTGATCGTTGCCATGGTGACCAGAGGTCATCATAACGACATCCGTATCACCAGGCTAACAAGCTTGTTAGACCATGCTCAGAGCATGTCTAAGAAGCTTGTGTCAGTGCAGTACTGACAGTTATAAAGAACTTTAAGTTGTAAAGAATTGCCATTAGAGATGAGCGAATAAATCAATATTCGGTTTGGATCACAATTGCTGAATTTGCAATATTCGCCGATTTAATAGTCAAATATAGCTGAACGCCATGCACAGCACAAAAGCCGGTATTTCCCATGCTGTGTGACAGCATGTTTGTGTGTGCCTGCATATGCCTGTGTGTGTGTTTGCTTACCAGCTTAATAAGGAGGGTGTCTGGCTGACACCTTTTAATTCCTAAACCTAGGGCATTGTGTCAGTGACAGCTGCTGACACCAAGCCCTAATCCCTTTACCCTCATGCTGCTGCATCAGAATGAAAAAGAAGGTGTTGAACAAAGAAATAACGTCATAAAACTTTTTTAAATATCTTTATTTAGCTCAAAAAAGCCTTCATTGCTGTACAAAAATGCATACAAAACTGTGACAAGAGATGCAGAAACCTTGCAGAAATTTCTGCAATCAAATACTCAACATGCACACATACCCTAAGGCTGGAGTCACACTAGCGATTTTAAAATTGGTCCGATTTTGTTCCTGCAAAGTCAGACGAGTATAATGCAAGTGTCATTCGTTTTTCATGTGAGTACAATGTGATTTTTTAACACCTAGCATCCGCTTTACATCCAAAGGCCGGTTTCACACGTCCTGATATTTCCGGTACCGGAAAAAAAAAAGTTACATGAGATGTCATTTTCCGTGTCCTTAATACGTGTGGCACATGTGTGGCAACTGTGTGCTGTATCAGTACCACACAGCGGATGCCAGGGAAGCAGCGTTACAGTAAATGCTGTTCCCAGTGCCGGGTGCTGAAGACGACTCTCATCATTTTCTCCTGCTCTGCCAATGATCATAATGAGCAGGGGAGAATGATGAGAGTTGTATTCAAGTGAGAACAATGACATCAGGCGGTGGCTTTTGGGACTATTACTTCCATCAGCCTAAACCTGCTGCCGCTAATAACAGTGAAAGCAGGAGCAGCTGATCGGAGTATTCCTCACCCGGTTATAGCTGCCTGTGCTATAAATAAATAAATCAAAAAGTCGGCGTAGGTTCCCCTGTATTTTTTTAACCAGCCAGGAAAAACTGACAGCTGAGGGCTGGAACCCTCAGCTGTCAGCTTCAGTAAGGCTGGTTATCAAGTATAGAGGAATCCCCACTCCGCTTTTTTTAATTATTTAAATAAATAATTTAAAAAAGCAGTGTGGGATCCCTTCTTTTTGACACCCAGCCTTGCTAAAGCTGACAACTGGGGGCTGGTATTTTCAGGCTGGTAAGGGGCCATGGATATTGACCCCCCAGGCTAAAAATAGCAGCCCGGAGCTGCCCAGAAAAGGCGCATCTATTAGATGTGCCAATTCTGGTGCTTTGCCTGGCTCTTCCCACTTGCCCAGTAGTGGTGGCAAGTGGGATCTACATTTGTGGGGTTGATGTCACCTTTGTATTGTCTGGTGACATCAAGCCCACTGATTACTTATGGCGAGGAGTCTATAATACATCTATCCATTACTAATCCTATAGATATATGGTGAATAAAGACACAGCCAGAATAAAGTCTTTTATTAGAAATAAAGCAAAACACACATTTCCATTTTTATTTAAAAATAATAAACACAGTTATACTCACATAACGCATAATTCCACTGAATTCCTCGTCTCCTGAAATAAATAAAAAATAAATAACAACAATATACCTCACCTGTCTGACGTTCTGTTCCACACCAAAATCCATGTCTGGGGATTAGTTTTCAACCTGGATGGTGCCAAGGACCACCCAGGCTGAGAAGCACTGGTGAATGAGCAACGGCGAGCGCAGCCTCAGTGACTCGCGGTGACATCATGGAGGTTACTCCTGGTCACTGAGACTGTGTTTCTAGCCAGGCTGTACTGTGGTGACCTCAGCACCATGGGAAAAAGTCACTGAGTTCACCACAGTTCAAGCTCAGTGACTTTCTAATGTGCTGAGGTCACCCCAGTTCAACACGGATATTGTTCTTTTTTATTTTTGTTTTATTACAGGAGATAGGGGATTCAGTAGAATTAAGTATTAGGTGAGTATAACTGTGCTTTTTATTTTTAAATAAATTGGAAAAGTGTGTTTTGTTTGACAAACACCGCTGGATCATAGGCCAGACAACTTTCACAATGCCTCCATCTGTCTCATTATAGGGAATCTTCTGCCATGGGTTCGGTCTGAATCACATATTTCAGAGATTTACATGGAAACTTCTGAGTAAGGCTGGAGACACACTAGCGATTTTAAAATCAGTCCGATTTTGATGCAGGAGTGTCGAACGAGTGTAATGCAAGTGTCATGCGAGTGTCATACATTTTTTATGCGAGTACAATCCGATTTTTCACACCAAGCATCCGTTGTACATCAGAATGCAGTGCAATTGCTATCTGATTGCAATACGATTTTAACATGAGCATTTACATACATCAATTATCTGTCATTTACACATCGTTTTCAAACGAAACATTCTTCAAAACACATATACAGTGCCTACAAGTAGTATTCAACCCCCTGCAGATTTAGCTGGTTGACACATGCGGAATTAATTGGCATTGTGACATTTGTACTGTAGATCAGCCTGGAAGTGGGAAATGCACTGCAGCAAAAATTTTTGTTTTAATTCTTTTTTTTTTTTTTAAAAAACCGTTAAAAGTTAATTCAGAGTGTCATTTATTATTCAACCCCTCAAACCACAAGAATTCTGTTTGGTCCCCCTAAAGTATTAAGAAGTAGTTCAGGCACCAAGAATAATGAGCTTCACATGTGTGGATTAATGATCTCTTTTGCCAGCCTTTTCTGACTATTTAAGACCCTCCCCAAACTTGTGAACAGCACTCATACATGGTCAACATGGGAAAGACAAAGGAGCATTCCAAGGCCATCAGAGACAAGATCGTGGAGGGTCACAAGGCTGGCAAGGGGTACAAAACCCTTTCCAAGGAGTTGGCCCTACCTGTCTCCACTGTTGGGAGCATCATCCGTAAGTGGAAGGCTTATGGAACTACTGTTAGCATTCCACGGCCTGGACAGCCTTTGAAAGTTTCCACCCGTGCCGAGGCCAGGCTTGTCCGAAGAGTCAAGGCTAACCCAAGGACAACAAGGAAGGAGCTCCGGGAAGATCTCATGGCAGTGGGGACATTGGTTTCAGTCAATACCATAAGTAACGTACTCCACCGCAATGGTCTCCGTTCCAGACGAGCCCGTAAGGTACCTTTACTTTCAAAGCGTCATGTCAAGGCTCGTCTACAGTTTGCTTATGATCACTTGGAGGACTCTGAGACAGACTGGTTCAAGGTTCTATGGTCTGATGAGACCAAGATCGAGATCTTTGGTGCCAACCACACACGTGACGTTTGGAGACTGGATGGCACTGCATACGACCCCAAGAATACCATCCCTACAGTCAAGCATGGTGGTGGCAGCATCATGCTGTGGCGCTGTTTCTCAGCCAAGGGGCCTGGCCATATGGTCCGCATCCATGGGAGGATGGATAGCACGGCCTACCTGGAGATTTTGGCCAAGAACCTCCGCTCCTCCATCAAGGATCTTAAGATGGGTCGTAATTTCATCTTCCAACAAGACAATGACCCAAAGCACACAGCCAAGAAAACCAAGGCCTGGTTCAAGAGGGAAAAAGTCAAGGTGTTGGAGTGGCCTAGTCAGTCTCCTGACCTTAACCCAATTGAAAACTTGTGGAAGGAGCTCAAGATTAAAGTCCACATGAGACACCCAAAGAACCTAGATAACTTGGAGAAGATCTGCATGGAGGAGTGGGCCAAGATAACTCCACAGACCTGTGCCGGCCTGATCAGGTCTTATAAAGACGATTATTAGCTGTAATTGCAAACAAGGGTTATTCCACGAAATATTAAACATAGGGGTTGTATAATAATTGACCCACACTTTTATGTTTAAAATTTATTAAAATTCAACTGAGCAGCATAACTTTTTGTTTTGTAAGATTTATGCTTCTGTTAATAAATCCTACTCTCGTTTGCAGTTTGAAGGCTCTAACTTATTTGCATCTTATCAAACCAGCTAAATCTGCAGGGGTTGAATACTACTTGTAGGCACTGTATGTATATACAGTGTATATACAGTACAGACCAAAAGTTTGGACACACCTTCTCATTCAATGATTTTTCTGTATTTTCATTATTATGAAAATTGTAGAATCATACTGAAGGCATCAAAACTATGAATTAACACATGTGGAATTATACATTACACTTTACAAAAAAGTGTGAAACAACTGAAAATATGTCTTATATTCTAGGTTCTTCAAAGTAGCCACCTTTTGCTTTGATTACTGCTTTGCACACAGAAAAGGTGAACGGATGGACTCTACATGCCTGGTTCCCACCGTGAAGCATGGAGGAGGTGGTGTGATGATGTGGGGGTGCTTTGCTGGTGACACTGTTGGGGATTTATTCAAAATTGAAAGCATACTGAACCAGCATGGCTACCACAGCATCTTGCAGCGGCATGCTATTCCATACGGTTTGCGTTTAGTTGGACCATCATTTATTTTTCAACAGGACAATGACCCCAAACACACCTCCAGGCTGTGTAAGGGCTATTTGACCAAGAAGGAGAGTGTTGGGGTGCTACACCAGATGACCTGGCCTCCACAGTCACCAGACCTAAACTCAATCGAGATGGTTTGGGGTGAGCTGGAAAGCTCACCGCTTCAATTTTGAATAAATCCCCAACAGTGTCACCAGCAAAGCACCCCCACACCATCATACCACCTCCTCCATGCTTCACGATGGGAACCAGGCATGTAGAGTCCATCCGTTCACCTTTTCTGCGTGCAAAGTAGTAATCAAAGCAAAAGGTGGCTACTTTGAAGAACCTAGAATATAAGACATATTTTCAGTTGTTTCACACTTTTTTGTAAAGTGTAATGTATAATTCCACATGTGTTAATTCATAGTTTTGATGCCTTCAGTGTGATTCTACAATTTTCATAGTCATGAAAATATAGAAAAATCTTTGAATGAAAAGATGTGTCCAAACTTTTGGTCTGTACTGTATATATATATAGTCAGTGTCTGAAGGCAACTGTCTATGCTGTGAAGATACGAGATATACAGCATCTGACACAATGGATACTGGAAGCCTGTGCTAGCATTTCTTCTATGGTGTTGCTATCAGTGTGTCAAGAGTGGGAGAAGATTGTTGCATTGACAATCCAACACAATGGGCAGCACTTTCAGCACATTTTATAAGTGGTCATAAACTTGTAAATAACTCATGAAAGAATAAAGTTATGTTAAAACCAAGCACACCATTGTTTTTCTTGTGAAATTCTCAATAAGTTTGAGGTGTCATATGACCCTCTTCCCACTGGAAAAAAATAAAGTTTTTATCAAAAATGGCTGACTTCAAAATGACCGCCATGGTCTCCACCCATCTTGAAAAGTTTTCCCCCTCCAATATACTAATGTGCCACAAACAGGAAGTTGATATCACCAACCATTCCCATTTTATTTTGGTGTATCCATATAAATGGCCCACCCTGTATATGTATATGTGTTATATATACAGGAACATGTTCTAAACATGCAAACCGTGACATATGGTAATGTTTTGTAGTTGATCATTTGTGTTATGTGATGTGTATGTAAATTAACTGTTTGTTTTGCATAATTGTAAGAACATTGAACCTGATACCAATGACAGACCTCTCGGATTTTCAAAGAGGCCAAATTGTTGATGCTGGTATGGCACAGGCGCTAGTGTAACCGAAAGTGCCCGAATGCTTGGCGTGTCAAGAGGTACTGTCTCTAAAGTAATGACTGCATTTGAAAGAGAAGGAAAAATGTCCGCAGCAAAGCACAGGTCCGGCCGAAAGTCGAAGTTGACTGAGAGAGACAGTCGGACTCTAAAGCGAATTGTGAGAGAGGATCGCAACTCCACAGCTCCGAAAATCACTGCTAAGCTCAATGAACACCTACAGAACCCAGTTTCCACAAAAACTGTTCATCGGGAGCTGAAAAAAAATCTGGATTCCACGGAAGAGCTGCAATTCGAAAACCGCTGCTCTCAATGACAAATGTTTCCAAGCGTTTAGCGTGGTGAAGAAACCTCCAGAATTGGTCCCTTGAGCAGTTGAAACATGTGATATTCTCAGACGAATCATCGTTTACCCTATTTCTGACCTCCGGCCGCTTGTTTGTTTGGAGACAGCCGAAAGAAGCATTCCATCCAGACTGCCTTCTCCCAACCGTAAAACATGGCGGAGGTTTTGTGATGATCTGGGGTGCTATTTCGTGGAGATCCACCGGGCCAATGATATCCCTTCATGGAAGAATTAACAGCCGCGATTATTTAGGCATTTTGGGCGACCAAGTGCATCCTATGGTTCAAGCACGGTTCACGGAGGGGAACGCCATCTTTCAGGATGATAATGCACCAATTCATACAGTTAGAATCGTTAAAGCATGGCACGAGGAACATTCTAATGAAGTTGAGCATCTCATCTGGCCCCCACAATCCCCAGACCTCAACATTATTGAGCATTTATGGTCGATTTTAGAGATTCAAGTTAGACGTCGATTTCCGCCACCATCGTCGCTCAAAGAACTGGAGGGTGTTTTAACTGAAGAATGGGCTAAAAATCCTTTGGAAACAATTCACACCTTGCATGAATCCATACCTCGGAGAATTGAGGCTGTAATCTCCGCAAAAGGTGGACCTACACCATATTAAACTAACTTTTGTTGATGTTTCCATTATTATGTCCAACCCCTGTATGTATATATATATATATATATATATATATATATATATATACAGTACAGACCAAAAGTTTGGACACACCTTCTCATTCAAAGATCTTTCTGTATTTTCATGACTATGAAAATTGTAGAATCACACTGAAGGCATCAAAACTATGAATTAACACATGTGGAATTATACATTACACTTTACAAAAAAGTGTGAAACAACTGAAAATATGTCTTATATTCTAGGTTCTTCAAAGTAGCCACCTTTTGCTTTGATTACTGCTTTGCACGCAGAAAAGGTGAACGGATGGACTCTACATGCCTAGTTCCCACCGTGAAGCATGGAGGAGGTGGTGTGATGGTGTGGGGTGCTTTGCTGGTGACACTGTTGGAGATTTATTCAAAATTGAATCGGTGAGCGGTCCAGCTCACCCCAAACCATCTCCATTGGGTTCAGGTCTGGTGACTGTGGAGGCCAGGTCATCTGGCGTAGCACCCCAACACTCTCCTTCTTGGTCAAATAGCCCTTACACAGCCTGTAGGTGTGTTTGGGGTCATTGTCCTGTTAAAAAATAAATGATGGTCCAACTAAACGCAAACCGGATGGAATAGCATGCTGCTGCAAGATGCTGTGGTAGCCATGCTGGTTCAGTATGCCTTCAATTTTGAATAAATCCCCAACAGTGTCACCAGTAGTGTTGAGCATTCCGATACTGCAAATATCGGGTATCGGCCGATATTGGCTGTATCGGAATTCCGATTCCGAGTTCCGATATTTTCGTCATATCGGATACCGGAATCGGGATTGTCACTGTCACTGTCAGTGTCCGTCGGTCGGGTCTGTCAGGAGTCAGCGGCACTTACCCGGCAGAAGATCTCCGGCGGTCACATCCCGGACTGCTTAATGGCCGCCATCCTCTTCTCCCCGGCGGTCACATGCAGTTTCTCGCGATAACTGCAGTGACTGCTGGGCAACCGCGGCCGTAAAGCAGTCCGATGACGTCACCGCCGGGGAAGCTGGTAAGCAGCTGTGCTGCGCCGGGATGTCAGGCTCTGCCTGTCATTCCGATGTAGCAGAGCTGGATCGTCGTGGGACTGTCGTTACTATGGACTGCGTCGGACAGGTGGTATACTGTTGGTTTGTTTTTTTTATTTTTTTACAAGAGATCGATGGCGTCCCAGGAATGAGAGTAATAAAAGAAATGAAAACTATGTTGTCTCTTTTATTTCATTAAAAGACTTTTTTCTTGCTGTGTCTTTTTTTTAAACATTTAAAAACTTTGGGATTAATAATGGATCGGTGTCTTATTGACGCCTCTCCATTATTAACCGGGCTTATTGTCACCGTGCAATCAACGGTGACATTAACCCCTTATTACCCCACTTGCCACCGCTACAGGGCAGTGGGAAGAGCCGGGTAAAGTGCCACAATTGGCACATCTTTTGATGCGCCAAATGTGGGGCTGCTGTAGCCTGGTATTATCAGGCTGTTGAGGGCCAAAATCCATGGGCCTTGACAGTCTTTTAATACCAGGCCGCAGCAGTCTGCATTTTACTTGGCTGGTTAACAAAAATAGGGGGACCCCTACGCCGTTTTTTTTTTGAGGGGATCCCCTATTTTTGTTAACCAGCCAAGCTAAGCAGACTGCTGTGGCCTGGTATTATCAGGCTGGCAAGGTCCATGGATATTGGATCCTTACCAGCCTGAAAAACCAGGCCTCAGCGGTCTGCTTCATCTGGCTGGTTAACAAAAATAGGGGGGACTCCACGCCAATTTTTTTCGAGGGGATCCCCTATTTTTGTTAATCAGCCAAGATATGCAGACTGCTGTGGCCTGGTATTATCAGGCTGGCAAGGTCCATGGATCTTGGCTCCTTAACAGCCTGAAAATCCAGGCCTCAGCGGTCTGCTTCATCTGGCTGGTTAACAAAAATAGGGGGGACCCCACGCCAATTTTTTTCGAGGGGATCCCCTATTTTTGTTAATCAGCCAAGATATGCAGACTGCTGTGGCCTGGTATTATCAGGCTGGCAAGGTCCATGGATCTTGGCTCCTTAACAGCCTGAAAATCCAGGCCTCAGCGGTCTGCTTCATCTGGCTGGTTAACAAAAATAGGGGGGACCCCACGCCAATTTTTTTCGAGGGGATCCCCTATTTTTGTTAATCAGCCAAGATATGCAGACTGCTGTGGCCTGGTATTATCAGGCTGGCAAGGTCCATGGATCTTGGCTCCTTAACAGCCTGAAAATCCAGGCCTCAGCGGTCTGCTTCATCTGGCTGGTTAACAAAAATAGGGGGGACCCCACGCCATTTTTTTTTCGAAGGGAACCCCTATTTTTGTTAATCAGTTCCCTCTGACGTCACTGATTGTGTCCCTGGCTGACCTAAAGTGAAAGTGGAAAGCAATCAATTAAGCTTTCCACTTAAGGGCCCGTCTCACATAGCGATATCGCTACCGAGATCGCTGCTGAGTCACTAGTTTTGTGACGCAGCAGCGAGCTCACCAGCGATATCGCTGTGTGTGACATTCAGCGACGATCAGCCCCCCTGCCGGGTATCGCTGATTGTCGCTGAAATGTCAGGACCTTTTTTTGATCGCTGGTTTCCCGCTGACAGGCACACATCGCTGCGTGTGACAGGCGGGAGACCAGCGATCTGCTGGTAACCAAGGTACACAGCGGGTCTCCAGGCGCGGGGCTGTGCCTAGAAACCCGCTGTGTACCTTGGATACCAGCGCCCTGATGCAGGGAGCTGGTATCCAAGGTACACAGCGGGTTTCCAAGCGCTGCGCGGTGCCTGGAAACCCGCTGTGTACCTTGGATACCAGCTCCCCTGCATCAGGGCACTGGTATCCAAGGTACACAGCGGGTTTCTAGGCACAGCCCCGCGCCTGGAAACCCGCTGTGTACCTTGGTTACCAGCGGATCGCTGGTCTCCCGCCTGTCACACGCAGCGATGCGTGCCTGTCAGCGGAAACCAGCGATCAAAAAAAGGTCCTGACATTTCAGCGACGATCAGCGATACCTGGCAGGGGGCTGATCGTCGCTGAATGTCACACACAGCGATATCGCTGGTGAGCTCGCTGCTGCGTCACAAAACTAGTGACTCAGCAGCGATCACGGTAGCGATATCGCTATGTGAGACGGGCCCTTAAGCGATGTTACTCGCAGTGTCGCTGTCCCAGATCGCTGCCTGAGCTGCCTGTTTGGCAGCTCAGCAGCGATCATGTAGAGATACACCAGCGATCCTGACAAGTGCATATCGTTGTCGGGATCGCTGGTGTATCGTTATGTGAGACCCAGCCTTTACTCTCCTGTCAGCCAGGAGAGGAACTCATTCATTTGGGGGTTTACTGTGAGGCTGCAGCATTAGCTGCGGTCCCTGCAGTAAACATTAACCCTTTCTGAAGGATTACACCGTGGGACCTGACTGTGCATGGGATAGGTAAGAATAATTTTGCTTTTTTATTTTATTTTTATTACAGCAAATGGTTTTTGCAGTAAAATAAAAGATGGTCAAAAACATGTGTCTTTATTTCATTAAAATGATTTTTAATTAAAGTGTGTGTGTTTTATTTTTATTTCATGCAATAGGATTAATAATTGATAGTTGTCTAATTGACAGCTCTCAATTATTAACCTGGCTTAAAGTGACCTTTCAATTGCAAGGTCATTTTAACCCCTTATTAACCCATTCGCCACCGCTACAGGGCAATGGGAATAGACGGGCAAAGTGCCAGAAAGGGCAAATCTAATTAGAGATTTGCCCTTTCTGGGGTGTCTGGGAGCAGATGTTAGTAGCCAGGGGGGAGTCAAAAATAATGGTCCCTCTCTGGGCTATTATTATCTGCCCCCACTCACTGGCTTTGTCTGTCTGGTTGCGAAAATAGGGCGGGAGCCCACGCATTTTTTTTCAGCAATTTTACACCTCATATATATATAAATGTCATTGAATTTGTGACACATATATATATATATTTATAGTTCATACACTTCTACATAGTATAATAGCCGCTAATTCAATTGACGGCTTTTGTGAAAATGCAGAACCCGACATGAAATGACACTTGGTGTACATAGGGTTAACCATGTCTTTTCATGTCCTTTGCTATCTGATTTGCACAAACAATTACATCAGTCTATGTGTGCAAAATTTCACACCTGTAGGGGTTAATTAACCCCTCTCTGACATTAGACGTACTATCCCGTCCATAAAACCCGTGCCATTCTGACCATGGACGGGATAGTACGTCATAGGCGATTAGCTGCGCTCCCGGAGGGAGCGCAGCTAATCGCCGCCGGGTGTCAGCTGATTATCACAGCTGACACCCGTGACTGTGTGTCAGGAGCGGTCACGGACCGCTCCCGGCACATTAACCCCTTGCACACCGCGATCAAACATGATCGCGGTGTACTGGGGGCACAGGGGAGGATCGCGCAGGCAGGGGGCTCCCTGCGCGCCCCCCTGAGACCCTCAGACCAGCGCGATGTGATCGCGCTGCTCTGAGAGGCTTCCTCCCTCCCAGGACCCGGATCCAAGATGGCGCTGGGGTCCTGGAGGGAGGCGGCTTCCTCAGTGCCTGCCGAGAGCAGGCATGAGGAAGCGTCCTGCACTGCCTGTCACATCGCTGGTGTGACAGAGTGCTATGCACACTGTCACACCAGCGATCTGATGAAATACAGTGATGTCCCACCCTGGGACAAAGTAAAAAAGTAAAAAAAAGTAAAAATAAACATGTGTAAAAAAAAATCCAAAAAAAAAAAAAAATATTCCCCAATAAATTCATTACTTATTGTAAATAAAAAAAATAAAACAATAAAAGTACACATATATGGTATCGCCGCGTCCGTAACGACCCCCCCTATAAAACTGTCCCACTAGTTAACCCCTTTTGTGAACCCCTTAAAAAATAAAAAATAAAAACGAAGCAAAAAATCAGTGCTTTATCATCATACCGCTGAACAAAAAGTGGAATAACACGCGATCAAAAAGACGGATATAAATAAACATGGTACCGCTGAAAACGTCATCTTGTCCCGCAAAAAACGAGCCGTCACACAGCATCATGAGCGAAAAAATAAAAAAGTTATAGCTCGCAGAATAAAGCGATGCAAAAATAATTATTTTTTATATAAAATTGTTTTTATTCTATAAAAGCGCCAAAACATAAAAAAATTATATAAATGAGGTATCGCCATAATCGTACTGACCCGAAGAATAAAACTGCTTTATCGATTTTACCACACGCGAACAATAAAAACGCCTCACCCAAAAGAAATTCATGAATTGCTGATTTTTGTTCATTCTAACCTCCCAAAAATCGAAATAAAAAGCGATCAAAAATGTCACGTGCTCAAAAATGGTACCAATAAAAGCGTCACCTCGTCCCGCAAAAATTAAGACCTCACATGACATTGTGGGCCAAAATATGCAAAAATTATAGCTCTCAAAATGTGGCGATGCAAAAAACTACTTTTTGCAATAAAAAGCGTCTTTTAGCGTGACAGCTGCCAATCATAAAAACCGCTATAAATAGTAAATCAAACCCCCTTTATCACCCCTTAGTTAGGGAAAAATAATAAAATAAAAAAAATGTATTTATTTCCATTTTCCCATTAGGGTTAGGGTTAGGGTTTCGGCTAAAGTTAGGGTTAGGGTTGGCGCTAAAGTTAGGATTAGGGTTAGAGTTAGGATTAGGGTTAGGGTTGGGATTAGGGTTGGGACTAGGGTTAGGGGTGTGTTGGGTTAGGGTTGGAGTTAGAATTGGGGGGTTTCCGCTGTTTAGGCACATCAGGGGCTCTCCAAATGTGACATGGCGTCTGATCTCCATTCCAGCCAATTCTGCGTTGAAAAAGTCAAACGTGTTCCTTCACTTCTGAGCTCTGCCATGCGTCCAAACAGTAGTTTATCCCCACATATGGGGTATCAGCGTACTCTGGACTCCAAGAGTTATTGTGAAATTTGTCCTATTTCTTCTGTTACCCTTGGGAAAATAAAAAACTGGGGGCGAAAATATTATTTTTGTAAAAAAAAATAAGATTTTTTTGTTTTTTACGGCTGTACATTATAAACTTCTGTGAAGCACTTGGGGCTTCATAGCGCTCACCACACATCTAAATAAGTTCCTTGTGGGGTCTATTTTCCAAAATGGGGGCACTTGTTGGGATTTCCACTGTTTAGGCGCATCAGGGGCTCTCCAAATGCGACATGACGCCCCCAGACCATTCCATCAAAGTCTGCAATCCAAAACGTCACTACTTCCCTTTCCGAGCCCTGACATGCGCCCATACAGTAGTTTTCTCCCACATATTGGGTATCAGCGTACTCAGGACAAATTGGACAACAACTTTTGGGGTCCAATTTCTCCTGTTGCCCTTGTGAAAATAAAATATTGGGGGCGAAAAAATCATTTTTGTAAAAAAAAAAAGGATTTTTTATTTTTACGGCTGTGCGTTATAAACTTCTGTGAAGCACTTCGGGGTTCAAAGTGCTCACCACACATCTAGGTAAGTTCCTTGTGAGGTCTATTTTCCAAAATGGGGTCACTTGTGGGGGTTTCCACTGTTTAGGCGCATCAGGGGCTCTCCAAATGCGACATGACGCCCCCAGACCATTCCATCAAAGTCTGCAATCCAAAACGTCACTACTTCCCTTTCCGAGCCCTGACATGCGCCCATACAGTAGTTTTCTCCCACATATTGGGTATCAGCGTACTCAGGACAAATTGGACAACAACTTTTGGGTCCAATTTCTCCTGTTACCCTTGTGAAAATAAAATATTGGGGGCGAAAAAATCATTTTGTAAAAAAAAAAAAGGATTTTTTATTTTTACGGCTGTGCGTTATAAACTTCTGTGAAGCACTTCGGGTTCAAAGTGCTCACCACACATCTAGATAAGTTCCTTGTGGGGTCTATTTTCCAAAATGGGGTCACTTGTGGGGGTTTCCACTGTTTAGGCGTATCAGGGGCTCTCCAAATGCGACATGACGCCCCCAGACCATTCCATCAAAGTCTGCAATCCAAAACGTCACTACTTCCCTTCCTAGCCCTGACGTGCACCCATACAGTAGTTTTCTCCTACATATTGGGTATCAGCGTACTCAGGACAAATTGGACAACAACTTTTGGGTTCCAATTTCTTCTGTTACCCTTGTGAAAATAAAATATTGGGGGCGAAAAAATCATTTTTGTAAAAAAAAAAAAGGATTTTTTATTTTAAGGCTGTACGTTATAAACTTTAGTGAAACACCTGGGGTTCAAAGTTCTCACCACACATCTAGATAAGTTCCTTGAGGGGTCTAGTTTCCAAAATGGTGTCATTTGTGGGGGGTTTCCACTGTTTAGGCAGATCAGGAGCTCTCCAAACACGACATGGCGTCCAGCCAATTCTGCGTTGAAAAAGTGAGATGGCGCTCCTTCCCTTCCAAACTCTGCCATGCACCCAAACAGTGGTATACCCCCACATATGGGGTATCAGTGTACTCAGGACAAATTGCACAATAACTTTTGGAGTCTTGTTACCCTTGGAAAAATAAAAATTGGGTGAAAAGATCATTTTTGTGGAAAAAATATGATTTTTAAATTTTACGGCTCTACGTTATAAACTTGTGTGAAGCACTTGAGGGTTCAAATTGCTCACCAAAGATCTAGATAAGTTCCTTAGGGGGTCTAGTTTCCCAAATGGGGTCATTTGTGGGGGGTTTCCACTGTTTAGGCACATCAGGGGCTCTCCAAATGCAACATGGCATCCAATCTCAATTCCAGCCAATTTTGGTTGGAAAAAGTCAAATGGTGCTCCTTCCCTTCCGAGCTCTGCCGTGCGCCCAAACAGTGGTTCCCCCCCACATATGGGGCATCAGCGTACTCAGGACAAATTGGACAACAACTTATGTGTCCAATTTCTCCTGATACCCTTGGGAAAATAAAAAATTAGTGACTAAAAGATAATTTTTTGTGGAAAAAAATAGGATTTTTTATTTTCATGCCCGGGCATTATAAACTTGTGTGAAGCACTTGGGGTTCAAAGTGCTCACCAAAGATCTAGATAAGTTCCTTAGGGGGTCTAGTTTCCAAAATGGGTCACTTGTGGGGGATTTCCACTGTTTAGGCTCATGTGGGGCACTGCAAACGGAACATGACCCCCATCAACGTCTGCATTCCAAAACGTTACTACTTCCTTTCCAAGCCCTGCCGTGCGCCCAAACAGTTTTCCACCCCCACATATGGGGTATCAGCGTACTCAGGACAAATTGGACAACAACTTTTGGGGTCCAATTTCCTTGGGAAAATTCAAAAATTTAGGACTAAAAAATCATTTTTGTGGAATTTTTTTTTTTTTTTTTTCACACCCAGCATTATAAACTTTTGTGAAACACTTGGGGGTTCAAAGTGCTCACAACAGATCTAGATAAGTACCTTAGGGGGTCTAGTTTCCAAAATGGTGTCACTTGTGGGGGGTTTCCACTGTTTAGGCGCATCAGAGGTTCTCCAAGCGCGACATGGCGTCCAATCTCAACTCCAGCCAATTTTAGTTTGAAAAAGTCAAACGGCGCTCCTTCCCTTACGAGCTCTGCCGTGTGCCCAAACAGTGGTTTTCCCCCACATATGGGGTATTGGCGTACTCAGGAGAAATTGCATAACAACCTTATCTGTCCATTTTCTCCTTTTACCCTTGTGAAAATAAAAAAAAAGTTTGTAAAAGATCATTTTTGTGGCTAAAAAGTTAAATATTCATTTTTTCCTTCCACGTTGCTTTAGTTCCTGTGAAGCACCTGAAGGGTTAATAAACTTCTTGAATGTGGTTTTGAGTACCTTGAGGGGTGCAGTTTTTAGAATGGTGTCACTTTTGGGTATTTTCTGTCATGTAGACCCCTCAAAGTGACTTCAAATGTGAGGTGGTCCCTAAAAAAAATGGCTTTGTAAATTTTGTTGTAAAAATGAGAAATCGCTGGTCAACTTTTAACCCTTATAACTTCCTAACAAAAAAAAATTTTGATTCCAAAATTGTGCTGATGTAAAGTAGACATGTGGGAAATGTTATTTCTTAACTATTTTGTGTTACATATTTCTCTGTTTTAAGGGAATAAAAATTCAAAGTTTGAAAATTGCTAAATTTTCAAAATTTTCGCCATATTTGCGTATTTTTCAAAAATAAACGCAAGTTATATGGAAGAAATTTTACCACTAACATGAAGTACAATATGTCACGAGAAAACAATCTCAGAATCGCGAAGATCCGTTGAAGCGTTCCGGAGTTATAACCTCATAAAGAGACAGTGGTCAGAATTGTAAAAATTGTCCCGGTCATTAACGTGCAAACCACCCTTGGGGTGAAGGGTTAAAGGTGTAAATTCGTAGCAAAAAAGTCCGTTTTTTTTACAACGAATTTACACCTTTAATTAACCCCTACAGGTGTGAAATTTTGCACACATAGACTGATGTAATTGTTTGTGCAAATCAGATAGCAAACGACATGAAAAGACATGGTTAACCCTATGTACACCAAGTGTCATTTCATGTCGGGTGCTTCTATCTTTTCACAGAAGCCGGCTTTACCCGGCAATTGAATCAGAGGATATTTTACTATGTAGAAGTGTATAAACTATACATATATGTATATATATATGTCACAATGACATGTATATATATATATGTATTCTATGTGTGTATATTTAGTGTTTACAAGGAAAGAATGGGGTTTTTTTAGTTACGATATTTTGTTCCCATAGACTTACATTGGATTTCCGGTATCGGTATCGGGTATCGCCGATATTTTAATGGTATCGGCGATACCATTCCGATTCCGATACTTTTGGATATCGGAAAGTATCGCTCAACTCTAGTCACCAGCAAAGCACCCCCACACCATCACACCACCTCCTCCATGCTTCACGGTGGGAACCAGGCATGTTGAGTCTATCCGTTCACCTTTTCTGCATGCAAAGCAGTAATCAAAGCAAAAGGTGGCTACTTTGAAGAACCTAGAATATAAGACATATTTTCAGTTGTTTCACACTTTTTGTAAAGTGTAATGTATAATTCCACATGTGTTAATTCATAGTTTTGATGTCTTCAGTGTGATTCTACAATTTTCATAGCCATGAAAATACAGAAAAATCTTTGAATGAGAAGGTGTGTCCAAACTTTTGGTCTGTACTGTATATGTATATATATATATATATATATATATATATATATATATACATACAGGGGTTGGACATAATAATGGAAACATCAACAAAAGTTAGTTTAATATGGTGTAGGTCCACCTTTTGCGGAGATTACAGCCTCAATTCTCCGAGGTATGGATTCATGCAAGGTGTATATATATATATTCTATGTGTATATATCTATTATTTTTTAACCTGTCAGTGTGATTTTACTGCACACCGCACATGAATTGATGGCTTTTCAAAGGACACCGGTGCATAAAAGTCGATTTTTTTTCTCGCACCCATTGACTTCTATTGCGGGATTAAATTCGATTTCTGTTTACAATCGCAGCATGCTGCGATTTTTTTCCAGTCCGATCGTGATCTGATCTGAGCTGGAAAAAAAATACAGATGAACACACAATCATAGATTAACATTGGTCCGAATTCAATCAGATTTTTTATTGAATTGCATTCGTTCGATTTCATCGCAACTGGGCATGAGCCCTTAGTGTTCAGTGCAGAGCTCAGGATAAATGTGAATCGTTTTTATGCTGCTCCCTGTGCGGTATAATTGATTAGACTGTTTTATTCTTCGTGTCAGTGCCATTACAGCGATACCAGATGTATATCGTTTTTGATGTTTGGCTGCTGTCTCACACTAAAAACGCTGTTTATTGCAAAGCCAAGTTTTTGCATCGTCATATTTTGAAAGCTATCATATTTCCATATTTTGGCCGGCAGAGTCATGTGAGGTCTTGATTTTTGCGGGACGAGTTCATGTTTTTATTTGTACCATTTTCGGGCACAATTTTTTTTTTTAACGCTTTTTATTCCAATTTTTGAGAGGTAGGATGAACAAAAACATCAAGACATTCAGGATTTTTTTTAAATGCCGTTCCACACGTGGTAAAATTGATAAGGCAGCTTTTTTCTTCTAATAGGTATAATTACAGCGATACCACATTCATACAGTTTTTTTTATGTTTTGGCGCTTTTACTCAGTATAAACTTTTTTTATTGAAAAATAATTATTTTTCCATCGCTGTATTCTGAGAGCTATAACTTTATTTTTCCTTTGATGGAGATGTTTGGTGTCTTGTTTTCTTGTGGGACAAGATGACAATTTCAGTGACACCATTTTTATAGACATTCGTCTTGTTTTATTTTTCTTTTTGTTCGGCGATATGATGAAAATGCATAGTTTTTTTGCTCCTTTTTTTACAGTGTCACTACTGTGACAGTTTTATAAGGCAAGTCATTCGATACCAAATATGTGCCCTTTTTTTTACACAAAATACTAATTTATGGGTACAATATATATACTGTATATATATATTTATCAATGGTTTAGAACTGTCAGTTTTGCACTGACAGAAGCCACTTAGACCATGCTCTGTGCATGGTCTAAGGATACTGCCGTAGCCTGGTGACCCGAATATCGTCATAACGAAGTCGGGCCACCATGGCAACGATCGGGCTCCCGCGATGTCGTCGCAGGGGTGCTGATTGGAGGGGAGAGGGAGCCCCCTCCCTCTCCCTGCCTTATAAATGCTGCAATTGATATCGATTGCAGCATTTAGGGGGTTAGACTGCAGGGAGCGGTGAGGGGACTGCTACTAGCAGTGAGATTCGGGTGTCAGTTATGCGATTAGATGAACACACAGCAACGATCGAGTGCACACAGCTTCTGTGTGCGCAAAATCGCCAGGATGCTCCCAGTTCGTCCAAGGTCAGAAAGTCCTTCCCAACTAGGAGTTATTGGGTACGTCCAATGTCGGGAATGGGTTAAAATAGGTTTTGGAGGTTTTTCTATGATCTATATGTACAGTATAAGGTGTCAGAGTTAAGGTAATACATACAAGGTTTTTTTTATACCTATCTGGACAGTTAATAGTTTGAAAAAGTCATAGTACCAAATTGGCTAGAAATATCCTTACTGCTTCCAAAACTTCTAAAACCCTCTTTTCTATGACATATGTTCTATTATTGTCTTCTAAAGCACAGAACAAACATAAACGGCTCCTGGATTAGAAGAAACAATGAAAAACTGCCTTATTTCAAAATGCTTGAATGTGAAAATACATGGGAACCCTTACTACGTGACAGCGATACAAGACACCAAACTTTCTTTATAAACAAGAATTTTCTTTGACATATTCGTTCTACTACTTCTAGCATTAGGGGGATGGAAACAGTCTCACCTATCTGGTTGTCACGTGTACAAATCCAGCCTCTTTGGAGGGAAATCAACAAGTTGTTCAGATCTATGGAGCTGTATGCACTGTGAGCCAATAGTAAAGCAATTTTGCATATATAAACCAGAATTGCCCCCACCACCATCCATTTTTGCACCATAAGGTGAACTTCCGAGAGAAAAAAATAATTAGATAATGGAATTTGTTAAGAAGATAGGAAAATGATATGTACATTGTGAGCTTAACATTACACACAAAAAAACATAGAATCACCCAAAGTGAAAGTATGATCCTAGAAAAATTATGATATTTGTAAAACAAAATAAGTTATTTTACTAAAGCTTTACCACTAACGTTTCAAAATATAATAAGTAAAATTAGAGTTGAGCGATACTTTCCGATATCCAAAAGTATCGGAATCGGAATGGTATCGCCGATAACATTAAAATATCGGCGATACCCGATACCGATACCGGAAGTCCCATGTAAGTCTATGGGAACAAAATATCGAAATTAAAAAAACCCCATTCTTGCCTTGTTGGTTAATTGTACATGAAGGAAAACAAGAAAGAGTAATGTAGAATGTATTGGGGAAGGTTGAGGAGACATTAAAGGCATAGATGTTTAACCCAATCAAATGGAATAGCATAAAATTTTTTTTTTTAAAGATGTTCGGATTGACGAAGAAATTGACAATGTTGTTAACGTTTTTTCTATTTTGGCAAATATGTATATTACACAACTTCCATGCTCTTCATCTTCACCTTTTTAACTTTTCACACACTTTCTCCTTCATAATCTTCTGCAGCATCATCTTTTTCATCAAATTATTCTTCATCTTCACCTTCTTTATCTTCTTCTTAAACTTCTTGCTATTCATCTTTGTTAACATTACTCATATTCTTCTTATTAAACTATTATTCTTATTCATATTCTGCTTCATCTTCTTCATCATATTCTTATTTGTGACAGAGAATCCTGTACTTGTAATCTGTCAAAGTATGAATTTTTCATCCTTCCGTTCTTGCTGTCACAAAAGATTTAAATTACAACAGTATTTGTCCGTGTTCAGTTTAGCCTGCAGCAGCAGGCATTTTCCAGGGGCACCACGAGGAGGAACGGACTCACCCCCATACACTGCTTAGTCTTCTTCTGCTTAGAATTTAGAGCATATATTTTGCTCTTCATTTTGGTCTTATACTTCATGTTCTTCTGCTTTTAGATCTTCTGCTTATTGTTCTTGTGTCTCTTGTTCCGTATCTTGTATTTGTAGCACAATCTTGTACCAGCTGATGTTACTGGGACACGGTTACTAAGCAGGAGGTACCTGTGCTCCAAAGCACTACCAAGGACCAGCAGACGTTGCTGGAACTCGGATACCGAGATGGAGGCACCTAGGCCAAAGGCACTGTGGAGAACCAGCTGACGGTACTGGAACCCGGAGGGGCAGCAGAAGGAAAAGAGCCAATGGCACAACCGAGGACCAGCTGACGTTACTGGGACACGGTTACTAAGCAGGAGGTACCTGTGCTCCAAAGCACTACCAAGGACCAGCAGACGTTGCTGGAACTCGGATACCGAGATGGAGGCACCTAGGCCAAAGGCACTGCGGAGAACCAGCTGACGGTACTGGAACCCGGAGGGGCAGCAGAAGGAAAAGAGCCAATGGCACAACCGAGGACCAGCTGACGTTACTGAACCCCAGTAACACAGGAGCAAGTGTTGACTGTGCTAACAGCACTTCCGAGCAACAACTGGCGGTGTTGGAGCCCAGGGTCAAGGAGGATGTTTAAATACTAGATCAAGTAATTTCCTTGTTACCTGTCAATTTTAAATGTCTATACTTCAAACAAGAGAAAGATAACCTTTACTACCATAAGATGATGATTTCATTTAAACTAATATCTAGATAAATAAAGAATTGACAAACATAAACACATACATTAACATGTTGAACAGCAATGCAAACCACAAAATAAATTAGTTAAGGAATCTGCTATACGGTTGTACATAAAAGCATACAAGTACATATCTGAATCCATTAATGATGGATAAGTAACAGTATGTACACCATTTTTATTGTATAGACAATGAATGTCTGACTTCAAAACATCATCAGCATTACAAGTTATCTGTGATATTACTAAAATGTTCCATTTGCTGAATAATGTCACTAAATATTTTATACAAAATTATACAATTTCCATCATGTAATACTCATAATATGTGGCAATAATCATTTTTATTAACAAACATAACCTTTAAAAAGTGCATAGTGCATAGTGAAAATTGCTATTTATGGCTGACTGTCGACTTGGAAGCATGACAACAGATAGATAAGGTATATATAGATGAGACTGCATAGCCACAGATGGTGAATGGCGATGTAATACTGTACCTCAATAAAGTGTGCGTCACTACTACATAATTTTTTTTATATAGCTTTATAAACAGGGTACATGGATGTATGCTTGTGCCTTTGTTTTGACGCACAGACTGCCTTCCTGCTGAGATGCATTGGGTAGTGAACAGTTGTGTGCAGTGTTCACTGCAGTCTCTGCGGAATAACCACACTTAGACCTTATAACTTTTCAGACTTTCTTTATCAATCTACCAAGATGAAGAAGGCAGGGAGTAAGGCACGTGGTCGTGGAGTTTCTTCAGGGAGAGGACGTGGGGATTCTGTGGCTGCTGCGGCCCCCAGTGACACAGCATCCACCAGTTTTCCCCGTGAGCGTTCCTTTATGCACACTTTTGTAGGAGCTCGGAGTACCCCCCTGCTGCGGGAAGAACAAATTGAAGCCGTTGTTGTTTGGATGTCAGCCAATGCATCGACTTCAATTGCTTCCACCTCCTCTCAGGACCACAGCACTGTTGGGCAACCATCTGTCTCTTCACCGCCTGGCAAATTGCCCAGGCAGTCAGAGAGTTCTGTACAGGAGCCAGCTGAGTGTCTGCTTCTGTTCTCAGAATCTATTGGCTTGCAAACAGGGGCCCAGCCAAGCAGCATTCTGTAATGTGAAGAGGGAGTATGCAGTGATGCGCAACAGCTGTGTCTCTCTGAATCTGAAGAGGCGGGTGAGACAGTGCCGATGGTCAGCACACCGCAGAACGCATCTGATGATGATGAGACCCAGGTGCCAGTTTCTGTTGAGCATGGTGCTGGCCAGACCACCCAACAGCAGGTGTTGGAAGAGGGTAGTGGAGATGATGAGGTCCAAGACCCAACATGGCATGAGGAACAGGAAGGTGGTGGGAGCAGCTCAGAGGAATAATAATAATATTTATTTATATAGCGCCATCATATTCCGCAGCGCTTTACAGTTTAGCAGTTTCAGAACACAAGTCATAAGTAACAACGTTAACAATACAATAATTTAAGCTAAATAAGTCGCCCCTGCTCGTGACAGCTTGCAATGTACAATGAGATGGGGGAGATACAAAGTATAGGTGTTTATATACAATGGTGCATTTACAATGATATTCCAGCCATCTTAAGGGACTGAGGGATGGAGATAGTGAATGGGCTAGAGACACACACACAGTTACACAGAATACATAGAATGACTTTGATTAGTGAATGTGATAGGCCGCTCTGAACAAATGTGTTTTGAGGGAGCGCCTGAAACCATGCAAATTGTGGATAGTCCTAATTTCTTGGGGTACAGCATTCCAGAGGATTGGCGTAGAGCAGGAGAAGTCTTGGAGTCGGGAGTGGGAGGTACGTATTAGTGCAGAGGTTAGTCGAAAGTCGTTTGCAGAGCGCAGCAGTCGGTTAGGCCGATAGATAGAAATGAGGGAGGAGATGTAGGAGGGGTGCTGCACTGTGGATAGCTTTGTGGCTGAGAACCAGTACTTTGGTTGAAAGCTGGGAGAGGCCTAGAGAAATGGTTAGTGATAGAAGGAAGATAGAGGAAGACATTGCCCCAACGGTACAAACAGGAGGGAGAGTTAGGCTGCAGACTCGGTTGCCTGTAGCCTCCAGTTTGGCACCTGTTCGGCGCAGTTGTCTTCCAAAAGTCAAAACGTGCGCTCCCAGGACTTGCACTGCGTGGTCCTTTTTTCACACACTTGCACATGATATTTGCTATGTGAAATGCAAGCTGTGTAATCAAAAATTAAAAATAGCTAAAAGTGTCAGTCACCTCAATACCACAAATATGTGGAAACATGTGCGGACAAAGCACGTAGTTGAGTTACAAAGACACACTGGAGATGTAGGCCAACCTACAGCAGCACCTACATCTTCAGGTTGTGTTGAAGCCTCTTCATCGAGCTCACACACAGCTGGTTCTGCTTCCTCACAGGATCGCCATGGAAGAACCTCGGCCACTGTTGTCCAGAGACAAACTGTTATTCCACACACAGCAGCAAGTTCCCTGTCATCCTCACACTCCCAGGCCACAAAACAGCCATCGGTAGCACAGGCATGGGATAAAAGACGGCCATACTCCGCAAACCATGCACGAGCACAGGCTCTGAATGCTGGCATTGCAAAACTCCTGTCCCTTGAAATGCTGTGATTCAGGCTGGTGGAGACAGACAGTTTCCGTAACTGAATATCATTGTCAGTCCCACAATACAATGTGCCAAGCCGATTTCATTTCAGCAGGCAAGCCGTCCCTGGTCTGCAAAAGCATGTTGAGGGAAAAATTAAACATGCGCTACTAAAAGCCCTCAGTAGCAAGGTCCACCTGACCACCGATGCGTGGACCAGTACCCATTGTTATGATCTGCTACAACCAGTATGGAAAGAAGGGAATTCTGTCCCTACAATACAACTAAGCTGAATCCCTACGATGTAACGGGGAACCTGATCCTGCGACCAGACCCGCTAAAGTCCTCATCTAGTGTGAACGAAGACCTATAGTTGCGAGGGAGTAATCCCTACAAGATCTAGGGACTGGAGAAAAAGGTGGACACCTCCTAACATAAATTGTAGCATGGATAATTAAACAGAAAAATAAATACTTTGTGATCCTAACATCAAGCAAAACTGACAGATTAAGGCACCTAAGCACCCGGCTAGCTTAACAGTAGATAATACAATGAAGTCAAGCAAAGCCAGAAGGGCGGAGCCAGACTAAATAGGGAAAAAAGGTCATGTGACCAGCAAACTGAAACAAAACCTAACAAGAGGTTCTAACACCCATGGCCAGGGACAATACCTTTCCCTCACTGCCCATTGGGTCAATGTTGTGCAGCCGGGTACTGATCTTGCGAGTGGCGCTGTACGTGTTCTGCCAACTCCAAGGATTGCAGGAATCAAGTCTGTACACATTGATTCCTCCTCCTACTCCAGTTCCTCAGAATCATCGCTGCAGGAGCCGTCACGGTCTACCTCCACATGGACCCGTGAACGTTTACCTGTTGCGACCGATATGAGCACAGCCGTGTCCAAATGTCAACAGGCCGTCCTGAAATTAATTTCCATGGGGAATCTTAGCCACACAGCGCAGGAGCTCTGTAATGCCATAAAGCAGGAGAGCGACGTGTGGTTTTTGGAAGAGAATCTACAGGCAGGCTTGGTAGTGTGTGACAATGGCCGAAATCTGGTGTCAGCTCTGGGCCTTGGCAACCTCACTCACATACCATGTCTGTCATATGTGCTCAACTTGGTCGTGCAGAGTTTTTTGAGGGACTATCTGGATCTTGATGCACTGCTGCACAAGGTCCGCCTAGAGTGCGCTCACTTGCGACGTTCCAGCATGGCCAGATCGCTGATTGCAGCTCTGCAACGCAGATTTCACCTTCATGAACATCGCATCATATGTGACGTACCCACCAGGTGGAATTCCTCGTTTACATATGTTGGAGCGGTTGTGTGAGCAGCAGCCAACAGTAATGGAGTATCAGCTGCATCAGGCGCAGTCAACTCGCAATTTGCGCCGTTCACACTTCACCACTACTGAGTGGGCCTCTATAATAAGAATAATAATATTATTTATTTATATAGCGCCATAATATTCCGCAGTGCTTTACAGTTTAACAGTTTCAAAACACAAGTCATAAGTAACAACGTTAACAATACAATAATTAAAGCAAAATCAGCCGCCCCTGCTGGTGAAAGCTTACAATCTACAATGAGGTGGGGGATACAAAGTACAGGTGTTTATATACAATGGTGTTTTTACAATGATGGTCCAGCCATTTTAAGGGAGTGAGGGATGCATGGAGATAGTGAATGGGCTACACACACAGAATTACACATAGAATGACTTTGATTAGTGAATGTGATAGGCCACTGTGAACAAATGTGTTTTGAGGGAGCGCCTGAAACCATCCAAATTGCGGATAGTCCTAATTTCTTGGGTAGAGCATTCCAGAGGATTGGCGCAGCGCGGGAGAAGTCTTGGAGTTGGGAGTGGGAGGTACGGATTAGTGCAGAGGTTAGTCGAAGGTCGTTTGCAGAGTGCAGCAGTCGGTTAGGCCGATAAATATAAATAAGGGAGGAGATGTAGGTGGGTGCTGCGCTGTGGAGAGCTTTGTTGGTGAGAACCAGTAATTAGAATTGGATCCTATAATGAATGGGCAGCCACTGCCAGTGTAATGAGTGGCGAATAACTCTATGAAGGATATCTGCCACGTTTTGCGTGCGTTTGATGAGTCAACGCGGATGGCGAGTGCAGATGATGCACTAGTCAGCCTGACTGTCCCCCTTATCTGCCTGCTTCAAAAAACACTGCAAGCACTAAGGCATGAGGTTTTGGAAGAGGTGGAGGATGAGGAGTCACAAATTCCATCACCTTCTGGACAGTCAGCGCAACGTGGTTCCTCACAAAGGGCTGGAGGACTTTCAAAGTACCATGCTGTATCAACAATTGAACCTCCAGAGTCGCTGTTTATATTTTCATAACCATTACAAACTTTTAATGTATTTACAAAGCACATAATGTACATTTTTTGTCTATCCTTTTGTAATGCTATTGTGTTTCCATAAACTGATGTTACAGAATTATGATACAAAGTTTTTAAATTTTGAGTTTTAAATTTTGTAAATTTATATGTATTTGAAGGACTTTGTGAGGAGGATGAGGAGGAGTCAATGGAGGAGGAAGACATCGCTCCAGGGAGGTAGACAATGCTCTAGTCAGTATGTAGACCAAGGGTGGGGTGATGCACTGCAGGCAGAGATGACGCCTCTTGCAGGGGACAACGTTTCTTGGCCAGTTGGGAGTCTGCAGCACATGGTTGATTTCATGCTGCAGTGGCTGAGAAACGACCGCCGCATCGAACACATTCACACCACGTCTGATTATTGGGTGTACACCCTCCTAGACCCTCGCTACCGGGACAACTTACAAAGCCTCATCACACCGTTGAACCGGGAGCGTAAAATGCGGAAGTACCAAGACACACTGGTGCAATCCATAATGTTCTCCATTCCAGCCGAGAGCGCTGCTGCTACTGCTTTACAAAGCAGCTCTGTGCATCGAGGCAGTGGAGACAGCTCTGCAACAAGAGGGAGCACAAGCAGCGCCTCTGCACAGGGCAAGAACAGTATGTTCCAAATGTGTCGAAGTTTTGTGGCAGCGCCACCAATGTCTACACCATCCGAGACGGCTCCAGTCAGCAGGAGGCAACATTTCCGTAAGATGGTGACAGACTACATGTCTTGCCCTCTCAGTGTACTCCCAGATGGCTCTTCCCCATTCAAGTTTTGTGTCTCTAAGCTGGATACATGGCCAGAGCTTAGCCAGTATGCATTGGAGGTGCTGGCTTGCCCTGCTGCCAGTGTATTATCGGAGCGCGTCTTTACTGCTGCAGGTGGTGTACTAACAGACCGTTGCATGCGACTATCCTCCGATAATGTAGAACGGCTTACTTTTCTGAAAATGAACTAGGCATGGATCTCGCCTGAATTTGCCTGTCCGGTTTCAGATTAACTAACTGGTTGGCAACGTTTTCCATGTCTCCTGTTATGTTCATCTTTCTACCACCTGAGCTATACTCCCTGGGCTACAACACTGCCAGTTGCTGCTCAGAAGTGTCGTGTCCACAGACCAATACACAAGCTATAGTGATAGTGGGGTTCAGTAACGCCTGCTGTTCCCCTGCTGCGTGTCTGACAAAAATTAATGCTGCTAACTCCAAATTAAAGTTCAAATTAAAGTTCAAACATCTCATACTAGGCCTCAGGCTACACCCTCCTTGACCCTGGGCTCAGAAGTGTTGGATGCACAGATCAAAACAATCGATGATGTGTTTGTGGGGTTCAGTAACGCCTGCTGTTCCCTGCTGTGTGTCCGGCAAAAGTTACTGCTACCTAGCTACACATGTTGAAAAAAACATGACATGTTAAAGTGGCTAGTGCTACACATAGATATCAGGCTACACCCTTATTTCTAAGCTGTAAACAAGTGAAACGTCAAATTTAAAACCATTCAATGATTAGTGTTGGAAAACAAATCTGTAACTAAATAATTGTGACATATTATGGCAGATATCCACATGTCTAACACAAATGCTAACACAAAAGCATACTTATGCTATAGGGTACTGATGGTGAACCTTCTCACTCCATAACTTTGACAAATCCAACTCACATCATGCCTCAAATGCTGCAATGTTGGAAGTGCATAATGTGGGTTGAACTTTGACAACAGCTGCAGTGCGAAGGTTATTCTTCTGTGTTCTTGGCTTTTAAATAAAAGCATACAAGTAAATATAATAATACATTGTTGATTAAGGGACATGATGTACACCTGTAATATTGTGCAAACAATGGATGTAGGACTATTCCTCTTCAACATTACTTATATTTGTGTCATTTGAAAAAATACATATTTTAGTTAAAAATTAAAAACACATGTTCAGTAGCTGTGAAAGGCCCGTTTGTGTACTTCTATATTGTTTGCAACCAATGTATTGTATACGGATGGAAGCACGTCACTGTAATAGATTTGAATTATTTTAAATAGAATAAAGCAGCACCAATTTTAGAAAAATGACAAGGATGAGCCAGTGACAGACACTCAGCAGAGTACACGCAGCGGTGGTTGAAGAAGTAAATGGAGCGTGATCTGCATTTAAAAAAAAAAAAAAAAATACCTCACAGACTGCAGTGAACACTGAAACACAACTGTCCACAATCTGGGAAAGGCTACTCCTTTGTCTACTTCTATAGTGTTTGCAACCAATGTATTGTATACGGATGGAAGCGCGTCACACTAATAGATTAGATTTATTTTAAATGGAATGTAGCAGAACCAATTGGAGATAAATGAAAAGGATGAGCCACTGAGACACGCTCAGCAGAGTACAAGCAGCAGTGCTTGAACAAGTAACTGGAGCGTGATGTGCACTCAAAAAAAAAAAAACCACAGACTGCAGTGAACACTGAAACACAACTGTCCACAATCTGGGAAAGGCTACTCCTTTGTCTACTTCTATAGTGTTTGCAACCAATGTATTGTATACGGATGGAAGCGCGTCACACTAATAGATTAGATTTTTTTCAAATATAATGGAGAAGCACCAATTGGAGAAAAATGAAAAGGATGAGGCACTGAGACACGCTCAGCAGAGTACAAGCAGCAGTGCTTGAACAAGTAACTGGAGCGTGATATGCACTCAAAAAATAAAAAACACAGACTGAAGTGAACACTGAAACACAACTGTCCACAATCTGTGAAAGGCTACTCCTTTGTCTACTTCTATAGTGTTTGCAACCAATGTATTGGATACGGATGGAAGCGCATCACACTATAATTTCTATTGAATGGAGCAGCTAGAATTACACTAAAGAAAAAAAAAAAGAGTCTGTGAGTGACACGTGCAGATGCCTACAGACAGCGTTGGATGCAGAGCAAACTGCAGCGTCACCTGCACTCACACACACCTTGCAGAGCTGTTAAAACAACACTGCAGGCAAAAGGAAGCTTTACACAGCGGTTGGTGCTAGCCTGCCTACAGCACAGTACACTAAATCGCAATCTCTAACTGTCCCTCAGAGTCAGCACAGCAGCGTTCTGTCCCTATCTGAATTCACAGCACAGTGACGCTAAAATGGCGGCGGCGCCTTTTATAGTGCATTCTGACATCATTTCAGCAGCCAATCACAGCCATGCCATTAGTTAAGATGACCGCAGCATTACAGGATGTGCCCACACTTCGTAGGATTCCTCATTGGCTGACTAAAATCACATTGCCTCTCAAAGAATTATGGGAACTTCTGATTCCGGTATACGATATTGAAAAAGTATCGGAATTAAGTATCGGAATTCCGATAACGCGAATATCGGCCGATACCCGATACTTGCGGTATCGGAATGCTCAACACTAAGTAAAATCATTACGTTACTCTTTATATCAAATTATCACATTGCTTTGTGAATTAGTCAGGGAAACACCGCAGCAATAAAATATATAGTAATGCAGATGAAAGCTAGGGAAATATAGTAAGACACACTCAGCTGGCAAAACAATCTAATATACCTTATCTTTTATAGAATGAGAAATCAATGGCCTCAGCTCTCTTTTAGGTCTATCACTTGAAGTCCTTGATATGCAGGGCACAGATGAAGAAACCACAGCATTGTCAGCTGTAACTAGGATAAATGTTACTAGAAGACCAAGAGTGTGGAGCGAATCAAACTTGACTGAATCATTGCAGACTGTGAATGGAACGTCTAAATTACTTGATATCTCAAGGACACTTGCCTTGAGCAGAGGTCACAGCCCATAACTGTGTATTCCAATAATGGAGAAATATGGAGTTCAGACACTGTCAACAAAAATGACATGTCATCTAAATTTCTTCTTAGTATCTAAATACTAATCTTTAGTAATCTTACAAAGTACCTGAATGCTGCAGTAGAAAAAAATGGTTTGAACACTTGATTTATATAACTGTAGTTCTTTTATGTTTCTTTGCACCTGACTAAGGATAAGGTTCCTAAAAGTGTAATAGTTGTAATATTTTCATAATTAGCATCTGTGCACACTCTGGTTGTTTCTAATCTGCAACTATATATAAAAAATATTGTTTAAGGCAAAGATTAGAAATTATATAATGTTTTGAAATTCAAATTCACCAGGTTCAAAGTATTTTTTTTAAAAAAACATTTGATTTCTAGGGAATCGATTTGCTGCGAATTACAAAATTGCAAAGCCTCTAATAGCCTTGGAAATACGTATGAAACACTCTGAAGTCTCCCAGAACTGTACCCAACCTCCTTCAAATGTTTGAACACAAACACAGCCTTAGTAATGTGAAAGTGATCTCACTATAGAAATGGATGGTAACTTAGTATTAACTGTAAAGCTGTTGGATTTGGATTCACTGAGTAACAGGCCAGGCTTACCTAGGAGGGGCATAACTAAGTGACTACTGGATATTAGCTAGAGCCTATGTAGGTAGGGCCCCGTCTCACATAGCGAGATCGCTAGCGAGATCGCTGCTGAGTCACAAGTTTTGTGACGCAACAGCGATCTCAGCAGCGATCTCGCTATGTCTGACACGTACCAGCGATCAGGCCCCTGCTGTGAATCGCTGGTCGTGTCAGGAATGCCTGGAATATTTTTTGATCACTGGTCTCCCGCTGGCCAGGCAGGAGACCAGCGATCAGCTGGTAACCAAGGTACACATCGGGTTTCCAGGTGTGGGGCTGTGCCTGGAAACCGATGTGTACGTTGGATACCAGCGCGCTGCTGCAGGGGAGCTGGTAACCAAGGTACACATCGGGTTTCCAGGCACCGCGTAGCGCCTGGAAACCCGATGTGTACCTTGGTTACCAGCTCCCTGCATCAGCGGGCTGGTATCCAACGTACACTGCGGGTTACTAAGCGACGTTACCCGCAGTGTCGCTGTCCTGATCACTGCCTGAGCTGCCTGTTTGGCAGCTCAGCAGCAATCATGTAGAGACACACTAGCGATCCTGACAAGTTCATATCGTTGTCGGGATCGCTGGTGCGTCGCTATGTGAGACGGGGCCCTAAGGATAGGCTTGGTTTGCCGGTACCCACCAGGTACTACTTGAAGGTAGTTCCCGGGTCTGCAGCAGCTGACTGGAGTGCCAGAGGCATGGTACGAGGTATGAAAGGGTGAAACAAAGGCAAAGTCAGGCGGTCAGGGCAGGCCAAATAGGATCAGTAAAAGTAGCCGAGGTCAGGAGCAGAGAGGTCACGCAGGATGGGAAAACTAGACGGGTAAGTAATATTGGGGAAAACGTGAATCAACACGGTAGGAATCTATGTTCAGGTTGGGAGTGCTTGAAGGAGCTGGCTGATAAAGGCCCTGCTTGCACAAAATAGGCTGGGGAATCTAATCTCTGCAGGACACAGAACAGTTAAATTCCTTCAAAGACCGGCCACAACCCCTTAAGGATCCATAGAAGCCAAATGCAACAGTGTTGCATGAAGCAGATTCAGAGGGATGGCCAGACAAGAAAAGAAACTGCATGGTGCAGAATGCGCTAGGGAGGCCTGCATGTTATCGCTTTGACATAAACCATTTAATTACACAGCACACTGAGAGACTTTTCAGGTTTTTATGAATTAAAAAATGGTTGAAAATGTATCCCTTTTAGGCTACTGTATATGCACACGTTGCGCAAATGCTCCGCAATTTTGCGGAGCATTTGCGCTACTCCCCGCCGTGGATAAAACGCATACATAATTAGTATGCGTTTTCCCGCAAAACACAAGCATTTTGCAAGAGTAATTAGCTTGCAGGATGGTAGCGTTTTCCAAGCGATCTGTAGCATCGCTTAGAAAACTGATTGACAGGTTGGTCACACTTGTCACGCATAGTGCTGACAAGTGTGATCACTAGAGATGAGCGACTTTGCCTTTTTTAGGGTCGATTCGGGTGTCATGAAAGCCGACTTTCTCAAAAATCGAGTCGAACGAAATCGGCCGACTATCGGGACTGAAACACGAAACCCAATGCAAGTCAATGGAGAAGCAAAGTCGGCAGGGAGTGGAGGACAGTAAACACATCTACAGTGCCCATTTCAATGCCAACGACATCAATTCTTATTACTTAAGCTTGTCAACCATAATTTACTTTATAATAATAGTAATACATTGAAAACTGGGGGTTATTTGGCTAAAGTTGTGGGGGAGGGGGTGGGGCTGGCTTCAGGTTTTCGTGTGCCCCGGTCGAAAGAGTGTCAGTGGGCCCCTTTAACACATACCACAATTCATGATGCTCTGATATGGCACAGAAATATAGGTATAGTACAATCACAAATACATCACTTCTTACATTACATGAGTGATATCTATTTTAAAATCTACAATAGCTCAAAAACCGGACAGTATATTACTCCATACTGTATTATGGCCACCACATAGTGCGCCATACAGAATAATGAGCCCCATATATTGCTCCATACTATTGGTCCCATATAATGTTCCATACAGTACAGTATATGATGAGCTCCACATAATGCTACAGTATATTATGGTCTCCATATAATGTGCCATACAGTACAGGATGGTCCCCATAGAGTATAATAAGCCCCACATATTGCTCCATACAGTATAATGAGTCGCATATAAAGCTCCATACAGTATATGATGGGCCCCATATATTGCTCCATACAGAATGGACTCCATATAATGCTCCATACAGAATAGGCCCCATATGTGCTCCATATGATGTTCCATACCCTATATGATGCCCCATAAATAATGAACCCCATATGATACTCCAGTTTATGATGGGCCCCATCGATGATGCTCCAGTGTATGATGGGCCTATATAATGCTCCATATATAATGGGCCCCATTTATAATGAACCAGTGTATAATGGACCCCGTATGTGCTGCTCCAGTGTCTGATGTGCCCCATTTAGAATGCTCCAGTATATGATGGGCCACATGGATGATGTTCCTGTGTATGATGGGCCAATATAATGCTCCATATATAATGGGCCCCATTAATAATGCTCCAGTGTATAATGGGCAACGTATATGCTGCTCCAGTGTCTGATGTGCCCCATTTAGAATGCTCCAGGAAATAATGGGCCCCATGGATGATGCTCCAGTGTATGATGGGCCAATATAATGCTCCAATATAATGGGCCCCATTAATAATGCTCAAACGTATAATGGGCACGTATATGCGCTCCAGTGTCTGATGGGCCCCATTTATAATGCTCCAGTATATGATGGGCCCCATATATGCTGCTCCAGTGTCTGATGGCCTCATTTATAGTGCTCCAGTATATGATGGGCCCCATGGATATGCTCCAGTGTATGATGGGCCAATATAATGCTCCATATAAATGGGCCCCATTTATAATGCTCCAGTGTATAATGGGCCCCGTATATGTTGCTCCAGTGTCTGATGGGCCCCATTTAGAATGCTCCAGTATATGTTGGGCCCCATCGATGATGCTCCCGTGTGTGATGGGACAATATAATGCTCCATTTATAATGGGCCCCATTTAATGCTCCAGTGTATAATGGGCCCTGTATATGCTGCTCCAGTGTCTGATGTGCCCATTTAGAATGCTCTAGTTATATGATGGGCCCCATGGATGATGCTCCAGTTATGATGGGCCAATATAATGCTCCATATATAATGGGCCCTATATATAATTCTCAAGTGTATAATGCTCCCATTTATTGCTCCAAACATTAAAAAAAATGAAATACCTCTCCTCCCTGGGCAGTGCTCTCTTCTGGACTCCTCAGCGTCGCCATCTCCCAGCTCTCTGCACTTGGACTGTTCAGGCAGAGGGCGTACAGACGTGACGTCATCGCGCTCTCTGACCTGAATGTCACTGTCAGGAAAAGCGGAACACGTCACAGCGGTGGAGCAGGGAGAGGTAAGTGTTGCAAGTGCTGGGGCTCTGACCAATCAGGGGGGGCCCACTCATGGGCGACGGCACTGGCACAGGGCCCCTCATAGTACGCTGGTGTGTCTGATGGTGAGTGGGCCCCCCACCATCAGAGACACTTTTGCCTACTATGAGGGGCCCTGTTCCAGTGCCGTCGTCCACGAGTGGCCCCCCACCTGCTCAGGCAACCGGCACTTCCGCGGGTGTGCCAGGTGCGGACGCCGGCCCTGGGGGTGGGGACAGCCCAGTTAGGGAGGTGGAAAAACTGGCATATGTTGAGGTGTAGACTGGAAGTTCAGCAGCTGCAAATGGAGGAATTGGAGAAGTCGGAAGTAGAGGAGCTGGCAACCTATGTGTCATCAGGGGAAGGTGGTACAAAATCCTTTGAAATCCAGGCATGGTTCATTTTTATGAAGGTGAGATCACCAACATTTTGGGTCGACAGCCGGGTCCTTCTTTCTGTCAGGATTGATCCTGCTGCACTGAAGACTCTTTCTGATAGGACATTACCAGCAGGGCAAGCGAGCTCCTGTAAAGCATATTGGGCCAATTCAGGCAAGGTGTCCAGTTTACAGGCCCAGTAGTCAAAGGGGAATGAACTGTGAGGGAGAACATCGGTAGGGGAGGAGAGGTAATTTTGAACTATAGTTGACAACTGCTGTCTCCTGTCTGTTGCAATCGATTCAGTATTACCAGTCGTGTGAGCGTTACTGGAGAAATCAGACCACAACATGGTCATGAAACCCCCTCTCTCCAACGCCACTTCGGCTGTGTGCACTACAAACACCTCTTCCGTTTGGCCCAGTACAGCTCGTGGTAGAACCTGCACCGCTGCTGTGTGCTGGGAATGCCTCTAACTAACGGTTTACCAGAGTTGCTTGTTTGGTCCCAATATTAGCTCTAGGTTCTCTTTTGGCATGATGTGCTGCAATTTGCCTTTGTAGCGTGGATCGAGGATGCTGGCCAACCAGTGGTCATCATCCTTCATAATTTTGGCAATGCGGGGGTCCCTTTTTAGGATCCGCAAGACATAATCACACATGTGGGCCAATGTTCCAGGTGTCAATAATGCACTGCCAGTGGTGGGTGGAGGAGCACTTTCTGCCAAATCCACATCCCTCCAGTCACTCACAAACCCTGTACCTGACCTTGGCAAGCCAACATTTTCTCTTGCCCCCTGAGAAGCATCCTCCTCCCCAAAATAATCATCCCCCTCATCCTCCTCCTCCTCTTCCTCTTCTTCCTCCACCTTGTCCATGAGCAGACAATGCCTGAATGTCATCAAGGCTTCCCTCCTCCTCCTCCTCTTCCTCTCCGCTGCAGACGCCTGATCCTTAATGTGCGTCAAAGTTTGCATGAGCAGACGCATAAGTGGGATGCTCATGCTTATTATGGCGTCGTCTGCGCTTACCACCCGTGTGCATTCCTCAAAACACTGAAGGACTTTACAGAGGTCTTTCAGCTTTGACCACTGCACACCCACAACTCCATGTCTGCCCTCAAACTGCCTGCCTGTGTATCCTCCCACAAATGCATTACAGCCTGCCTCTGTTCACACAGCCTCTCAACCATGTGCATGGTGGAGTTCCACCTTGTTGCAACTTCTATGATTAGGCGGTGCTTGGGGAGGTGGAGCGATCGCTGCAGCCTCTGCAAACGACTGGAGTCTACGGGCGAGCGACGGATGTGCGAGCACAGTCTTCGCACCTTATGGAATAGGGCTGTTAACTCCGGATAATTATTTAGGAAGCACTGTACCACCAGGTTCAAGGTATGAGCCAGGCAAGGAATGTGTCTGAGTTTTGCCAGGGCTATGGCCGGCTCAAAATTACGGCCGTTATCACTGACTACCTTGCCTGGCGCAAGATGTAGACTGCCCAGCCAAGACTCAGTTTGGCGCTGCAAGTAGTTAGCCAGTACCTCCGCGGTGTGTCTGTTGTCGCCCAAAGATATCATCTTAAAAACAGCCTGCTGACGCTTACCACTAGCTGTTCGATAGAGGGACACCTCGTTTGCAACACAGGCAGTGCGGATGGAGTGCTCGTGCGACTGGGCTCTGTCGACGAGCTTTCGCTTCTGGAGGAGGAGGAGGGTCGAACGCCTACAGCCAACTGTTGCCTACACGTGGGCTAGGCAGCACTGTCCCACCACTGCTGTCCTCTGTGGACCCTGCATCCACCACATTAACCCAGTGCGCAGCGATGGACACGTAACGGCCCTGGCCATGCCTACTGGCCCATGCATCTGTTGTGAGGTGCACCTTTCTACTCACTGATTGTTTGAGTGCATGGACAATGTGGTCTTTCGCATGCAGGTGGAGGACAGGGATGGTTTTTCAAGGAAAAGAAGTGCCAACTGGGTAGGTCATAGTGTGGGACAGCGTAGGCCATGAGCTCTCTGAATGCTGCGCTTTCAACAAAACGGAAGGGCATCATCTCTAATGAGATCAGTTTGGCAATGTAGGCGTTCAAAGCCAGTGTACACAGATGAGAGGATGAGTACTTTCTTGTCCTACTCAGAGTGTCTGCTAGGGTGAGCTGGACTTGAGAGCAGCATATGGGTGAACTAGCGGTGGACATGACGGACTGAGAGGGGGTTGGTGATAGTGATGGTGGTGGTGATGGCCTAGATTCAGTCTTTCGTTGCAAAAACATTGTGATTCCCTGACTGCTTTGGCCTTGCGATGACACCTCAACATTTCTAGCTGGTGGTGTGCTAACCGGTGGGCTTACAGTGGGGGAAGCGATGGAGCGTTGCTAGCTACCTTCAGTCGGAGCAGGTGCACATGTGCTACCTGAGGCAGTGTAGTCCGTCCACACTTGCAAGTGCATGTTGATTAAATGTCTAAGCATGCAACTGGTATTCAAATTTCAGAGATTTTTCCCTCAGCTAAAGGTCCTTCTGCACTTCTTACAGATAACCTTAGCCTCATCAATAGGATTTTGTTCAAAAAAGTGCCACAGTGCACTCTTCCTACTATGGTATAAATTTTCAGGGATTGCACACTGTGCTAATTTGACCGTCTGGCCAAGCTGTCCTGCAACTCTTTTTGTTTTTTTTTAACACGTTTTTGGACTGCTACGGGCCTGCCAGATAACCGCTGCTGTGATGTTGATGCCTGCTGCGGATCCTTCTCCTCTTCTGAGCTATTGCCAGCGGCACCCTCTTCTTCCAATAGATGCCAATCCGGATCAACAACTGGGTCATCCATCACCTCCTCTTCAATTTCATCTGCATCTTCCTCTGTGTCACCGTGTAAGGTGGTATAGTATGCGAGAAGGGGCACCTGAGTTTCATCAGGGTCAGATTCTGGCTCAGTGGACAGTGAGGGCAATGTAGTGCTCTGGGTGAATGTACCAGCAGAATCATCTAACAGTGGCTGTGCATTAGTGCACTCCATGTCAGATTCATGTTGGACTGGGGAATTCAGGATTTGACTTGATAACCCAGGCATGGTATGTGAAAAGAGCTCCATGGAGTAAGCTGAAGTGTGGCCTGCCGCATCCTTCACTTTTGGTGGGGGTGAAGGACACAAGGAAAGGTGTTGTTCCTGACCAGGAGCCTGCATTGACGACTCAGTGCTTGCATTTTTGAAACTTCAGAAGAGGAAGCGATAGAGCTGGAGGCTGTTTCGGCAATGTAAGCCAAAACCTGTTCCTGATGCTCTGGCTATAAAAGCAATTTACCTACTCCCAGAAAAGGGAGCCTTCCTGGCCTTCTTGAGCCAGACGATGACGCCGGTCAACACCTCCTGCCTTAGGTGCTATTGTGCTTTTGGCACTTCCAGCAGATGCACCACCACCACCATCAGTACCAGCTAGCCTCCCACGCCCACGTCCGCGGCCTCTTCCACCATACTTCCTCATTTTTGGGAAAATGTACTGAAAATACCAGCTGATATATGGTACTGTATCAGAAGCGTACAGCTGTATACAGTCTAGGGATAATTGTAAATCTCCGTATATATTTCAGGAATCAGACACAGATGCTCTCAGGCTCTGTATGGATTAGACAAGAATATAAAAAGCTGAAAAATGGTACTGTATCATTAGATACCCGGTATATATTGTATAGTATTGTGAAAATATTGTAAATCTCTATTTCAGGAGTCAGACACAGACGCTCACAGGCTCAGTATGGATTAGACAAGAATATATAAAGCTGAAAAAAAGGGTACTGTATCACAAGCGTACAGCTGTAAACTGTCTAGGTGTACTTGTAAATCTCCGTATATATTTCAGGAGTCACACACAGACGCTCTCAGGCTCAGTATGGATTAGACAAAAATATAAAAAGCTGAAAAAGGGTAGTGTATCACCAGATACCAGGTATATATAGTATAGTGAAAATATTGTAAATCTCCGTATATAATTCAGGAGTCAGACACAAACGCTCTCAGGCTCAGTATGGATTAGACAAGAATATAAAAAGCTGAAAAAGGGTACTGTATCACAAGCGTACAGCTGTATACAGTGCTGAGTTAATTTCAAATCTCCGTATATATTTAAGGAGTCACACACAGATGCTCTCAGGCTCAGTATGGATTAGACAAGAATATAAAAAGCTGAAAAAGGGTACTGTATCACCAGATACCAGGTATATATAGTATAGTGAAAATATTGTATATCTCTGTATATATTTCTGGAGTCAGACACAGACGCTCTCAGGCTCAGTATGGATTAGACAAGAATATAAAAAGCTGAAAAAGGTTACTGTATCACCAGACACCAGGTATATTTAGTATAGTGAAAATATTGTAAATCTCTGTATATATATCAGGAGTCAGACACAGACGCTCTCAGGCTCAGTATGGATTAGACAAGTATATAAAAAGCTGAAAAAGGGTACTGTATCACCAGATACCAGGTGTATATAGTATAGTGAAAATATTGTAAATCTCTGTATATATTTCAGGAGTCAGACAAAGACGCTCACAGGCTCAGTATGGATTAGACAAGAATATAAAAAGCTGAAAAAGGGTACTGTATCACAAGCGTACAGCTGTATACAGTCTAGGGGCAATTGTAAATCTCCGTATATATTTCAAGAGTCAGACATAGACGCTCTCAGGCTTAGTATTGATTAGACAAGAATATAAAAAGCAGAAAAAGGGTAATGTATCAGAAGATTAAAGCTGGATACAGCCTATGGGTAATTGTAAATCTCCGTATATATTTCCGGAGTAACAGAGAGACGCTCACAGGCTCAGTATGGATTAGACCAGAATCTAAAAAGCAGATCCGCAAGACATAATCACACATGTGGGCTAATGTTCCAGGTGTCAATGATGCACTGACAGTGGTGGGTGGAGGGGGATTTTCTGCCAAAAAGGGTGTCTGCCAAAAAGCGAAAGTTGGTGATTTTTGAATCTGACCGACCTGTTCTGCTCAACTCTAGTGATCACCTTTTTAGTAATGAGGAATGTAAAAATAATAATAAAAATAATAGATATTGATATTCTCACCTTCTGGCGCGTCACACTAATAGATTATATTTATTTTAAATGGAATGGAGCAGAACCAATTGGAGAGAAATGAAAAGGATGAGGCACTGAGACACGCTCAGCAGAGTACAAGCAGCAGTGCTTGAACAAGTAACTGGAGCGTGATGTGCACTCAAAAAATAAAAAACACAGACTGAAGTGAACACTGAAACACAACTGTTCACAATCTGTGAAAGGCTACTCCTTTGTCTACTTCTATAGTGTTTGCAACCAATGTATTGGATACGGATGGAAGCGCGTCACACTAATAGATTATATTTATTTTAAATGGAATGGAGCAGAACCAATTGGAGAGAAATGAAAAGGATGAGGCACTGAGACACGCTCAGCAGAGTACAAGCAGCAGTGCTTGAACAAGTAACTGGAGCGTGATGTGCACTCAAAAAATAAAAAACACAGACTGAAGTGAACACTGAAACACAACTGTTCACAATCTGTGAAAGGCTACTCCTTTGTCTACTTCTATAGTGTTTGCAACCAATGTATTGGATACGGATGGAAGCGCGTCACACCAATAGTTAAATTGCATGGAGCAGCAAGAATTACACTGAAGAAAAAAAAAAGAGTCTGTGAGTGACACGTGCAGATGCCGACAGACAGCGTTGCATGCAGAGCAAACTGCAGCGTCACCTGCACTCACACACACCTTGCAGAGCTGTTAAAACAACACTGCAGGCAAAAGGAAGCTTTATACAGCGGTTGGTGCTAGCCTGCCTACAGCACAGTACACTAAATCGTAGTCTCTAACTGTCCCTCAGAGTCAGCACAGCAGCGTTCTGTACCTTACTGAATTCACAGCACAGTGACGCTAAAATGGCGGCGGCGCCTTTTATAGTGCATTCTGACATCATTTCAGCATCCAATCACAGCCATGCCATTAGTTAACATGACCGCAGCAGTACAGGATGTGCCCACACTTCTTAGGATTCCTCATTGGCTGACTAAAATCACATTGCCTCTCAAAGAATTATGGGAACTACCGATTCCGTATACGATATATGGAAAATATCGGAACTAAGTATCGAAAGGCCGAAACAGCTAATATCGGCCGATACCCGATACTTGCGGTATCGTATCGCTCAACACTAGTTACCAAGTTTAAGATAATCAAACAATTAAAGCAAAAATAACGACGACTCTGCTTTTCAGAGCTTACAATCTACAATGAGGTGGGGGTGATACCAATTACAGGTGCTTATTTGCAATGATGGTACAGCCATCTTGAGGAAATGGTGGGTAGATAAATGCTGCATGAGGTTTTTGAATGCGGTTTAGTTTGATGACGAATTATGTTCAGAGAAGTAGAAAATAGGCTATGTATTAAAAGGACTTGATTAGGGAATATGTTAGGCCGCCCTAAACAGATGTGATTTTAGGGAGCACCTAAAAGTGTCTAACTTGTGGTTATATTCCTAGTTTTATAGGGGACAAAGGGTAAGAGGTGAGTCATCTAGGTAGAAGATTGAATTGAACCGGACAAAGTCCAGATCAGGGGTGTCACCGTCTTTGTATGTCTCAGAGTTTGAAAGTTGTGAGAGGCCACGAGAACTAGCTAGAGATAGAAACTGGGGTGCAGTTGGGGAGATGGAGCTGTTGAAGTCTCCCAGGATAAAGGTTGTCAATTCTGAGGACATGAAGTGTAGCTGCAACGCATAAAAGTAGTCAAGGAAGTGAGTTTGTGAGCCTGGGGGCAGGTATATGACTGCTACTCTGAGGGAGAGGGGATGGAACACCCTGATGGTGTGAATCTCAAAAGAAGAATGGCATCCAATCAGCCTGTATTTATTTAAAAACAGGATTGTTATTGGTAGTGAGGAGAGTAAGGTTATCGTGGAATTAGCAGTGATCATACAGCGGGATATAGACATATTCCATGTGTTCTAATCTGGATGTGGAAAAGTCGTATGCTCACAATTACTTTTCTGAGAACTAATTAGTGTGAACAGCCTGCGGCCTCCTCGGATAATTCATTGCTCAATCGTGTAATTGTGTGGACGATAGGGGCCAGCTGAGAGCTATTCGCTGCAAAGATCACAGAGCTTGTTTCTGTATGACCCATGGCCTGTGATCTCTGTGATTATTGCATGGCCACTCCAATCTGTTGGCCACAGAAATGCAGCCTTTCCGCCTTATGGATACAGACGTTTTCCGAAAGCTGATGGCTGTCATAGTCCCCCAGTAACAGTTGCTCAGTCACCATTACTTCTCTAAGAAAAATGGGCCTGCACTACAGCAACAAGTCGCAGACAACATCAACCGTTCTCTGAAAAATTCTATGTCTGCCAGGGTGCATTTCAACAATGAGACCTGGGCAAGCAAGTATGGACAGGGGAGTTACATCTAGATGACTGGGCACTGGGTGACTCTGGTTGCTATAGGGGCAGTCGGAGAAGGGGCTGCTCCACAAGTCTTGCAATCCCCAAGACTTGCAGGGCGCTTGGGGATGGAGAAATATACCACTACACACCATAAGATGGATAACTAAACTAATATACAACAGGGGTTGGAGAACTAAACTACTGGACAGCTATGATTGCAGAACTAAACAAATTAACACCAGAACATGGAGAACTAAACTAATAGACAACAGGGATTGGAAAACTAAACTACCAAACAGCTTGAGTTGGAGAACTAAACTAGTACACACCAGGGGATGAAAACTAAAACAGTAGACACCAAGGTGTCACTAGACACCAAATCTTGGAATCCCCAGAGCTTGCAGAACAAACCTCTGTATGTAACAGTTCCTGCAGTGCTTCTGCCTCCTTCACCTCCTCTAGGGTCTCCACCTGCGCCCTCAACCTCTGCCGTAATTAAACACATGCTCTAACACTGCAGAAAGAATCCCTCCCCCATCTCCGTACTGTGCAGCTAGGGATCACCGTAATCAGGCAGTGTTTACAATAATATGCCTTGAAGATCGCATTCATACAGATCAACAGTTGTGGACAGCTATCCATACCGAGTTTGAGCAATGGTTGTCTACACTCAACCTGTAGCCAGGTAAGGCCATGTGCAATAATGGTACAAACCTGGTGGTGACCCTATGCCGGGCCAACCTTACACACGTGCCTTGCATGGTTTGCATCCTCAACCTGAAAGTACAGCAATTCCTCTGCCACTGTCCCAGCCTGGATGCGCTGCTGCAGAAACCACTGTCGTGCTGACTTCCACCATTCCACATCAGTTGGTATAGAGATCTTTCAGACTACCGGTTAACCGGTTGATATGCAATATGACCACACCATGGAAATAAACTCTGCACATGTTGCAGCAACTGTGACAGCAGCGCTGAGTCCTGATGCAGGATGACATTTTCTTAGCCTGGCACAATGCAGTACGGACGTGGTGCAATTCACACTTACGTACTGGATAAAGATGAAGGACCTCTGCACCCTTCTGTACATTTTCTTAATGGATACTAAGATAGTTAGTGGTGATGATGCTGTCCTCAGCATCCCTGTTACTGTCATCTACATGTTAGAGCATACATTAAATGGTGTGGGTAAGGAGGTGTTGGTGGTGGTCCTGGGGGAAGAGGAGGAAGCAGAGGAGGACTGTTCACATTTCCACAAATTAGTGTTAACATCTCCAGCAACAGCAGGCACATTAGCCCCACTAAAGATATCAGAGACTGCAATTACCTAAGAACAATGCAGCACACTAAAAAAAATACAACATCCAGTAACAGAAGTTGTCAGTTGTCTTTGGATAGGACATCACATTAGTGGTTCACCAGTGCTTTCAGAAACATTAACAGCTACCCCACATACACCTCGAACACCAAGCCTAATCCCCCTTCCTCCACAACCTCACTTTTTCCCAGTCATGTTGCTCAGATAGCATGCTAGGAGCACACTATTAGCAATTAAAAATAGATTTTTTACACTGCACAACCTCTGCACACAGCTGAATTTCAGCGGCACAACATTAGAAGGTGAAATATGGCGTGATTAATCATGTTACTCACAGCAGAAAGAATTGTTTCAGTGTCGATGAGGCCTGTATGACAAAGAAGATCTGCTCCCAAAAAAATTCAAAGTGAGATGTCCCCTAATGTATGACATTAGTAACAGATTTTTTTCTGTTTTTTTTGGTGTGGATGAGGCCTGTATAACATTGACTAGATGCCACAAACAATTTCAAAGTGAGATGTTCCCTACTGTATGACGTTAGTAACAGAATAATTTTTGGGGGCCAGTCGATGAAGCCTGTATAACATTGACTAGATGCTTAAAACAATTTCAAACTGAGATCTCCCCTTCTGTATTCGGTTAGTAAAATAAAATATTTTTTTTTTAGTGTGGATGAGGCCTGTATAATCTAGAAGATTGTCCATGGCATTGGATCGCCCTCTTTCCTACAGCTGCTGCTGGTAGGGTGCTAGTTTGCTGAAGAAATATGGTCGACGTGTCATTACATGAACTGATCACGAAAAGGGCGGGAATGGAAATGTACAGCAGGATTAACAACAGGGCAGCTATGGGAAATACAAGATCTAGGATCATTTACCCAACACCAATTACCAAGAGTGTTTGATGCTCTTCAGAAGATAGGTGTAACAGATGCGCCTCTTAAGCTTGGTATAAAAGATGCCCATGAGAAATTGAATGCCAAAGATGCACATAATCTAGAATATAGGCTCAAAACAATTTCAAACTCAGATCTCGACTGCTGTACCCCATTTGTAAAAAAAATAAAATAAATTAATTTTAATGTGCAACAGCTCTGCACACAGAACAGTTTCAGCGCCACTAAATGAACAATAAATGGATAAAGTGGGCTGTATCATGTTTATCAGCAGAAAAAAATAAATATTTTAATGTGCTTGAGGTCTGCAGACAGGTTCATATCACCGCCAAAACATGACAATGTGGGATACGGCGGGCTGTATCACATTCAGCAACAGAAAATATTAAATATTTTTTTAATGCGCGTTAGGTCTGCAGGCAGGTTCATATCACCGCCACAACATGACAATGTGGAATACGGCGAGCTGTGTCACATTCAGCAACAGAAAATATTATATATTTTTTTAATGCACCTTAGGTCTGCAGACAGTTTCATATCACCACAGCACTAAATGACAAGGTGGGATACAGCAGGCTGTTTCACATTTAGCTTCCCAGCGCCCTGTCTTCCCTCACCCAACTCTGTCCCCACAAAACCTTCATCCTCTCATATTCACCCGTAGTGTCCTGTCCCCCACCCCCCACTTCAGCCCCCATAATACTCCCATCTTCTCACACTCACCCCAGTGCCTTGTTCCCCCTTCCTCACATCAGCCCCTCAATACCCCCATCCTCTCACATTCATCCCATTGCCCTGTCCCCCTCCCCCACTTCAGCACCCTCAATAGCCCCATCGTCTCACATTCACTCCCCAGTGCTCTGTCCCCCTCCCGCACTTCAGCCCCCACATTACTCCCATCTTCTCACATTCATCCAACAGTGACCATGACATGCCTACATTTAATCAATCTAATAATTTCCCTCCTCACTTACCGATGAAGTTTGCAGGCAGGACTAGGAAGTGTCTTAGTGAAATGCAAGGTGGGCACTAGGACCCAGCATGCCTGCCCTGAGCCAACCTGAGCTTGCACAGAGTGAAGCAAACTGCAATTTGGCAGAGGCTCCTAAGGTCAGTCAGCATTGTACAGTGCTGGAGGGAGACTCTGCAACTGGCTAGCCAGTGTGCAGTGTCTGACAGAAAGGAGCAGGTATTTCGCTACTCTCCTCCTGTGCTGTGTTCTGCCTCATCACAGAAGTGGCAGTGCCTCACGGTGGGCCCCTTCATGTGGGCCAGGGGCGATGGTCCCCTCTGCCCCCCCCAGTAGCCACACTACTGGCTCCCAAGCTTTAGTCAAGCTTCCCTTTCACCTGCTGCTTCATTCCAATATTATTCTGGTGCTACCATGTACTGATCCTGACTATTCCTGACTACGCAATGTGCTGATCCTTTAACTACATTGCTGCCCCTGTGTACCGACCCCTGGCTATTCCTGACTATGCAACCTGATGATCCTTTAACTACATTACTGCTCTGGGTACTGACCCCTGGCTGTTTCCTGACTATGCTACCTGCCGATGCTGCCACTAATGGTTGCAACACCAATACTCAAACCCAGTTCAGTCCATAACAGGTATTGAGATAATGAGTTCCAGAGCATGAGGGAGGCATTGTAGAATTCTTGGAGATAGTAAGAGAAGCACGCAATACAGGGCAGAGAAGTTGAGGATAAATTGGAGAGAAGTAAATGCCACAGAAAAGGATGCTGCAGTAGTGGGATATTTTTTGTGTCCAAAATTGTGCAAGACTGTTATCAGGAGCCTTAACCCCTTCCTTACTGATGACGGGATAGTACGTCATCAGTAAGTATCGCCTGCTTTGAGGTGGGCTTCGGCGGTGAGCCCACCTCAAATCCGCGACATTTCAGCTGTTATAAACAGCCGACATGTGCCCACAATATGCGCGAGTGGAATCGCAATCCACTCGCGCCTATTAACTAGTTAAAACCCGCTGTCAAAGCTGACAGTGGGCAATTAACTAGAGCTTCTGGCCGCCCGGCGGAAGTGAGCCATTGTTGACCCCCGTCATGTGATCGGGGTCGGTGACGCGTTGCCTTGACAACCAGAGGTCTCAGAGATCTCTTTGGTTGTTGCAGGCACATTGCTATGAGCGCCGCCCAGCTATTGAAGCATGCCAAAAGTAAAAAGAAGGGGAGCGAAAAGCGAAAATGAAAAATCTAAAAAAGCTCCGGGAGTGAAAGTGTTAAGCATTTCAGGATGGTGCTATTTTTCTTTGTTACTTACAAGGCATTTTTTTGGTTGTATTGTACATGTGCATTAAACAATTTAGAAAAAATATATATCATTCTGATAGTCAAAGTATTTTTGCATGTTTTTTCGCAGTACACAGGGCTTCATTTTTATGTAATTTCTATATTAATTTTTTTTTTGCTGATCTCAGGGGAAAATGTAAAGAAAAATAGGATACATTGGCCTATTTTTCACATTATTCATATGATTTACATTTTTTTTATTTTTTCTTTGACTACATACTGTGCCCCAGATAAGGTCATAAAGGACCTTTAGGGAGATTAGAAAATGAATACATTATATTTTGTGCCGATTTTCCCTGTAACTGTGTCTAATATATTAATTACAAGAAAATTCAGCATCCTGCCTGCAAAGCAGAGCAGACAAGTTCTTCTAGGATCCAGCAGCTTCTGCACTCTCCATACACCAAGCGATCCCATGATCACTGGGTCCGGAGGAGGTGATTCCTAATCTGCCAGCTTCCTGGCCCAACAGGTACAGTTGTGTGAAAAAAATGTTTGTCTCCTTTCTGATTCCCTGTTCTTTTACATGTTTGTCACACTTAAATGTTTCACATCACCAAATTAATTTAAATATTAGACAAAGATAACACAAGTAAACAAATGCAGTTTTTAAATGAAGATCTTTATTATTAACGGGAAATTAAATCCAAACCTAGAGGGGCCCTGCGTGAAAAAGTCACATAAATTAACTGTGGTTTATCACATCTTTGGGAAGCTGAGCTCAGATTCCCTAGCCACAACCTGACCTGATTACTGCCACATCTGTTCTCAATCAAGAAATCACATAAATAGGACCTGCCTGACAAAGTGAAGTAGATCAAAAGCTCCTCAAAAGATAGACATCATGCAACGATCCAAAGAAATTCTGGAACAAATAAAAAATAAAAGTAATTGGGATCTATCAGTCTGGAAAATGTTATAAAGCCATTTCTAAAGTTTTAGGACTCCAGCAAACCACAGTGAGAGCCTTATTCACAAATGGTGAAAACATGGAACAGTGGTGAAACTTCCCATGAGTGGCCGGCTGACCAAAATTACCCCAAGAGCGCAGATACAACTAATCTAAGAGGTCACAAAAGATCCCGCAACAACATCCAAACAACTGCAGACCTCACTTGCCTCAGTTAAGGTCAGTGTTCATGACTCTACCGTAAGAAAGAGACTGGGCAAAAATGGCCTGCATTGCAGAGTTCCAAAACAAAAACCACTGCTGAGCAATAAGAACATAAAGGCTCATCTCCGTTTTGCCAGAAAACATCTTGATGATCCACAATACTTTTGGGAGAATACTCTATGGACTGATTAGACAAAAGTTTAACTTTTTGGAAGTTGTATGTCCCATTACATCTTGCATAGAAGTAACACAAAATTTCTGAAAAGGAACATAACAACAGTAACATATGGTGGTAGTACTATGATGTTATGGGGCTGTTTTGCTGCTTCAGGACCAGGAAGACTTGTTGTGATAAATGTAACCATGAATTCTGTTGTCTACCAAAAAATCCTGAAGGAGAATATCTGGCCATCTGTTCATGACCTCAAGCTGAAGCACACCTGGGTTATATACTGTACTAGGACAATGATCCAAAACACAACAGCAAGTCCACTTCTAATGGCTTAAGAAAAACAAAATTAAGACTTTGGAGTGGCCTTTTAAAAGTCCTGACCTTAATCCGATTGAGATGCTGCACCATGATCTTAAAAAAGCGGTTCATTCTTAGAAACTTTCCAATGTGGCTGAATTGCAATAATTATTCAAAGGCAAGTGGGTGAAAATTCTTCCAGAGTGTTGTAAAAGACTCATTGCAAGGGATAGCAAACGCTTGATTGCAGTTGTTGCTGCTAAGGGTGGTCCAAACAGTTATTAGGTTTAGTGGGCTATCATTTTTTCACACAAGGCACTGTAGTTTTGGATTTCTTTTTCCTTTGATAATAAAGACTGTGATTTAAATACTGCATTTTGTGTTTACTTGTGTTGTTTACCTTTGTCCAATATTTAAATTTGTTTGGTGATGTGAAACATTTAAGTGTGACAAACATGCAAAAGAATAGGAAATCAGGAAGAGCGCAAACACTTTTTCATACAACTGTATATGATCTGTTGCAAGCTGCTTACTTTACATTGACATTTTAAAACATCAGAGCAGAGTTAAGTGTGGACTGCCTAGACATTTAACGTCTATGGGTTGTCCAGAAATGGATAGATGCTATATCTGAAATTGACAGTGTTGTTAAGGTTTTAACAGCATTGGTCGGAGCTAGCTCTGGTCGCTGTATTTGCTGGCTGTGGAACACAGTTGGTATCTACTTTGTGGAGTAGGCTCCGTTCCTGAGGCCACTCCATATAATGGTACCCTCCATGTCCATGCAAAATACATGAACATTTTAAAATGAGAATCTGACTATACACTTGCTGGGCCTAGGCAATTAATGTAAATGTTTACTTAATGTGGCTTGTGAAAGTATTCACCCCTCCCCTTGGCATTTTTCATGTTTTGCTGCCTCACAATCTGGATTTTCACTGTTTTTTTGTGTGTTTGCATCACCACATGTAAAGAAGATGCTTATAACTGTGAAAATTTGGCTTTCTTTTTTTGTGTGAAGCAAACAATAAATAGGATAAAATAACTAAAAACTTCAGTGTGCATAACTATTCACTTCCCTAAAGTCAGTACTTTGTAGAGCCTTCTTTTGTGGCAGTTACAGCTGCAAGTGGCTATGCATTGGTCTTTAAGAGCTTTCCACATCTTTTCACTGGGATTTCTGCACATTCCTCAAGGCAAAACTGCTCCAGATCAGACCACAAATTCTCAATTGAATTAAGGTCTGGGCTTTAACTAGATAACTCCAAAACATTTATATATTTCCCCTTACCCCCACTTGAGTGTTGCTTTAGCAATATGGTTTGGGTCATATTCTTTTTGGAAGGTGAACCTCTGTCCCAGTCTCACATCACTGACAGACTGAAACAGGGTTTGCCCAAGAATATCCCTGTATTTCGCAACTTCCATTTCCCTTTGACTAAGTCCATTTTTCCTGTGTCTGTTGTCATCCTTACAGCATTATGCTGCCACCAGCATGTTTCACTGTGTGGATGGTGTTCTTGGGGTGAAGAGCTGTGTTGGTTTGATGCAAGACATAGCGTTTGACTTGGTGACCAAAAAGTTCAATTTTGGTCTAATTTGACCACAGCACCTTCCTCCATACATTTGGGACTTTCCTACATGTTTTTTGGCAAACTCAAAACGAGCAGTCCTTTTTTTGTGTAAATAAAGGCTATTTTCTGACCACTCTTCAATAAAGGCCAACTCTATAGAGTTTATGGATTATTGTGGACAGATACTCCAGTCTCTGCTTGGTAACTCTGCAGCTGCTTCAGGGTTACCTTTGGTCTCTGTGCTGCCTCTCTGACTAACGCCCTCCTTACCTGGGCTGAGCGTATTGGTGGGCAGCCCTCTCTTGGCAAGTTTGTTGTGGTACCATGTTCTTTCCACTTTATGATAATGGATATGATGGTGCTCTGGGGATCATCAGAGATTGGGATACTTTTTTTTATAACCCAATACTGACTTGAACTTTTCAAGAACTTTGTCCCTGACCTGTTTGGAGATCTCCTTGGTCTTCATGGTGTTTGGTTAGTTGTGCCTCTTGCTTTATGTTGTAGCAGCCTCATTGGCCTTTCAGAAAAGGAGTGTATATTCTGACAGACCATGTGACACTTAGATTGCACACAGGTGGACATCCTTTCTCTAAGCATGTGGCTTACGATGGTAAGTGCTTGCACCAGAAATTTTAAGGGCTTCATAGCAAAAGGGGTGAACACATATGCACATGACAATTTTTAGTTACTTGATCCCATAAATTTAATTTATGCCTATATTTTTCTCACTTCATCAACTTAGACTATTTAGTGCAAATGCATTACGCACAAATCCAATATATTTAAACACAGGTTGTAATGTAACAGTACGTAAAAAGCCAAGGTGATGGGGAGTGAATACTTTTGCAAATAACTGTATATGTATTACTGTTCATAATGTCATCCAAAAACAAGTTCATCTTGTTAGGCTGAAACTAAGTTTTTATACAGCTTAATTGAAGGAAAAAGTAATGAATATCATGGCTATTTGACTCCATTGCTCCTGATGTGCACAGCACCATGAGCTGGTGACAGGAACAATAGTCTGATATATGTATTATAGGTTCCTCTTCCTGTTACCTGCCTTCTGGCTATTTTTGACAGTTTCTTGACTTCAGTAAAATGTACCTGGCTGCTGAATGAGGAAGAGTTTATCATTTATATAGAACTACTGCTCCCAACGCTAGCTTAATGACTGTATTGTTTCTGTTAGGGGAAATTAAATCAAGGAAATTGAGATTAAAATCAAAAATTGTCTAATTAAGATTTTATTACTAGAACATATTAGCAAGCCCATTTAGGGTTAAATCATCCATGTTTGCATTTCTAAGATTTTTCTGTACAAGCCTACAAAACTAGTTATTAAATCTGTAAATGGTCAAATAAAACAGATAGTGGAGGCAAAGCTTCCTGGAAAGGTCTGTCAATGTCTTGTATTTTTGGCTGTTATTGTGCCATTGGTGATCTATTGTTTGATATCTTAATTAAGAACATGAGTTCTACAGATTCATTAATAATGTGTTGAGATGTATTTTACCTACTTATGAACAGACACAGTTAAGTTTATAAGAATGGTAAAGAAGGGGCTGCAGTGAGCAGAGATAAGTGGAAGCCCCACATGACTGCATTGGAGCTGGGGGAGGAGTTTTTTGAAATTGAAATTGTAAGTGTTGATTGGGGAACGGGTAAAGTGGGTAAAAAGGGGCGTTTTTAAGGGGTGTTTTTAGAGAAAAAGTGCGGGAAAGGAACCATTCGGGATTAAAATCTGAAGAGTGAAGCAGTTCAGGGAGCAGTTCAGTGACTCACCTCATGGCCCGTTTGAGAGAAGCGGCGCGCTCCAGGAGGGGAGGATGGTTGGAGGAGCAGCTTTCCTCCATCCTTGGGAACTCCGGGCCGCAGGCGGTGAACAGCAGAGGAGCCCCTCTCGGGACCCTGCGGAGGGGTGCGGTGGCAGGGCTGCTGGTCGCCGAGCCTGCTCCGGCAGGAATCCAGGATCCGGTCCGCAGGCGTTGGGCGACAGGATCAGGGTGATGAACAGGCCGCAACAGGAGCGCGGCCTACTCGGCGCATGTCGCGTGGCAGGACTGAAGGGCCGGGACCGGAGGAGCAAGCCACAGGACCGGAAGTGAGGCCTGGGCAGCTGATGACGGCGGGCCCGACCAGGTACAAAGCCCACAGCGGGGGCTTCCCGGGGGAATGCAGGCGCAAACTAAGGGAACCGCAAGAGGAGGGCCGCAAGTGCGGCGGCGACCAGGGCGCAGCATGATGAGCAGGCCGCATCGCTACAGCAGCCTGCGAAGGACAGGACCAAGGGCCCGTTGCGGTGTAGGTGGGAGCGCCGACCCGCAGCGGGGCTTTGCTAGCGACGGGGCGGGAGGCAGCGGAGCTGGTGACGCCGGTGGTGCGGGTGCACCAGGGGCACCGAGGAGGATGGGCACCAGGCCGGGTGCCAGACAAGGGGCGATGGGACAGAGGAGTAGTGGGTAGAGAGGGGCGGCTGGCAGGCACCTTGGGACCAGGCGATGCCAGGCTCAGATCAAGGAAGAGCGGCAGGCAGCAACCAGGCGCTGTCTGGCAGGTTGCGCAGGGCGATGCCGGTCGGAGGGATGAAGCGGGGGTGCGGTCCCGTTCAAGACTTCGGGTGGAAGAGCGGCAGTTCTCAACGGCACCCCCCTGATGTCGAGTAGGTCAGGGGCGCGGGCCTGGAGCCAAGAAGTGGCAAGGAAGATTCAGAGATCGATAGCGACCATCAGGACGGACCGCAATAGCTGGATTCTGGAGCTTTGGCTGGCGGGGACACAGCACCCGCGCAGCTTGGTGAACAGAACTCTATGTTTTGTATGTCGCCTGTAGGGGCTGTGGGGCAGGGGGCGATAGGTAGTCAGACGCCGGGGTCTAGGGGAGTGCAGGCTGGGGCCCCTGGGGGGAACGGCAATGGGGATTTCCGTGAGGTGTTGCGGGGTATGGTGCAGGTTTTGCAGCGCTTAGAGAGTGGGGTTCTAAGGGCGGAGAGAGTTACGCCAGTTGGGGCATGGTCGTCGGGATTAGTCCGGGTCGTCGGTAGGTAGTGACAGTTCGGTGCAGATGGAGGAGGAGTGGGGTCAGGGAGTGTCGGTGTCGGTGCAGACTGAAAAGGAAAAAGGGGATAAGATTAAGTTGGATGATCGCGCAAAAGGGAAAGTTTATGTTTGCTTTGAGGGCCCTGGAGCCATTTAAAAAAGAGGTTAAGGAAAAAATTTGGCACGATGAATATGTGGAGATATTCTCCTTGTTGCCTTTGGAAAAGTTTAACTTAGATAAGGGGAAGAAGGATGATAGTAAAAAAGAGGAGGAAGAAAAGCGGCGGTGGAGGTTGATCCCGCAAACATTCGTTAATTGGTTGCAAGCTTTTGCAATTTTGACTAGCGTGGTCGGGGAGAAGGCTCCGGAGAATTGTTCTGGTCTATTTTGTTACCTCGATGCCATTGGGGAAGCTCATAGGACATATGGGGGGATGGCGTGGTTGCGCTATGATGAGCAATTCAGGCAGAGGAAAGCGGTGAGGCCTGAGATAAAATGGGACCAGAAGGATATCGGGTTATGGTTGAAGGTTATGGCCCCTGTTAGGTATGGGCAGTCCTTTCAGGGTGGGGGTGGAGGCAACAGCCAACAGTCAGGGAGAGGGAGTAGCGGGCAAGGGACGCAAGGCACAAAGGAAAAAACAGGCAGTTGCTGGCAGTTCAACGACGGCCAGTGTAAATACGGTGCTACCTGTAAGTTTAAACATGAGTGTTCCTTTTGCGGCGGGAGTTCCCATGGGCTTCCAAGTGTTTCAAAAAGGTAAAAGGAAAGCCATCGGTGGGTGCCGGAAAAGGGGGAGACGCCAGTGAGGCTTCAAGGATGGCCCCCTTTCTAAATAGGTATCCTGATCGTGATGGGGCTGAGGTCATTAGGAGTGGTTTCGCGGAAGGTTTTAGAATTCCTGCTCCTAATCATAAGGTTCCCTTCTCTACCAAAAACTTGAGGTCGGCGTATTTGCACGCGGACGTTGTTGGGGCTAAATTGTTGAAGGAGGTAGAATTGAGTAGGATGGCGGGCCCGTTCAGGTCTTTGCCGGTGGTGTGGACCATTGTTTCTCCATTGGGGGTTGTTCCCAAGAAAGAAGTGAACAAGTTCAGGCTGATCCAGCATTTGTCGTACCCGAAGGGGTTTTCCGTTAATGATGGTATATCGCAGGATTTATGCTCCGTTGAGTATATGTCTTTTGATGCTGCGGTAAGGTGGGTTAGGAGGTATTGAAGGAGCTTTGTTGGCTAAGACTGACATTGAAGCGGCATTTCGGTTGCTGCCTGTTCACCCGGATAGTATTCCGTTGTTGGGCTGTTTTGGGACGGGGGGTTTTATTTGGACAGATGTTTGCCGATGGGTTGCGCGATCTCGTGTAAATTGTTTGAGACGTTCAGTACGTTTTTGGAATGGGCGGTTCGGGACGTTGCGGGTGTTCAATCTGTGATTCACTATTTGGACGATTTTTTGTTTATTGGTCCGGCAGAGTCGGTGTTGTGCGGAAATATTTTGGCGGCAATGGAATGGGTGGCTGGTATTTTTGGCGTACCGTTGGCAGGTGAAAAAAACCGAAGGCCCTTCAACGTCGCTGAGCTTTCTCGGGATTTTGATTGACTCAGAGAGGATGGAGTGTAGGTTACCTGAAGATAAATTGGTTTTTCTTAAACATGAGGTGGACAGGGTGTGAAAATTGCGCAAAGTGATGTTAAAAGAGTTGCAGTCGTTATTGGGGAGATTAAATTTTGCGTGTAGAATCATTCCTATGGGCAGGATTTTTTGTCGTAGGTTGGCTAGGGTGACTGCCGGGGTGCAAGCCCCGCATCATTTTATTCGGTTGAGAAGGGAACACAGAGACGATTTGGCAGTTTGGCAGAGTTTTTTGACACAGTACAACGGGCGGTATTTGATTCAGCAGGAGGTTAAGAGTAATTTCGAATGTGAAATCTATACGGATGCGGCTGGCGGAGTTGGGTACGGGGCGTATTGCAAAGGACGGTGGAGCGTTGGACGGTGGCCAGAGGAGTGGCAGAGTAAAGGGTGGACTAGGAATTTGGCGTTGTTAGAGTTGTTCCCAATAGTTGTGGCGGTTTTCATTTGGGGAGAGTTGTTTAGGGATAGGAAGGTGCATTTTCATTGTGATTATATGAGTGTGGTGGGAATAATTAACACTTTGTCTGCGTCATCCCCCCGGTGATAAAGTTGGTGCGGGAGTTGGTCCTCCGTTGCATGGAGCTGAATGCATGGGTGTCAGCTGTGCATGTTCCAGGTGTAAAAAAAACTCTATAGCGGATGCTTTGTCTCGTTTACAGTGGGAGAGGTTCCGGGACCTGGCGCCAGAAGCGGAGAAATCAGGAACGGAATGCCCTTCTCATTTGTGGCGAGTGGTTTTGGACATGCAGGACAATTGATTCGTGAGTCAGTGACGGGCCGGACTTGGGCGTCTTATGGGGAATCGTGGGGTTTTTGGCAAGATTGGTTGTCAAGCCAGGGAGCAGTCGTGTCGGAGGAGGGTAGGGCACAGGCTTTGTTAATGTTGGTGGGGGAATTGGCGGACAGAGCATGGTCAGTTTCACGGATTAATAAATTCATGGCGGGCTTAGCTTTTGGTTTTCGGTTGCAAGGGTGCGTGGATGCCACATAGGATTTTCTAGTGCGGCAAGCTTTGAAAGGGGTACGGAGGGGAAAACGCTGCGAGGATAAGTGTAGACCGATTACTTTTAGCATGTTGGGACGCTTAAGCAGGGTATTGTACCGGATTTGTTGTTCTGATTTTGAGGTGGCATTGTTTCAATTAGCTTTTTCTTTGGCGTTTTTTGGGGCATTGAGGATAGGAGAGCTGGTGTCCGAGAGCAGGAACAGGATGGGGGGTTTGATGGCCGAAGATGTGGAAATAAGTCGTGATGGTATAAGTTTTTGGATTCGACGGTCTAAGACCGACCAATTAGGTACTGGGAGAAAAGTGGTGCTTGGGAGGGTCGAGGGGTCTGCTATGTGCCCTCATAGATGTTTGACTCAGTATTGGCGTGTATGGAGGTGGAGGTCTGGACCATTGTTGTGTCATAGTGACGGGTCGTTCTTGTCCCGTTTTCAGTTTATAGCGATCTTCAAGAAGGGTTTGGGGGAGCTGGGTGTTTCCACTGACGTTTACGGTTTGCACTCGTTCCGTATCGGGCGGTGTCTGAAGCACATATGCGGGGTCTGGGGCCGGAGGCAATTCGCCGCATTGGGAGATGGAGCTCGAATAGGTATTTAAGTTACATTCGTTATTGAAGCATGCAATGCTTATTAAATGGAGAGGTTGTTTTTTGTCATTTTATATTTGGCAGATTGTGAACCTTTCTTAGTCTGGATCTTCGGCCATTCGTTTGTTCATTGGGGGGCATTATGGCTGATGTGAGGCCGGATGGCAGACAGCTGGGATTCGATAGACAGCAGGTGGTTGTGCATTGGTTGGGGTTCAGGGGAATGGTTTGGTCTAGAGTGTTGGGGGAATTCGCTAGGGCTGTCGGTGTGATAGGGCACCTGATGTTTGGGTGGTACACATGGGCGGCAATGATTTGGGAGTAAAACCGGTTAGAGAGCTTATTAGGGACATTCGTTTTGATTTGTTGAGATTATGGACATCGTTTCCTGGGGTTTTGACGGTCTGGTCCAATATAGTTCCGAGACAAAAATGGAGGGGTGCGAGGTCTTTAAAAGGGATCAACAGGGCCAGGGTTAAGCTAAACAGAGCTGTAGCGAGTTTTGTTTCCAGAAATGGGGGTATTAGTGTGCGTCATTTTGAATTAAAAGCGGGGGTGGAAATTTTTGGAGGGCAGATGGGGTGCATTTAAATGACATTGGGACGGACTTATGGGCGCTGGCGATTCAGGAAGGATTGGAGAGGGTGTTGGTGGTGTTGGGGCACTCGCGAACCTGAGGTAGTCAGGTTTGTTCGTGGTTGCCAGGGGGTGGGGGTTCTTGGAGTGGTTATGATTCAGGGATGGAATTTTTTGAGGAAATTGAGGGCATTTAAATGAGGTGGGGTGATCTGGCTTTTGGTATGGGCTCTGGATGGGTTTTGCCCTGGGAGTTCATGGTGGTTTTTGGTCTTCCCTGAACGTGTTGTCTGGTGCCCTCGAGCTGGTGGTTTACGGCTGAGGGTAACATGGTGGTCGAATTTAGTTTGGTATATTATTAGTAAAAGCCAGATCTTTAGCTCCAAGAACCCTCCCCTCAGATATTGGAAGTGTTTATACAATTTATTGTATGTAATTTTATGTATGTTTTGTTAATAAAATGGCCGCTGTGGCCAATATAATCCAAAGAATTTATGTGCAATGTTTTATTTTGGAGGAACGGGTCAGCAGTTGGTGGGGAGGAAAACAGTGGGCGGTAACAAGGTAAGAAAAACCCACCTAGTCGCCATATGCGGTCATGGATTTACAGCAAAGTGCCTGCACCATCAGATTCATCATTACCCAAACTGTTAGCAATGAATGTAAAAAAATATCTGTCATTGTGACAAACCCCTATTAACATACTTTTATTAGATTTCCTGAGGAACAAAATCTAGAAGGTGTTATAGCACTTATCAAAGTAATGATGAGCAAGCGTGTTCGACCTGGCTTGATACTCGATCAAGCATTGGGGTTCTTGGTTACGTTCATTACTTGATCAAGTATCACTGTTGCTCGAGCTCCATGCTCGAGTCCCTGCCCCGCATGTTTCGCAGCTGCTAGCTGCATGCGACTTGTATTAGATGTGGTAAATCCACACTTAAAAAAGCACACAGGTTGTAACTGCTGTAAGGCTGTGTTTCCACGTTCCGGAAACACAGTGATTTGGACGGAGCGGAAAGTCCGCTCCGTCCAAAGCCCCGCCCCTTTTGAACGCGCGGTCAATCCGGATGTGTTCATGGAACACATCCGGAACACATCCGGAATGACCGCAGGGCTACATAGCCCTGTGTTATTTCCCTTGCGGCGCCGCAGCGTCGCCGCAAGGGAATAAGACATGCTGCGATCTAAAAAGACGCGTCGCATGTCCGTAAACGCAGGTCTTCCGCCTGCATGTTTTGAAGCATAGTGGAGACGGGATTTCTTGAAATCCCCTCCACTATGCTGTAACATCTGGACGCTGCATGTTTGACGCTGCGCCAGCGCACAGCGTCAAACACGCAGCAATTCCTGACTGTTTCCGGACCGTGGAAACATACCCTCAGGCAGCGGTAGCGCTGTCCGCAGTGATGAAGCTGTGTAGCCCAGCTGTGCTTGGTGCCACATGTTACCCAGGAGGATGCATGGAAAGGTAATTCACAATCACCCGATATTCATTCACACTTCACATTTCCCTGGTACACCAGAGGGAGCCCTTTAGAGTATATAAGGGTGTGGAGAGATGCAGCAGTTAGTTGATTTCCTGTCAGAGCAGAGCTCAGATTAACTAGTCTGTGTCAGAGAGTGTTGAAGAGCTGAGAGGAAAGTTACCTCAGATCGTGCTGACTGATAGTTCCCTAGGAAAGTGGAAAGTGACTCTCGGAGTGTGCACAGATCAGTCTGACGGAATGTCCTGATAGCTACTTCGGACAGAGCCTAAGAAGGAAGTGAAGGAAAGGGAACTGCAGTATTTGTAAGATCGAGTCAACTGAGGACTGTTAGAGAGCGAGCGTGCTGACGCTTGGAGAGCGGTGAAGAGAAGAAAGCTGACATCTACTGCTGCCTGTGCTTATGTTAAAGGTGTGAGTAGGACGACAGGCAAGTGGAAAAAGGGAAAGAGAGAGTGACTGAGGAGAAATAGCAACAATAGCTTACCTCCACTCTGCACCACCGGACACCGGTCCGAGCTTGCTAGTACCTTCACGGCTAGTGGGAAAAACCAGAGACCCTGCTGGACTTCAGGTCACAGAGGGGCCCAACAGTGCTGATACGTAACCGGGGTCAGGAAGAACAGGAGTCTAGCAGGACGCTGCAGATAGAGACTTAGTTCTGTCCAAAAGAAGGCTCCACCACAATGTCAGCTGGGCGTAGCTGTTTCACACGGAGTTAGGCTTTGTTTCATGCAAGTCAGAAACTCACACATATAAAGACGTAAGGAGGCCCTACACCTACTCAGTGATTACTGGACGTGCATCCTCCACCCTGAGGAGCTTCCCGGGACGTGCCTGCAAATACACCAGTAAAGGTACAGAAAGAGACTGTCTTGTGTGTGTCTGCCTCATTGCCCTGCACCCCTGCACCGCCATATATCTCGAGGGATCAGTCTCGCCTGTGGGAGACTTAACATCTTGCTGCCCAGTAACAACCCCTCAGAGAATCTACCCTGCAGTGCTGGTCATCCTGACCAGGAACCACAGGTGGCGTCACGAACATTTCTAAATCCCCTGTAAATATTCCCACATTTTTATGGTGATCGCCCAGGGCAACGGACTGAGCTGCGCTACCCGTGACATCCCCCAGTGAAGTGAACGGGCTCGGTGCCGATTACCCCAAAGTCCTGCTACGTGCGACTCAAAGCAATGACCCACAAAATTCAAACATAAAGTCTCTTTAATGTGTTACTTCACACACTAAATGTCCATTTCACACACAAGTGCATATAACTTCATTGCATATAATTAGTATCCATTTCACCATTTGCAGTTACATATTATATTACATCCTTCATTTTACAGACACTAAACACGCCAGTCTTCCTCTGACTAGTTCCCGTGGGTGTCTGTGCGCCATATCCAGGATTCTACTCACACAGCTTTACATGTCGCAGGCACTACACACACTAGTCCTCCTCTGACTAGTTCCCGTGGGTGCCCTGCACCGCTGCATCAGTCTCTGTTCACACCGCATTTCGTGTTGCAAACACTACACACGCCAGTCTTTCTCTGACTAGTTCCCGTGGGTGTCCTGCACCGCTGCATCAGTCTCTGTTCACACAGCATTTCATGTTGCAGACACTACACATGCCAGTCCTCCTCTGACTAGTTCCCGTGGGTGTCCTGCATTGCTGCATTACTGTCCTTTACTCACACAGCTGTACAGAGTCCAGGATATCCTCCGGATCGCAGCCGGGCACCATATCCACCTGTTTTGCAATCGTTACACATGCCAGTCCTCTTTCGGGCACAGGACATCCACCTCCGGTTCACCTCTGGGCACAAGACTGTCCACATCTGAGACCAGTTACCGTAGACGACTTTTATCGCTGTGTACAGGTGCAGGTGCCAGGCTGTTCAGCTGCCCTGGCTGCTGGCTCCACTGGCCTGTGCTGCTTCACACACACAGCCAGCGCTCTGCAGGCCTCTGCTCTTCACATCAGAATACACCACTGATACTGATTCTGTACCTGACACCCCTACACCCCTTACTACAGGGATTTTAACCCAGCACCTGTGGCCTTTTGCCACATGGAAAACTCAGACCGGAAATGAAACGGACTGCACCACTAACATACTGCAGTCAGTTTCAAAACACACATTCCAGAGCCTGTTTTCAATACATCTGTCTTGGACAATAGTCTGTCCAAGACTACACTTGTTTTTTTATTATTATCCTGTATTACAGTCACTGCTATACCCGTGACTGCCATGCACACCTATGGACTTCATATGTTTCCATGCACAACCTGGGGAGATAACACAGTGACCCCTACCTGCGACATTGGTCACTGCTTATACAGCAACCCCTAGCTGTAACAGGGGTCATTGCCTCACACTACATACACTTACACAGGTGTTTTTGCCTGGTTTAACCTAATAAATGAATAATTTAAAAAATGACTTGGGGTCCCCCCTAATTTTGATAACCTGCCACGGTAAAGCAGACAATGGAGGGCTGACATTACCAGGCTGGGAAGGTCCCTGGTTATTCTGCCCATCCCAGCCTAAAAATATATCCTGCAGCCACCCCATTAGATGCGCCAATTCTGGCCCTTTGCTGACTCTTCCTGTTTGCTCTGGTACGGTGGTAAGTGGGGTAATGGTAGTTGCGTTTGGTGACAGCTGTGATTTGTCAAAAATCACAGCTGCCATCAACCCCTTAGGTTAGTAATTGTTAGGGGTCGAGTTCCCGCTTCTGCACAAGGGATTCTCGAGCCGTCCCTGCTGCGGTCTGCCATCCGTCTCCGCCGCAGTGGACTCTGCTCAGCTTAGATGTTGGTCCCAGTGTCTCGCCCAGTCTAACATTGTGCAGAGGATTACTGCTGCTCCTCCAGGCTCTGCTATTGTAGCCAGTAGTGGTTAGCGGCGAGCAGACGTCTTTAGGACAAAGTCCTTGCTTTCCCCTTCTGAGCATGCCCAGAGTAAGATCTCTCATTGGAGATCGGGGTCACATGCTCAGGTACTGCAGCAGCTCCTATTGGTCCGCCAGGAAGGTCCTGAAACCACTTGTGTTCTGGAGCAGTTTCCTATTGGTCCTTATCTGGCAGGTCTGTAGTTGCTACTATAAAATGGTGGCATGGTCGTGCCGCCATGCGCTAGTATCAATCACATTATGTGCTTTGCGCCAGGGTGATCTTGCACGCATGTGTTAGGGCTCGGCTGAAATAAGCCCCTAGAATACCGGCACCTCCGGTGAGGAGATTGTATGCACGTGTTTAGGGCTCGGCTGAAATAAGCCCCTAGAATACCGGCTTCTCCGGTGAGGGATTGTCTGATTGCGTTGCTGATTGCGTTACTACGGGCTGCTGTCCACACAGCAGTTGTCTGTGCATACCTGTGGAGTTAACAGGACACAGTCCATATGTCTACATTTCTACCTTAGCGACTCTGTGGTGTAACAGAGTTCGCTTATACCGCCATATAGGGCCACAGTGTCTATAGTTGCGACTCTGTGAAGTAACAGAGTTCGCCTTACCGCCATCCTACTAGCAGCAGGCTCTGCCTGCACGGTGGACCCCGGGCTGCGAACGCACTTATTATTTATATTTATTTTGTGCGTTCCGCCAGCCCTAACAGTAATGGAAAGATGTTTATCAGACACCCTCATTACTAACACGGTAATAAAAAATAAAAACACAGACCGAAAAAACACTTTAGTTGAATAAAGGCTCCCCCACACCATCCGTCGTTTACTAATTTATTGAAAAAAAATGCTATGAAGGTCTGCAGTAATCCACCGAATCTAAAGTAGTCCAGGAATGGATTCCTAAAGAGCAAAAAAAGACACTAAACACTCCATTGTTCACCAATTTATTATCCAAAATGTTGCCATGCACGTCTGATGAAGTCCACGTTCCTCGAATCTGTCTATGGCATCTGTGAATAGCAGTAAAGTGACAGGTGTTGACAGGTGCCAGGTAGTGACTATAATGCTCATCAGAGCCACTGGCGTTCTCAAATTTTATTTGTTTACCTTGTGTACCGATCTGGTTAATTATTTTTATATTTTGAAGATTGGACTTTTCTGAACACAGTGATACCACATATGTTTATTCTTTTCATATTTTATTATCTTTACTTTTAGAGGGGAAAAAGGTGGTGAGTATAACTTTTATGGTGTCAGGCTGCTCCAATGCAGGTATGTGCAGATGCCACTAGTTGGCAATCGAATGGAGAAAGGACTGCACACTCCCAGGCAGGCCTGCGAAGCAGCAGCGATGGCTACCACCTGGTGGCACCTGAATAGTTAGACTCAACCGGGTCAGAAAATAGACTGTATCGCAGTACCGAAGGAATAAGCAAACCCAAGGTCACAAACAAACTGAAGAGGTCAGAGCCGGTCAGGAGCAGATAAGCCAGACAAAAGACAAAAGCAGGTCTGAATACAAGCCAAGTCAAAAACCGGGGAGTCAACAAACTTACAGGGAAAAACTGAGTCAGGACAGGCGAAGGAAGTAAACAGACACGGGGCAGTCAGGGATCACAGCATGACATATCAGGATATACCAGAGTCAGATACACATGCTGTAGGCAGAACTATAGCTGACACTGCCAGCAGGGAGCAGCGGAGATAAATAGCAAGCCAGAAACCAGACTGAGGCTGAGAAAAGTTAACCCCTGAAATGATCAGACTGGGACAAGGGAAGACAGGACTCAAAACCCAGTCTGGATCATGACATATCAATATACCTAATTTGGAGGTGTCCGTGTGTCTGCGCACAATGACTCATCCACAGCTCAGCCATGTGTCTGCGCAATGAGTCATCCACAGCTGAGTAGTAACTTAGGTATCCATAGTTACTACCACCAGAAGCTAACTGCGTGGGCGTAACAATGGATACCTAAGTACTGTAAGGCCCTGTATATGAGTTAAGTGACATATCTAATAAGGAGAGGAGCTCTCCCTGGTGGCAAATTAAGGCATAAGCCTTTTTTGAGCGTTAGCCTGTGAGGCAACATTGTGAGGCAACACTCAGGCAACATTGAGGCAACAGTGTGAGGCAACATTGCAAAGATGTATCAAACTGAGTGCTCTGCTGCACGTAGAGAAGAGAATCACATACGGATGCGTAACTTGCATCTTAATGAAACAGAAGACGAACAAATTGTCGAAGAACTGCTGACGCAGCCCGACAGAGGGTGGCCAGAGCAAGAGAAGCAAATGAAGTAACTGAATCTCGTAGAGCTTCTAATGCTGCACGAAAACAAGCAACACGCAATGCACAAAGTGATACACATATTTCACAAAAAGAGAACAAGATAGAATACTTGTCCAAAATGCAAGAGCCACTCAACGACGGCAAGTTACATTTGCCACTAGAGGACTTCTCAGTCAAATTGATGAGACGCGTATTGAAGAGCACTATGCTGGCGAACTGACATTTCGATGTCAGTTCTGCCAATCTAAAATTTTCAAAGACGAAATGGCGCAGGCAAAACATTCCTTCCTGCTGCAAGAGAGGGAGCATCCAATTACGTCCCATTCGTATGGATGATCAATTAGTCAAGTTGATGAAAGGAGAGCATCAGCACTCCAATAACTTTATGGCTAATATAAGGCAATACAATAGCTCGCTTGCTTTGGCATCAATGGAGCACAAGTAGCGCCACCTCCTGGGCATGGTCCATACTGTTTTTGAATTCATGGACATATTTACCACAGAACTGCCCCATTACATCCTGCTGTGAGTAGTACTTGCAAGTTTGCTCAGATTTATATCTTGGACAGTGAAGAAGCATTAAGTACAAGAAGTCAAGCAAATAAAAAGTGCCTCCCAGCACTGCTGTCCTCTCTTGGAGAGAAAATGAAAGCAATTAACCCACTCACAAGAGCCTTCACAATGATGAGGGAATTTAAATAGAAGAGAGGATTGCTGAATTAGAAAATCGCGATCCACTCGAAATAACAATGTCAATTATAAATGACTACAATGATGACAGAGGCACTACAATGCACCAAGGTGCAATGAAGTAGCTATAATTTATCAAAATGCAATAGGAGAACCCCCCATTTAATAGGGACATCAGAGTCACATGAAAAGTGAAAACCAAACAGTTCAAATCAGCTTTCTTCACAGAAAGTGTGATGCAATGACATATCCACTTCTATTCCCATATGGGGACAGTGGATGGACAATAAATTTGACAACTCCAATTGCTCTAAGTGTGCAACATCAAGGAATTGGTGACATTCATCTACCATTAGAGATGAGCGACTTTGACTTTTTTAGGGTCGAGTCGGGTTTCATGAAACGCGACTTTCTCAAAAGTCGAGTCGAACGAAATCGACTGACTATCGGGAAAAGTCGGTGGTCCGACTGAAACACGAAACCCAATGCAAGTCAATGGGGAAGCAAAGTCGGCAGAGAGTGGAGGACAGTAAACACACCTACAGTGCCCATTTCAATGCCAACGACATCAATTCTTATTACTTAACCTTGTCAACCTTAATTTATTGTATAATAATAGTTACACATTAAAAACTTGGGGTTATTTGGCTAAAGTTGTGGGGGTGGCACAGGGTTGGCTCTAGGTTTTCGTATGCCCTGGGCGAAAGAGTGTCAGTGGGCCCCTTTAACACATACCACAATTCATGATGCTCCGATACGGCGCAGAAATATAGGTATAGTACAATGACAAATACTTCACTTCTTACATTACATGCTGATATCTATTTTAATTTCTACAATAGCTCAAAAACCGGACAGTATATTACTCCATACAGTATTATGGTCACCACATAGCGCGCCATACAGAATAATGAGCCCCATATATTGCTCCATACAGAATAATTGGTCCCATATAATGTTCCATAGAGTATATGATGAGCTCCACATAATGCTCCAGTATATTATGGTCCCCATATAATGTGCCATACAGTATAGGAAGGTCCCCATAGAGTAGAATGAGCCCCACAAATTGCTCCATACAGTATAATGAGTCGCATATAAAGCTCCATACAGTATATGATGCGCCCCATATATTGCTCCTTTTAAAGTGTCCAGTGGTGTCATTCTTACTTAATCATGACAGATTGATCTCCAGCCATGTCCTCATCAACACCCACACCTGTGTTAATGGAGCAATCACTGAAAAGAGGTTAGCTGGTCCTTTTAAGGCAGGGCTGCAATGATGTTGAAATGTGTTTTGGGGGATAAAGTTAATTTTCTAGCCAAATATTGACTTTGCAAGTAATTGCTGTTAAGCTGATCACTCTTTATAACATTCTGGAGTATATGCAAATTGCCATTAGAAAAAGTGAAGCAGTAGACTTTGTAAAAATTAATATTTGTGTCATTCTCAAAACTTTTGGCCATGACTGTAGGTGTTGTGTAAAAAGCAGTCTGCACAGCAGTGTACACACAGCAATACAGCTAGCAGGCAGCCTAATAATCATCTCTGCTGCTGCACACAAGAAATTCCTCCCCTGTCACTGGCAGGCAGCCTAATAATGAGCTCTACTGCTGCACACAAGAATTTCCTCCCCTGTCACTGGCAGGCAGCCTAATAATTAGCTCTGCTGCTGCACACAAGAAATTCCTCCCCTGTCACTGG
>JARQOD010000005.1:194080243-194173498 GCA_033576555.1 Oophaga sylvatica
GTTTTACTGATATCATGGAGAATAGTCCCAATCCTGTGAGAGCCATCATCTTCACCACCAGGAGGAATGGTATGGACTATGCTATATGTTATGGATCAGGCAATAGGTTTGGAGACTGTGTAAGTGAGGGATGCTAAATGTGTTTCAGACAGCCTAGGGCTTATTTTTGCAATTTTATTTATTTGCTTTCCATTGTATTAAAATTAGGGATGAGCAAGTAGTGAAATACTCGGACTTACTGTACTCGTTACGAGTAGCTCCTAATACTCGGGTATTCATAACGAGTCCAATGTAAGTCTATGGGAAATGCAAGTAAGGTGCGGAGAATGTGTGTGGGCGGAGACTATGGGCATCATCCGATGGGACTACTTGTCCCATCCGGCTATGCCTGCTACAGTGAAAGCATTAGCGGGTGATGGGAAATTCCCCGAAGTCCTCGTCTTCCCCGCAGAGCCCGGCACAGCATGGCACAGGCCGGAAGAGCCCACAGAGCCTGGCAAAGCCCGAGCAGGCAGAGCCCGGCACAGGTCCCACACACACACACACACACACACAGACACACAGCCTCACAGACCCCCACACACATTCTCCGCACACATAGTCATAGCCTATGACTCATAGGCTATGACTATGACGCTGCGCAGCCAGCCAATCACTGTAATGCCACAACAAAGAAGGCGGTGGCTTTACTGTGATTGGCTAACACATGACGGGTGGGAGATCCGAATATTGCGAGGCGAGTAGTGAAATTTACTCGCTAGGATTCGAGTACCGCGAGTAACGCATTACTCGCTGAGTACCGAATCCTAACGAGTATACTCGCTCATCCCTAATTAAAAAAATAAAATGTCATACAATCCACTGTGCGCCAATCATCTTTCCAGATGATGTTGACCACATGCATTATTTGACCTTAAAGTTGTTACATCTGTGAAAATATACCGCCCTTATACACATTAGACTGACATTGGCTGAACCTGACAACATTGGCCTGCTTGCATGTCATAATGTGTATGGACGCCCCTTACAAACCTCTATCATAGATGTTGTCAGGGGAGATTTCGGACTGCTGATCCTTTTGTTCTTGTGAAATAATCCGCACACCAGAGGAGTCTGGCAGCAGCTCCCTCAGTACTCAGCATGGCATAAACAAGTCGAAGGTGATAGCTGTTAGCCGAATGATAGACTTAACCATCGTTTGGTCAGTGGCTATCTAATGTGTATTGGGTGTGTTAAAATGCAGGTTTCAAACTTCTATTCTTAGCTAATCAGGACAAAAATATAACCTCCTTCTCCATAGAGATTAATTCAGCTGTTTCTATGTTTAAAAATATTAAAATAAATTTGATTTATATTTCTAATTTTGCAATTAATGGCAAGTATGGCCACGCTCATACGTTGAGTATTTGGTGAGTTTTTTACCTCAGTATTTGTAAGCCGAAAGCAGGAGTAGCTGAATAGTGTAGAAGTGGTGACTAGCTTCTATTATACTTTTAATCTGACTGTTCCCTCCTATTTTCACTTACAGTTACTGAGGTAAAAAACTCACCAAGTTCTGACTGTGTGGACATGACCCAATATTGATTGCTTAGGCTGGTTTCACATTAGCATTTTTTAGTGCAGCGCATTGTGCGCATCCGATCGCATGTACCATGTGCCCCTATCTTTAACATGGTGGGCGTATAGTTTAGCGTTTGCATGCGATCACCAGCGTTTTCGTGCGCATGCGTTTTTTTGAGGTGAGCGCCAGGTCGCAGTTTCATGAACATTGACCCGTCTGTCATCCGATTCTACTGCGATGATGCGACTTAGTCACATCTGAGCGTACGTTTCATATCCGATTGACATCGGACTTGCGAGATTTTGTCGGTGGCTAGCAAAACCGACATATCATGGATCCAAATGAATAGTTTTTAAATCACAAAAGAAAGAATAGATATATACACATAGAATACATATATATATATATATATATATATGTCATTGAGACATATATATACATATATTTATAGTTCATACACTTCTACCTAGTATAATAGCCGCTAATTCAATTGCCGGCTTTTGTGAAATTACAGAACCCGACATGAAATGACATATGGTTTACATACAGTTAACCATGTCATTTCATGTAGTTTCATATATGGTTTTCACTAACAATGACATGAGTGTATGTGTGCAAAATTTCATACATGTAGGGGTTAATTAAAGGTGTAAATTAGTTGAAGAAAAATGCGTGGGCTCCCGCGCTATTTTCTCCACCAGACAGGCAAAGCCAGCGAGTAGGGGCAGATAATAATAGCCTAGGGAGGGTGCATTTATTTTGTGCCCCCCCCGGCTACTAACATCTGCCCCCAGCCACCCCAGAAAAGGCAAATCTATAATTAGATGCGCCCTTTCTGGCACTTAGCCCGTCTATTCCCATTGCCCTGTAGCGGTGGCTAATGGGTTAATAATGGGTTAAAGCCACCTTGCTATTGGAAGGTGACTTTAAGCCAGGTTAATAATTGAGAGTTGTCAATTAGACAACTCTCAATTATTAATCCTATTGTATGAAATTAAAAACAAAAACACACACACTTTAATTAAAAATCATTTTAATGAAATAAACACACAGTTTTTGACCATCTTTCATTTTACTGGTATTCCTTCGATTGCCTTGTTCTCCTGTAATAAAAACAAAATAATAAAACAACAGTATTCTTACCTATCGGGCACTCAGTCACGTCAAACGCTGTAATCCTTCACAAAGGGTTAACTGGTTTACAGCAAGCAGCGCAGCTAATGCTGGCAGCTCAGCTGTAAGCCCACGAATGAATGCGCTCCTCTCCCGGCTGACAGGAGAGGAAGTGATTAGCTGGGAAGCTTAATCGATTGCTTTCCAGGCTAATCAGTTCAGGTCAGGTGGGGACTCCCTCTGACGTCACTGATGCTGTGACCCTGTCCCCGGCTGACCTGAACTAAACTGATTTGCCTGGGAAGCAATCAATTAAGCTTACCAGCTAATCACTTCCTCTCCTGTCAGCCAGGAGAGGAGTTCATTACAGCCAGGCTGCCAGCATTAGCTGCGCTGCTTGCTGTAAACCAGTTAACCCTTTGTGAACCCATTCCCCCACAAAACCAACCTTGGCAGCAACAGGGTCAAATGGCAGACTATAATCCGACTTCCCAATATGGCCACTTGTACAGATCCAGTGTTGGAGGCTGGTCCCAACCTGGATGTGCACAACATGGTCATATTGGGGGGTATGATTCTCAGGGGTACCATCTTACACAGGAATATATTCTCCCTTATCTGTATGGCAATGTGCCCACACACCAACCTGACCGTGGGCAGATGTTAGCTCAGGGCCAAGAAAATCCACCCCAACAGGGTGATGGTCAAGGTTCTCATCAAAGCCAACCACCCAGAGATACTGGGCACCCGCCACCCCCACCACCACATACCACCAGCTGTGATTTTTTATTTTTATTATATATTATGATTTCAAATCCTGTTTGTTATTTTTTTATATTTAGTTTAAACTCATGTTGTGTCAAAGACATTTGCACTAATCTAAATGCCTCAAAAAACCATATTGGTACCAATATGCTCTTCAGTAGGCATAGTCAAAGTTTGTTATTTTCATTATCTCTTATTATTTACACAAAAGTTTGCTATTTTTTTATATTTATTTTTACACCATGTTGTGTAAAGCATATTTGCACAAATGTTTATGCCTACAAACAGCATATGGTACAGATATGGTGTTAAATGGGCTACCTCAAAGTTTGTTATTTTCTTAATATCTTATCATTTATACCAATGTTTGCTATTTTTTTATATTTATTTTGAAAACATGTTGGCTTATGCATAATTGCTATAGTCTAGTCTTAAAACCCAACCATATGGGTCAGATATGGTGCTCACTAGTCATAGTGAAAGTTTGTCATTTTCCTTATGTATTATTATTTATGCAAATGTTTGTTATTTTTTATGACTTATTTTGGTACTTGTTGCGTAATAATGCACACTTAGAGTATAGTGCGATGAAGACATATACCATATGACTAAAATATGGTTGTCAATACCTCAAGTGAGAGTTTGCACATATAAAAATATGTTTTTATAGAAAATTTGGTGTCTTGTTTCATAAGTAAGTTCTACTACATCACCAACACATCTGCTATGAACACCAGACACAGACTATGTCATACCAAAAAATATTCTTATACACACACAGCAATACATTACAGCATGGATAATGCATCATCTTGCCATGTTGTACTACCTTCAGGTGACACAAAATATTGGGTAAAGATATCACGGGTTTTCAGTCCTGAGAGTGGGCGACGTAAAGGGATGACATGGGGCGTAGGCATTGGTCACCACACTTTTACCAACATCAGATTGGCCGCAATCATGCATTCTGGTGAAATTATGTAGAACAACACATGCTTTGATGACCTCATTGACGTTGGCTTCACTCAGCTGAATAGCAGACTGGAGGACCCGCCATTTTGCACACAGAATGCTAAAGGCACACTCCACCAGGCGCCTGGCCCGTGATAGGCGCAAGTTGAAGATTCAACGACGATGGTCAAGGTGTCGTCGTGGATATGGCCTCATCATATTCCTTGATAGCTGGAAGGCCTCATCCCCAACTACAACATATGGGACAGCTTCTAGATTGGAGCCAGGAAGTTGCCGTGCTGGTGGTAGGTGCAACTCGTTATTGCGAAGCTGCCGACACATAATGGAAGAATTGAAGAGTCTAGAGTCTCCAGTTCTTCCATAGGCCCCAATGTCTACAATTATAAACCTGTAGTTACTGTCAACCAGAGCCAACAGCACTACAGAAAAATATTGTTTATAATTATAGAATTGGGACCCTGAGTTCGGCGGCTTACGCACACGGATGTTCTTCCCATCAAGGGCTCCTATACAATTTGGGAACTGGCATTGCTCCTCAAATCCCCTGGCAATCCTCTTCCAGTCTTCCATCTTTGGCTCAGGCATCACCAGATGATGAAGTCTGTCCCAGAGTTGTGAGCAGGTATCACGCACAATGCCAGATATGGTGGACCTCCCAATCAAAAACTCCAGATGGACTGCGGCATAGGATATGCCAGTAGTTAGGAACCTACAAGTAACCAAATGTAGAGAGAACAAACATTACACATGCACAAAGGTATAACAAACGCACTATGCATAACCATTACATCATTTGATTTACAAACAATGGTTAGTGCAATTTACCACAAGGCAAAGGTTGCTGTAATTTTTACATACACATAATTGTTCTGCTACTTTAAGGTGATATATGGGATATATTATGAGGATATTTCAGCAACAGCCATAAGGGTAAAAGGAAACTTGTGGGAAAACACATCATCAACGACAGTATGTAGGTGAGGAATACATACCGTAGCGTAAGGAGAAGTCGCTCCTCTGCAGAGATAGCTTTGCGCATCCTGGTAGGTGATCCCAGGGCACACAATCTCCAACAAAACATCAAATGTGGGAATGGTCATCTGACAAAACAGAAAAAACTTGTCTGGATGAGTCCGCAGAGATGCATAAAGGCGGTGAAAATGGCCTCTAGTGAGGTGTTGCCTCAAATGCGGATGCACCCACTTTCGCCTCCTCTTCCACGGATCAACGATCACTGGTTATGGCTGCTCAAAGCGGCGGGACAAAACCCAGTTGTACAACACTCGATCAGTTGGGGTGAACTGAAGAGTGTCAGACTTGTTGACAACCAAGCAGCAGTACTCCAACACAAGCACAGCACCAAAATGGCCAGATAGGGGGCTGTCACCTGATGCAGAGCCAATAAACAGGCTTGCTGATGATGGTTTGAATGAGTTTCAGGCCTAAAAACCGTTAAATGTGCATTTTGCAAGGCTGCGAGAAAAAAAACGCTGTACGGATGCCATACGGATTGCATACGGATGCTTGCATGCGCAAAATACGCAGCCGCACCCTGACAACGAATGAAATATGGATTATTGTGTCTGCAACATTTTGGCGTATTACGCTCGTACAATACGGTCTGTTTTTTTCTACGGTGAGTGTGACATCGGCCTAAAACCTAATGTCTTTCTCTCCTTTTTTCTAAATTTATTAGGTACTAATGTCTCTTTTTTCATTGCAGCATGTCTTCTATGGATGAATACCTTCCTGGCCCTGGTGAACTGGCCCAAGCAGAGGGCGAAGTGAGTACCTTCCTTCCATACTGATTGGTAAGTATTTGCTGTTGCATGGACACATGTGGCAAATTATTTATTTTTTTCTTTTGCAGGCCACATCGTCCACGGCAGCGGAGGAAGAACGGGAGCAGCCAGTCTGTGTGCAGGCGGGGAGGCGGCCTGTAAGTATAGACTGACTGATTGTACTCTTTTTTTGCCCCTGACTTTTTTATTGCCTGTTTTTCCTATTCAATCTTGCTTCTATTTTCAATCTTTCTACTATTCTGTCTTGTTTTCTATATTTTTCATTTCCAAATCTTTCCAAGATTAATGTTTTGCTTTCTTTTCTAGGCTTCACAACGGGATGAGGAACTCGCCCTGGACAATGACGCCCTGATAGGGTTGGTCCAGGAGCGAGTCCCGTTGTGATCCACTGCACTGTGACAACGTGGTGATCGGCGGCTCTGGAATGAGGTGGCCGCATTGCTGATGGATGGCTGGGACAACGCCTCTCCCCGGGTCCGCAAGGAATTTTGTAAGTATTTCAATGGTGTGTGATGCGGCAGTGACCTCACAACTATGTGTGATGCTAGTAACTCCTGTGAGTTTCTAGCATCACACACAGTTGTGTGATCCCGGCCTACAGTGCATTGTCTAAATTTTATTTTTGGTTTTCCAAAGTGAACAAGGTCAGAACCCGTTGGCGCTTGATGAAGGACCGCTTCAACAGGGACCTGAGACAGGAGAACCGGGTTGCCAGTGGTGCTGCGGTAAAGACAGCAAGAGAGTACCGCTACCATCGGGCTTTGGCTTTCTTAAGACCAGTCCTTGCCACCAGAGCGTAAGTATTTTGTTGTTGTATTATATTGTGTTTACTCTGTGTTTTTCTATTCCACAGGAGTTGGCGCTTTTACTATTGTAAATACATGATCCTAATTTTTTGTTTTGTTTGTTTTTTTTCACAGCACCTGGAGCAGCACCCTGCAACCAGGTCCTGGAGCGGTCCTTCAGAGAGCTGCCTCGGACCCATCCCAGCCATCCACCAGCCAAGAAGCACCTTGTGGGTCGGCAACACAGCCAGCTGGAGACCAGGAAACTGGTCAATTAAGTGTTCCCCTGTCACAGGTCTCTGCCACTGATTTTGCGGGCACTTCCAGCCCGCGCAGAAGGCCTCTGACAGGATCCTCATGCCCGAGTTCATTCACTTGAGCACGGTTCTTCAAAATGGCCTCAAGGCGTTGGGCGACAGAATGGATAGCGGTTTTGTACTCCTGGAACACCGCTTACAGTCTGTTGAGCGTCGCCTAGACCATCTTGAAGCCGACCTCAACAGACCAGAGCACCATTTTTTTTATAAAATTGAATGGGGCATGGTGGAACACCTTAGTCCTGATCTCTAGCTGACTGTGATGCAGGCCTGCAACACTGCTTACATGCAGGCTATGTAGCAGAGTCTGTACGTGCAGCAGCAGCCAGTTGTGCCTTTCCCACTCATGCCACCACTGACTCGCTTCACCTCACTACCGACTTCTGCTGCATACCACTGCACGGCCACCAGCATTCCAAGCCATGCTGGATCACACTACACCACACTAAGTCACAGTGCAGCTTCACACTCCCCCGCCACCACCATGCCAAGCGCTGCTCCTGTTTGGACATCCTCCACCCCTGCTTGGACCTCCACCCCTGCTTGGACCTCCTCCACCTCCAGGGACTCCACCACCACCGAGCAGCAGCTGGGGACCTCATTCTATATTCAGGCCCACGGACCCTGGCAGGAGGTCCCCAGCACACGGTGGTCCCCAAGCCAAAAGAAGGTCCCCAAGCCAAAGGAGGTCCCCAAGCCAAAGGAGCTCGAAAAAAAGCACAAAGATTGGATGAAGAGTCCATAAAAAGTTAGACTTTTGTCCTCCCTCCCCCTCACCTCCCACTGTGTCTGACCCGCTGCCTTCCCCACCACTTTCGTCGCCCCTTCCCCTCGAACCCCTTCGTCTCCCACCCAAAATCAATCCTCGTCCCTCCACACACCCAAGTTCCCCCATCTTCCCCTAAACGTCAGCCCCGTTAATATTTTTTTTGCTAGTCTTGTCAAAATAAATCTAATTTTTTTTCCCCAGCTGTTTGGTTTAATTGTGTCTTTCACCGCTGACACACACAGCGCCATACACACACTGCGCCATACACTTTGTGATTTTGCAACCACATAGCTCCATTACCAACACATGCTTCTTGTGTCAGTCCTTGAGCAATGTGTTGTCAAAAACACAAATATATGACTTGTCTTTTTACCACCAGTCTCTTCAGTCTACAAATATTAGTTGACTGAATAGAGGATGTTGGTGAGTGCAAGGCATATCTATTCTCACGTTGCCAGGTATCATAAAGAGTGAATTGAGGATGGTGTTTTTTTCCCATCAACATTTCACTCTTTGAGACACAAGGCCAGGGGATTGTAGATATACCTTGCAATTAACCACATCCTCTATTCAGTGTGTGGTGAATAAACTGAAGAGATGATGGAGAAAATACACATCATATCTACAATCCCCTGGCCTGGTATCATAACTATCACACCTGGCCAGGTGATTATACCTATGAGTTGTCATCTGCAGCGTCGCTTCAGTCTGCATTATCTATTGCACGCAGACTGGAGAGATGCTGGTGGTTAACTCATGTGTATTCACCTGGCCAGATGTCATTAAATTCTGCTTTTTTTTGGGCATCCTGACTTCAGCATGACACCAGGCCAGGGGATTGTAGAAGTTGTCTATACTTTATCATCTTTCCAGTGTACGTGCATACTGAAGCCACACTGGAGATACTACAAAGAATATCTATACTCTTATGGTCAGGTGTCATAAAGAGTGAAGGATGCTATTGCATCTCAAAATCCATATTTGTAACATCAGGCCAGGTGTTAAATATTTGTTGTATCTCCACCGTCGCTGCAGTATCTCCACCGTCGCTGCAGTATCTCCACCGTCGCTGCAATCTGTTTAAACACAGACTGGAGAGATGATGAAGGTCATACAACTTTTCTCTGTAGACTCACCTTGTAGGAGTCCTATTAAAGTCAGCATGCACAAAACACAGCATCCTGACTTCACTGGGACACCTGGGCAGGTGATTATTGTATTGGAGTGTATAAAAACAGAGTGCACTCGGTACTGGTATCAAAACAGGTTTTTTATTAACATAAACACAAGAAAAAAAATGTATTACTCCATTTGATCTTGCCATTCCTCACATCCTACATCAGAGATAAAGTAGGCCGAAAATAGGTCCCTCATTTGGCCAACATCAACTGATGACCTGAGACGGTGCTGAGTAAATTCAGGCAATGGGTTGACAGGTGGTTCATCTAGTTCAAAGGTAGGGTACTCTTTAGTCATCAAAAAATTGTGAAGAGCCACACAGGCTTTCACCACCTCATCCACAGTTTCAAGTTTCAGATTAATGGCTGTGCCTAGAATGCGCCATCTGGACACAAGAATCCCAAAGGCACACTCTACAGTTCTTCTGGCCCTGGTCAGTCTGCAATTAAAGATTTTTTTTGTGTGGTCCAAGTCCCGGCTAGAGTACGGTTTCAACAGGTTTGTGCACATTTGAAAGGCCTCATCACCAACCATTACAAATGGCAGTGGTGGACCTTCGGTGTGGGGAAGAGGCCGTGGCATGGGGAAATTAAAATGGTTGCCATACAACCTACGGCCCATGTCCGAGTTCTTAAAGGTCTGAGAGTCATTGCCCCGGCCAAATGCCCCAATGTCCACCGCAATAAACCTGCAGTCTGCATCCGCAATGGCCATGAGTACCGTAGAAAAGTACTTTTTATAATTATAGTACTCAGTCAGAGCCACTTTTTGGGGGGTTTGTTATCCTGATGTGTTTCTCATCCACCGCTCCCAAACAGTTGGGGAAATTGCAGATTGTCAGGAATTGATCCGATATTTCGATCCACTTTTCCGCAGTGGGCAAGGGCATAAATTAAGAACAGAGAGCATCCCACAAAGCCCGGCAGGTGTCCACAACTATTCCCGACAAGGTGGAGATTCCAAGCTGGTACTGGAAGTGGAGTGAAGAGAGGGTCTCGACCAGAAGCCAGGAATCTGTAAAACAGAGAAAGAAAAATTGTAATTGTCCAGGCTTTGGCAAAACACTGACATGAAAAATACATCTGTACATGGCAGAACTATAATTCTGCAGGCTTTAAGTAAATGGCAGAAAAAAACAATACACGCATTGGTTTAATATTACGTACCGTAATGTGACGAGGAGCCGTTCCACAGGAGGAATCGCACGACGGAGCTGTGTGTCCTGTCTCCGGATGGCTCCTTCAACACGACCAAGCAAATCCCTGAAGCTTTCTTGGGACATCCGTGTATAGTCAGAAAATTTCGGCGGGTTTGCCTGGAGCTCGCTGAAGAGGGTGTGGTACGCTCCACGGCTCTCCCAGACTTCAATAATCGGATGTCTCCAAAAACGCCGCCGCTGCCGTCTTCGCTGTCTCTCTCTCGCCCTTTGCTGCTGGCAAGCAAAAGCAAAAGCCAGAAACAGCGCAATGTCCAGATCCAAGTTGAAGCGAAAACTCTCCCAACGCAGATCCATGGTTACACAGGAAACAGCAGCAAAATCTGAAGACTTCAGCTGAACTGGGTCTATTTAAAGAAGTTCCTTGACACTCGCCCACTGGTGTCCCATTGGTGGAGTCTCTTTCAATTATTTTCCTGCTGTGAAATGTGACACTAATGCGCCTAAAAATCGAAAACGCATGCAAAACGCTAGATAAACGCATGCAAACGCTACATTTTTTTGTCGTTATGCGTACATTGATGCATTAAAAAAACCGTTAGCTTGCAAGCGCTTGTATGCGTTTTGCAAGCGTTTTTAAATGCGCGCGATGCGCTGCGCAAAACCACGCAAATGTGAAATTAGCCTTACTGCAGATAAGCTGATTAACATGGACAGTGTAATAAAAGATAGGATGGCCATTACAATTATTTTTGGCAGTGCTATAAAAATACAATAACTAGCTGTAGGTCAGTAATAAAAGAAGCTCACAACAACAGTTTTGTAATAAAGTGCCGTAAAAGTCAACGATTCTTGCTCTTTATGGCCACAAAATGTTCCTTTGTAAGTGTTATGGGTATATATATATATATATATATATATATATATATACTGTATATCTACTATATAGTCATCTAATTCTGTCTGTAACGGAAATCCCGCGTTGCTGATTGGTCGCGCCCGGCCGGACGCGATCAATCAGCGACAGATGCACTCCGGCCGCGAATTTGAGCAGGATTTGAACCACGCCCGCCATCGCTATCGTCGGGAGATCAGAGGCGCTAGCGGAAGTACCCCGACCGGCGGCCTCCACGTAAACGCCAGTAGCAGCCTCCACGTACACCCAGCAGCAGCAGCCTCCACATATACCCCAGCAGCAGCCTCCACCTATACCCCAGCAGCAGCAACCTCCACGTATACCCCAGCAGCAGCAGCCTCCACATATACTACAGCAGCAGCCTCCACATATACCCCAGCAGCAGCCTCCACGTACACCCCAGCAGCCTCTATATACACCCCAGAAGTCTCTATATACACACCAGCACCAGTAGCCTCTATATACACCCCAGCAGCATCCTCTATATACACCCCAGCAGCCTCTATATACACCCCAGAAGCCTCTATATACACCCAAGCAGTCTCTATATACACCCCTGCAGCAGTAGCCTCTATATACACCCCAGCAGCAGCATCCTCTATATACACCGCAGCAGCCTCTATATACACCCCAGCAGCCTCTATATACACCCCAGAAGCCTCTATATACACCCCAGCAGCCTCTATATACACCCCAGCGGCATTGCATTATTCTTAAATCTTCATAAATAAACTACATACATATTCAAGAATACCCGATGCGTTAGAATCGGGCCACCATCTAGTATATATACAGTACAGACCAAAAATTTGGACACACCTTCTCATTCAAAGATTTTTCTGTATTTTCATGACTATGAGAATTGTAGAATAACACTGAAGGCATCAAAACTATGAGTTAACACATGTGGAATTATACATTACACTTTACAAAAAAGTATGGAACAACTGAAAATATGTCTTATATTCTAGGTTCTTCAAAGTAGCCACCTTTTGCTTTGATTACTGCTTTGCACGCAGAAAAGGTGAACGGATGGACTCAACATGCCTGGTTGCCACCGTGAAGCATGGAGGAGGTGGTGTGATGATGTGGGGGTGCTTTGCTGGTGACACTGTTGGGGATTTATTCAAAATTGAAGCGGTGAGCGGTCAAGCTCACCTCAAACCATCAAACCCAAAGCTGTGAGTTTACAGCTTTGACAAAGACCCTTAGAGGTCGAAACGCGTCGCTGGTAAAGCTAGTAGGCGCCAACTCTCCGTTGTTTGCATCTTGGAGGACACCGTTATGTGATGATCCATTTGGATAAGAATAAAGCATTGCACTTTTTAAGAAGCCGGACTGCTCCTTTTCTTCCTCTGCATTTCTGGATATTCCTTGTTTCATCTGTAAAGGTGGCTTGGATGCTTATCAAGCCTCGACCACCCTCCTTTCTGTTGGTATACAATCTTTGGGTGCTAGACTTAGGGCCCCATCTCACATAGCGAGATCACTAGCGAGATCGCTGCTGAGTTTTGTGACGCAACAGCGATCTCGCTATGTCTGACACGTACCAGCGATCAGGCCCCTGCTGTGAATCGCTGGTCGTGTCGGAAATGTCAGAACTTTTTTTTGATCACAGGTCTCCCGCTGGCCAGCACACATCGCTGCGTGTGGCAGGCAGGAGACCAGCGATCAGTGATCAGCGATCAACCCGATGTGTACATTAGATACCAGCGCGCTTCTGCAGGGGAGCTGGTAACCAAGGTACACATCGGGTTTCCAGGCAAACCCAATGTGTACCTTGGTTACCAGCTCCCTGCATCAGTGGGCTGGCATCCAACGTACACTGCGGGTTACTAAGCTGCCAGACACACCAGCGATCCTGACAAGTTCATATCGTTGTCGGGATAGCTGTTGCATCGTTACGTGAGATGGGGCCCTTAGGGTGGAGACCTCCATGCATGGTGAAGAGCTTTCATGTCTTTACATCTGTAGCTTCCATCTCTTCTTTTGATCAGCACACTATGCCAGCAGGGTATCTGATAACTGGCAGGGCATATGTATTGATGGCGTGAATTTTACTCTTCCCATTGAGCTGGCTCTTCAGGACCTGTCTTAAGGGTATGCCACACTAAACAACATCGCTAACGGGATCGCTAAAAAACGTCACTATTTAGCGATCCCGTTAGCGATGTTGTTGTGTGCGGCATCTACCAGCGACGAGGCCCCTGCTGTGATCTCGTTCATCACAGCGATCGTTCCGGACCCTATTTTCGTCGCTGGCGCCCCGCTGGTAAGTATCTAATCGCTGAGTGTGGCACCTTTTTTAGCGATTTAGCGGTACTTTTGTACCGCTAAAGTCGTTAAGGAGATCGCTAACCGCGATAGCGTCCTAACGACATCGCTAAAATAGGTAGCTACTAGCGATATAGAAACAATCCCGCTAGCGATCTCATTAGTATGCGACGCTAACGAGATCGCTAGCGGGATTGTGTAGTGTGGCAGTACCTTTACTCTTTGATGGTATTTGGATGTTGCTGCTTTCCTTACCTCCTCATCATGGTTACCGTATCCCTGTGGGATGCCGAGGTACTTTATAGCATGTCTGTATATCTGCTATGTGCACTGCTGGTAACTCCACTTTATCAGTCTTGACTGCCTTGCCTCTCTTTATTACCAACCGGCCGCTCTTCTCCTGTCCGAAGGACTCATAAAGAGAGAGAAAGCTATATAAAGCTATATATATATATATATATATATATATATATATAATTTTTTTTATAGATGTGATTTATATGATGGACATTGGACCAACAATTTAATTAATGGGTAATAACTGAATTGTTGTTTCTGTATATTAACCTAAACGTTGCTGGGATTTCTTGGTAATCCAATCCATTTAATAGGGATGACCAAAGCTTGTGCTTCGGTCCAGTAATAAATAAGAGTAATTCTCCATATAGTACTTTTGGATGTTCAGTGGATATAGAGTTTACACACTCCTATTAAAATGCCAGGTTTTTGTCAGGAAAAAAAATCATACCAAGGAGTCTTTTTTTATCCACTGAAATTAAGAACTTGCTATGTCTGGTTAAATGTAACATGTTTCTATTTCTTTCAGTTTGGTGTGTTCTAATATTAAGCAATTGTAAAAACAATTTGATTTTTCTTAAAGAAACACATCTGTACAACCACACAGTTTCTTGACTTGTGCTTTATCAGAAAGGGTCATGCATGACAAAGTGATTTAAATTGGTATTCACATTTCAGACATTTATTGGCATATTGATTTGTGCCATAAATGTCTGCTGTGCATTATCATGATTGAGGAAGTGGCCGCACATTTCTGACTCTGTCCACTCACTTCTATTTTTCTAAAATAGCCAAGCACATGTGGTCTACTATACTCAGAAGTCCTATAGAATAGAATGTGAGAGCTGCCCATATGAAGCCATCTCTCCATTCCCAGCAACGTGTGACAGCTCCAATTTAAGATTAATGGAGGTCTCATTTCTGAAGCAAATGCAATAAATATTATGTTTTTCCTTGAAGTCAGGATAATGAGCCTGTAAGGAGTGGCTGCAGCCAACCTTTGAGAACACTGTGCCATAGTACCCCTAGCAAGGAGCACTGTTAACGTGGATTTAGGAGTCACTTATGAACGTAGTCATTTAAAAAAGGAATGGATACTGGAGTGCATGTTAGGTTCACTGCATGCATCACGGCAAAGACTCATGAACACAGCTAAAGAGCGAAGAACAGTAAAGAAGCTTCTAGAGTGAGATGGCATGCTTGAGAACTACTCACATGGGATGTTGAAGAGTTGATCTGATGGCCTGCTAGGGAGACTGAAAGTCACTACCACATGTAAGTCAATTGCCGGAAGGGTCGGAGTCTTGATGCAGCAAAGAGAGAAGCTATAACTGATGTGACAAACATATAGTCTGGATAGCTGGAGACCACACCTGAAATAGAAGGCTACAATGTAGACCATGGCAATAGAGTGAAGGCCTTGAGAAAGCATTGATAGATTTGTAGTTCTGGACTTTCAGTAATATTGCTATTCAGTCCCTCATAATGATCTTTCAGAACTGTATTGAAACCCAAAGAGGAAATTCCTAAAGATTTCCGGATCTCCCAGTTCGTAGACTAAACCATTATTGACCCAATACTTGAGTCAGAGTTGTAATATAGCCGTGAGAATGAGCCCCATGATTGAAAAAATGCAGTTCGCCTAATAATAAGCCAAATGGGACAGCTCTATACCCAGTGTGCTGATAGTCTTACATTAAAACTGTACAATCCAAGACTTTGGTGCCTGAAGGTCATAGATATCAGGCCATTCTAAATAAAATTAATTTTCATTATGGCCTGTGACAGGTGTAATCATTACACATTACCCTTTCTATTCAGCATAACACAATACATTGTCATAAAATATATACGTGCTTGTCAAATCTGCCATAATATGACATAAAATGTTTCCTACCTGCCTATAAATCCAGCTTTTTGTCCTCACATATAGCGCTCATAAAGAAAATGCTAAAACCAAACAATAAAAAATTACTGCAACCACTTCAGTTTTGCTCTCAGCTGCTGTTTTAAAGCAAAAAATTCTGTTTATTTTTATGTTAATCATAATCCAGTTTGTTAATCTCTGAAGGCAAATATTATAAAAATGATCTGCAGTAAACTGACCGGCATGACACTTAGGCAGAAAGGCAACTTAGTTGTTTGGGTCCAGATTTCTCATATTATTCCGGATGTACTTCCATGCTGGATGCTTTTCTCTGTGCTGCTTCTGTTCTCCTAAAGAGTGCTCTGCCGCATTTAATTAATATAAGTCAACAGCTGTTAAATGGTATATAGACCCGATGTTCCCCTCATGTATCACCGCACAGGCATGCTGATTTCTCTACCTAAATCTGCACACATTAACAGAAATTGTCCATCTAATGACAGAATGAAAGTTAAACCGAAATAAATGGATCAGAAAGTGCCTCTCTTAATTGAAATATATTCGCAGATCAGCCTATCCATTTCTCTGCATGCTTTAAGTACACAACCCAGACTGTGAAAGCAGCGTAGAGGGAATGCTCTCATGTTATCTGTCATGGCTTGATTGATATAACTACAGGTGCTTCTCACAAAATTAGAATATCATCAAAAAGTTAGTTTATTTCAGTTCTTCAATACAAAAAGTGAAACTCATATATTATGTAGAGTCATTACAAACAGAGTGGTCTATTTCAAGTGTTTATTTCTGTTAATGTTGATGATTATGTCTTACAGCCAATGAAAACCCAGAAGTCATTATCTTAGTAAATTAGAATACTTTATAACACCAGCTTGAAAAATGATTTTAAAATCCGAAATGTTGGCTTACTGAAATGTATGTTCAGTAAATGGACTCAATACTTGGTCGGGGCTCCTTTTGCATCAGTTTCTGCATCAATGCGGCGTGGCATGGAGGCGATTAGCCTGTGGCACTGCTGAGGTGTTATGGAAGCCCAAGTTGCTTTGATAGCAGCCTTCAGCTCATCTGCATTGTGGGGTCTGGTTTCTCTCATCTTCCTCTTGACAATACCCCATAGATTGTCTATGGGTTAAGGTCAGGTGAGTTTGCTGGCCAATCAAGCACAGTGATACTGTTGTTTTTAAACCTGGTATTGGTACTTTTAGCAGTGTGGACAGGTGCTAAGTCCTGCTGGAGAATGAAATTTTCATCTCCAAAAAGCTCGTCGACACAGGGAAGCATGAAGTGCTCTAAAATTTCCTGGTAGACTGCTGTGCTGACTTTGGTCTTGATAAAACACAGTGGACCTACACAAGCAGATGACATGGCTCCCCAAACCATCATTGATTGTGGATACTACAGTTTATGATTAAGGCTGTTTGCTGAAACGCGTCGATTTGCCCATCCAGGTGTCGGGTGATATTCAGTTTTTATGTCCTTGGATAGTTCCAATAAAGTTTTTTCATTTTTATATCAGCTTCACTGGTTTCATCGCTGGAGGATCCCCTTCCTTTTTTTTTCTTCACACATGACTGACATCTGAGACTGAGACAACTCTGTGTGAGTTGTCTGGCATTTCTATAGTGATGAGATCCCACCTAATTTATGTGTGCGTGTCTCCAGAAGCATGAGCTGGGCATAATGTACACTACAGCATACTGGTCACTTCAACATACTGGTCAATACAATGGCAGTTTGCAATTTTCACTCAGCAACATCCATTACTCTTGTTTCTGGAAAACACTCATGGAGTCAAAATCGTCACTACACATGTAGATAAAAGCTCAAAGTGGTATAATTCCAAAATGGGGTCACTTAAGCTGGCATTCTGCTTTTCTAGCACTTAGGGGCTCTATTTATGGAATCTGCAAACTATTCTAAGAAAATCTGCACACCAGGAGGGAAATAGCGCTCCGTCCCTCCCGAGTCTCGCCGTGTTGCTAAGCAGTACTATACAGCCACATATGGGGTATTTCTACATGTGGCAGAAATTGTGCACTGTGCCTCAAAAGTATGTTTCAACCATATATTGGGTATTGGTGAACTCAGCAGAAATTGCACAAGAAATTTTGGGGTCCATTTTCTCCTGTTAACCTTGAGAAAATGAAAATTTGGAGCTAAAAACATTTTTGTCAGAAATATGTGATTTTTTTAATTTTCACGGCTCAATGTTATAAATTTCTGTAAAGCACCTGGGGTTTTAAGGTGCTCAGCACACATATAGATAAGTTCCCTGAGGGCTATAGTGTCACTTGTTTGGAGTTTTCACTGTTTAGGCACATCAGGGGTCTCTAAATGCGACATGGCATCTGCTAATTATGTCATCAAATTTTATATTCAAAAAGTCAAATGACGCTCTTTCCCTTCCGGGCCCTGTTGTACGGTCCAACAGTGGTTTTCCCTCACATATGGGTTTTCAGCATGCTCAGGAGAAATTGCTCAACAAATTTTATGGTCCATTTTCTCCTTTTACCCACGTGAAAGTAAAAAAAATTGGGTCTAAAGAAAAATTTTGGTAAAAAAAAGACAAATGTCTGTTTTTTTCCTTCCACATTCCATTAATTCCTGTGAAGTTCCTGAAGGGTTGATAAACTTCTTAAATGTGGTTTTCAGCATCTTGAGGGGTGCAATTTTTAGAATGGTGTCATTTTTTGGTATTTTTTGTCATATAGGCCCCTCAAAGTAATTTCAAATGTGATGTCATCACTAAAAAAAAGGGTTTTATAAATTTTGTTGTAAAAATGTGAAATACTAGTCAACTTTTCACACATAACTTCATAACAGAAAAAAATGTTGTTTCACAAATTGTTCTGATGTAAAGTAGACATGTGGTAAAATTTATTTATTATCTATTTTGTGTGACATCCTTCTCTGATTTATAGTTATAAAAACTAAAAGTTTGAAAATTGCTACATTTTCAAAATTTTTCCAAAATTTCTGATTTGTTCACAAATAAAAGTAAGTCATATCAAAGAAACTTTACCACTATCATGATGTACAATGTTTTATGAAAAAACATTCTCAGACACAGAGGGATCCATTGAAGCGTTCCAGAGTTATGACCTCACAAATAGACAATGGTCAGAGCTGAAGAAATTGTCTGGGACAGACAATTTGTCCGTGAAGAGGTTAAACCATGTAAAAAATAAATAAATAAAATTGTCAAAATTGTGGTGATTCGGTCACCTCATCTGCACCAAAAAAATGGAACAAAAAAGATTCAAAGGGATAAGAAACAAAATTCTTGAAGTTGCTCAAAAATGTTGCAACTTTTAGCGCTTTCACACAAGTTTCACCTAGCTTTGCGAACTCAGTGGAGCTGGGATGAGACAAGGGTGAAACGAGGTTGTGAAGCCACAGCTCATCTAATTTATTATGAACTCTGAACAGAAATCTTACTTAGGCCGGAGTCACACTAGCGAAAAATACAGACGAGTGCTATGCGAGAAAAAATCGCATAGCACTCGGACCAATGTTAATCTACGAGGCAACTCCCATCAGCCGATTTTTTCTCGTGACTGCTGACGTCACTTAGGCTGCGCAGACTCCCCACTTGACCCGCGGTGAACTGACAGTGTGGAGAAAAAGATTTCACATGCGGATTGCTTTACAGCTGAGCGCGGTAGCATTAGCACCGGTCCCTGTTGTAAACTATTTAACCCCTTGTGATGGATTGCAGCGGGGGACCTGATTGAACGCAGAGAGGTATGGATATTGTTGTTTTTTTATTTTTTTTTGGTTATAGGAGAACAAGGGATTCAGTTGGATTGGCAGCATATTAAATTTGGTCAAAAACTTTGTGTAATTATTTCATTAACCCCTTAGTGACAGAGCCATTTTGCAGCTTAATGACCGGGCCAATTTTTACAATTCTGAACACTGTCATTTTATGAGGTTATAACTCTGGAACGCTTTAACGAATCCAGCTGATTCTGAGATTGTTTTTTCGTGACAGATTGTACTTCACGTTAGTGGTAAAAAATTTTTTATATGACTTGCTTTCATTTATGAAAAAAACAGAAATCTGGCGAGAATTTAGAAAATTTTGCAATTTTCAAACTTGAAATTTTTATGCCCTTAAATCAGAGAGATATGTCACACAAATTTCTTAATAAATAACATTTCCCTCATGTCTACTTTACATCAGCACAATTTTGGGAACAAAATTTTCTTTTGTTACAAAGTTATAAGGGTTAAAAGTTGACCAGCGATTTCTCATTTTTACAACATCATTTTTTTTTAGGGACCACATCACATTTGAAGTCACTTTGAGGGGTCTATATGATAGAAAATACCCCAAAGTGACACCATTCTAAAAACTGCACCCCTCAAGGTGCTCAAAACCACATTCAAGAAGTTTATTAACCCTTCAGGTGCTTCACAGGAGCTGAAGCAATGTGGAAGGAAAAAATTGACATTTAACTTTTTTTGCAAAAGCTTTACTTCGGAACCAATTTTTTGTATTTTCACAAGTGTTAATAGAAAAAATGAACCACAAAATTTGTTGTGCAATTTCTCCTGAATACGCTGATACCCCATATGTGGGGGTAAACCACTTTTTGGGCGCATGGCAGAGGTCACAAGGGAAGGAGCGCCGTTTGACTTTTTAAATGCAGAATTGGCTGGATGCCATGTCGCGTTTAGAGAGCCCCTGATGTGCCTAAACAGTGGAAACCCCCAACAAGTGACCCCATTTTGGAAACTAGACCCCTTAAGGAAGATGTGTGGTGAGCACTTTGAACCTCCAAGTGCTTCACACAAGTTTATAGCGTAGAGCCGTGAAAATAAAAAATCATATTTTTTCCACAAAAATGATCTTTTCACCCAAATTTTTATTTTCCCAAAGGTAACAAGACCCCAAAAGTTTTTGTGCAATTTGTCCTGAGCATGCTGATACCCCATATGTGGGGGTAAACTACTGTTTGGGTGCATGGCAGAGCTTGGAAGGGAAGGAGCGCCGTTTGACTTTTTCAACGCAGAATTGGCTGGACGCCATGTCGCGTTGTAGAGGCCCTGATGTTCTAAACAGTGGAAACCCCCCACAAGTGACCCCATTTTGGAAACTAGACCCCCTAAGGAACTTATCTAGATGTGTGGTGAGCACTTTGAACCCCCAAGTGCTTCACAGAAGTTTATAACGCCCTGGCGTGAAAATAAAAAATCATATTTTTCCACAAACCTGATCGTTTAGTCCCCAATTTTTATTTTCCCAAGGGTAACAGGAGAAATTAGACCACAAAAGTTGTTGTCCAATTTGTCCTGAGTACGCTGATACCCCATACGTGGGGGGGGGACCACTGGTTGGGCTCACGGCAGGGCTTGGAAGGGAAGCAGCGCCGTTTGACTTCTTCAAACCAAAATTGGCTGGAATTGAGATTGAAATAATATATTCCGGCACTCCAAACGTTTGTAAGATGCAAAGAATAAGTCTTTATTGAAGACGATGATAGCTCATTTATGAAAATGTATATCCAGGAAACAATAATGCATACAAGTATATTACAGGTACACCATTTCTCAACGTTTCGGCATTTCACGCCTTTTTCAAGAGGTACCTTTTACTTAAGTAGCATATCAAAGTGAAGAGGGAGACGTCCAGCGACTTTCACTGCGGCGGTGAGCTGCAGTGAGCATCCCCGTTATTCTTCTTCTACTATTATTGGAATTGAGATTGGACACCATGTCGCGTTTGGAGAGCCCTTGATGCGCCTAAACAGTGGAAACCCCCCACAAGTAACACCATTTTGGAAACTAGACCCCCTATGGAACTTATCTAGATCTGTTGTGAGCACTTTGAACCCCCAAGTGTTTCACAAAAGTTTATAATGCCTGGGTGTGAAAAAAAAAAAACAATTTTCCACAAAAATGATTTTTTAGTCCCAAATTTTTGATTTTTCACAAGGAAATTGAACCCTAAAAGTTGTTGTCCAATTTGTCCTGAGTACGCTGATACCAAATATGTGGGGGGGGAACTGTTTGGGTGCACGGCAGGGCTTGGAAAGGAAGTAATAACGTTTTGGAATGCAGATGTTGATGGGGGTCATGTTCAATTTGCAGTGCCCCAGATGTGCCTAAACAGTGGAAAACCCCCACAAGTGACCCCATTTTGGAAACTAGACCCCCTAAGTAACTTATCTAGATCTGTGGTGAGCATTTGAACCCCCATGTGTTTCACAAAAGTTTATAATGCCTGGGTGTGAAAAAAAAAAACAATTTTCCACAAAAATGATTTTTTAGTCCCAAATTTTTGATTTTTCACAAGGAAATTGGACCCCAAAAGTTGTTTTCCAATTTGTCCTGAGTACGCTGATACCAAATATGTGGGGAGGGAAACTGTTTGGGCGCACAGCAGGGCTTGGAAAGAAGTAATAACGTTTTGGAATGCAGACATTGATGGGGGTCATGTTCTGTTTGCAGTACCCCAGATGTGGAACAGTGGAAAACCCACACAAGTTACCCCATTTTGGAAACTAGACCCCCTAATGAACTTATCTAGATGTGTGGTGAGCACTTTGAACCCCAAAGTGCTTCACAGAAATTTATAAACGCAGAGCCGTGAAAATAAAAAATTATTTTTTTCCTCAAAAATGATTTTTTTAGCCAGCTATTTTTTATTTTCCAAAGGGTAACAAGAGAAATTAGAACCCCAAAATTGGTGTGCAATTTGTCCTGAGTACGCTGATACCCCGTATGTTGGGGTAAACCACTGTTTGGGCGCACGGCAGAGCTCGGAAGGGAGGGAGCGCTATTTGACTTTTTGAACTCCACGTCGTGTTTGGAGACCCCCTGATGTGCCTAAATAGTGGAAACCCCTCAATTCTAGCTCCAACCCTAACCCCAACATACCCCGAACCCTAATCCCAACTCTAACCCTAATCCTAACCCTAATCCCATCCCTAATTCCAACTCTAATTGTAACCCTAACCCTAATTGTAACCCTATCCCTAATTATAACCCTAAGGCTAGGTTCATTTTGCATTTTACCTGCCCGTTCAACACATAGCGTTGACGGGCTGGTAACGGTATAGCATAACGCGATCGCGTTATGCTATACACGCTAGCGCAGAGGAATTAGCAGATGATTCATCTGCGCTAGGGGTGACGGAGCCCAGACGCTGCAGGCCGCGTCCGAGGCTCCATCACTGAATGATGACACATCGCGAACGCATGCGTCGCGATGCGCCCTCAAATGGGGGTGAATGGCAGCGTTAACGGACTGCGTTATACTGCGGTGTAACGCAGTCCGTCTAACGGACTGCCATAACGCAGTATGAACCCAGCCTAACCCTAACCCTAATTATAACCCTAACTCTAGCCCTAGCCCTAACCCTAGCCCTAACCCTAACCCTAATGGAAAAATTAAAATAAATATAATTTCTATATTTTATTATATGTCCCTAACTAAGGAGGTGATAATGGGGGGGTTATGTACTGTTTTTTCTATTTTGATCACTGTGATAGTTTATCACAGTGATCAAAATGTACTTTTAGGAGAATGAATGAAACATTTTTTGAATCTGCCGGGAAGAAGACCCGAGAAGATCACAGCACAGGGGTACCTGCCGGAGGACACCGGGAGGTACGGGGGGTTTCGGGGGTACTGGGGACCCTAATTCTCTCCCCTCTGATGTGCGATCACATCAGAGGGGAGAGAAATCATTTTTTTTTTTTTTTTTTGCGGTCGCCGTTATACTCAGTATAATGGTGATCGCGACACCGGGGTCGGTAAATACCGACCCGGATCATGATCTCTGGGGTCTAGGCTACCCTCGGCAGCCGAGACCCCAGAGAAAATTGCCCAAGCCCCCCCAGCACATCGCGGCCTCAAAGATGGCAGCGCCCCGGGGGACACCGGAGGGCCCGGGGGCCACATGGAGGGGATCGGGGGCCACAAGAGGGGGATCGGGGACCCTTTTTCTCTCTCCTCTGATGTCCGATCACATCAAAGGAGAGAGAAATTAAATGGCACATCATTTTTTTTTTGTTGCGATCGCCGTTATAGGTTAATAATGGCGATCGCAACTTCGGGGTCGGTAAAAACCAACCCCATTCATGTTCTCTGGGGTCTCGGCTACCCCCGGTAGCTGAGACCCCGGAGAAAATGCACCTCTGGGGGGCGCTATTCACTTTTTCCACAGTGCCGTTAATTACCCTTAATGACCGCCGTTAAAAGGCGTATCGGCGGTCGTTAAGGGGTTAAAATAATTTTTAATTAATGTTTGTGTCTTCTTTAACCCTTTACTACTATAGGATTAATAATGGATAGTTGTCTTATTGACACCTCTCCATTATTAACCCGGATTAATGTCACCTTTCAATAGCAAACTGACATTAACCCCTTATTAACCCATGAGCCACCACTAAAGGCAATGGGAATAGAGAGGCTAATTGCCAAGAAAGGCCCATCTTATAGATGTGCCTTTTCTGGGGTGGCTGGGGCCAGATGTTTGTAGCCAGGTGGGGCCCAAAAACCATTTTCCCTCTGTAGGCTAATAATATCAGTCCTCAGTCACTGGCTTTCCCTCTCTGGAGGAGAAAATACCACAGAAGTCCAAGCATTTTTTTTCAATGAATTTACCCGTTAATTTAACACCTACATGTCCCAAATTTCTCACATATAAACTAATCTAATTACCATATATACTCATGTATAAGCCGACCCGTGTATAAGCCGACCCCCCTAATTTTGCCACAAAAAACTGGGAAAACGTATTGCCTCGCGTATAAGCCTAGGGTGGAAAATGATTATGCCCCCATATGATGCTCCACAGATTATGCCCCCATATGCTGCACAGATTATGCCCAATATGCTCCACAGATTATGCCCCCATATGCTCCAGATTATGCCCCCATATATTCCACAGATTATGCCCCCATATGATCCACAGATTATGCCCCCATATGCTCCAGATTATGCCCCCATATGTTCCACAGATTATGCCCCCATATGCTCCAGATTATGCCCCATATGTTCCACAGATTATGCCCCCATATGCTCCATATTATGCCCCCATATGTTCCACAGCTTATGCCCCCATATGCTCCAGATTATGCCCCCATATGCTCCAGATTATGTCCCCATATGCTGCACAATTATGCCCCATAGTATAGGCCTCATATGCTGCTGCTGCAAAAAAATGACATACTCACCTCTCGTCGCTGGGGGCCAGGTGCCGGTGTCCTGAGCAGGCGGTGACAGCGGCGCACTATGGGGGACAGGTGCCGGTGTCACCGCTATCTCAGGACCCCGGCACCTGAGATATTTACCTGTCCTCTCTGCACCGCTGCGCTGCTCCCCCTCGGTCTGACTCCTCTGGCTGTGAATGATCTGGCAGGGGGCGGGGCACGCACTAATGACGCCATCGCGCCCTCTGCCTGAACATTCACAGCCAGAGGAGTCAGACCGAGGAGCAGCGCAGCGGTGGACCGGGGACAGGTAAATATAGCTATACTCACCCCTCTGCCGCGCGTCCCTGCAGCCTCTCCTCTTCTCCCGGCGCTCTCTGCAGCGCTTCAGTCCTGCAGCGGTCACGTGCTACCGCTCATTAAAGTCATGAATATGTGCATATTCATGACTTTAATGAGCGGTACCATGTGACCGCTGCAGGAAGGAGCCGGAGATCGTGGGAGAAGCAGGGGGGCTGCAGAGACCGCGCCGGCGGAGGGGTGAGTATGATCTGACACCCCCACTCCCCCTCCCCCGCCGACCCCCGTATATGACCCACGTATAAGCCGAGAGGGGGACTTTCAGCCCTAAAAAATGGGCTGAAAATCTTGGCTTATACATGGGTATATACGGTATTAGTCAAAAAAATTTATAAAACTAAATGAAATGAAATGGTTTACTGTATGTAAACCATGTGTCATTTCATGTGATTTTACAGAAGCTGGCAATTGATTTAGCCGGCTATTATGCTATGTAGAACTTTATGAACTATAAATATACATATACATACTGTATATATGTGTCTCAATGTAATGTATACATATATATGTCTTCTACGTTTATATTTCTATTCTTTCATTTGTGTTTTAAAAACTGTCATTGGGATCCATTATATGTCCATTTTGCAAGCCGGCGATAAAATCTCGCCATATGAATGCAAGACGGATGTCACATGGATGCTTAGATGCGAGAAAATCGCTTCCTCGCATTATAATCGGATGATATACGGATCACTGTTCATGAAACATTTGAGCAATTCTGGTCCGTGAAAAACGAACCATATTTTTATTCGTTGTGTGTGACTCCAGCCTTAAGTTTCTGATCCTATTAAATTTGTAGCAAGGCAGACACAGAGACGCACACCACTACCTCGCTTGAATCATTACGAGATGTAAACTTAATGAGCTAAGTACCTCGCATTCCACCCTGATCGCTCCTCAAAACTGGCATGGAAATTAATAGTGGTGTGCAAGAAATATATATGTGCAAAAAAAAATGTGTTTTTGTTGAACTCTAATTTAGCTTAACTATATATTAAAATTACTGCTACAAGATTGGTATCACTCATATTTGGCTCCCAGCAGTTTAAGGCCTCACTTAAACGTAAGTGATTTATGTATGTGTTCTATCCGTGGTTTTCACAAATAGAACAGGTACTCATTATGGCCAATATGTCTGTCCATGAAAAAATCACTGTAATATGTTTGTTTTTAATCTGAATTACAGATAAAAATTGCTAATACAAGTCTAAGGATAGCAAAAGACTGCCTGCCACTTCCAAAAAAAGACAGCTTGCACTTTTTCACATTTAAGAGAACCTCTCCTTTACTGAAAGTCTACAATTATATGGGCAGGTAGGATCAAGCTCTATCAAGTCTATGGGTCCATGAAAATCCCTGACAGCACATGGTTGACATCAGTGTACAGTCCATGTGCTGCCTGTCGGTGATTAAAATTGTAATTGTTAGGAGAAGCTTTGCACTTTATTTATTTTTTCATTTTTTCATAAGTGAAAATAGCTGAGGAAAAACTGCTGGTAAAAACTGACATACTGACTAAACACTGATGATATTGAGATCAAAAACACTGCTGAAAATTCTATTGTTTTTTGCATATGTGAAAAATCATGGCCATCTGAATAATGAAAGTTATGAAAACAGAACCTAAAAAAAGCAGCAAGCACTCATATAGCTATGCTGATGGAAAAACATAAAAGTTATGGCTCTTGGAATATGTGGAGGAAAAAACAAAAAGTGAAACAATGAAAAATCGCCTTCTCCTTCAGGGGTTAATAGTAATACATGTATTTGAAAATGAGATTTATAAAACATTTCAGTAAAGGTACGCTCACACTAGCGTGTACAAAAATCGGGCCCGGTCTCATGTGGCATGATTTTTTTCTCACTTGTCATCTGTGTGCTGTCTGTATGGAATATGTTTTTTTATTCAGCAGCTTTTAATGTTTTGCACAATCATGTACAGTTTCATATGCGGCAGAATTGTAATGTATACTGATGGATGGTCTGTATGACCTGCAATTTTTTTTCTCTCACTGCACCAATTTCAAAGTGAAATCATAGAACGCTGCGATTTATCTCTCATGCGGAATACATTTGAGAAAATATACTCAGATCTGCACCGTCTCACTGAATAACATTGGTCCTAAAGCAATCCATTTTTTTCATACACTGCACTAGTCCAATTTAAATGCTAGTGTGAGCGAGCCCTAACACAGCTTTCAGCAGATCAGTAAGAGCTTCAGAGATACTCGGTGAGAATCAGCTAAAGGTAAATGTCTTTTCTACTCTAAGATGAAATCATCTGTTAGTTAAAATAAATCTTTGTATTACAATAAATTTGATGGAGTTCAGGGGCCGTGGTTGTCCTATTAGGAAACATTGAGCGGAGTCTTACAGGTTACATCAACATTACTGTAATATTACAGCACTTGTTCCATTTAAGTAGGCCTGCAGAAGGTTTTCTATGCGCAACACTAACAACTCTGCGACACTTTGTCAGGGTATTAAAACCCAAGGGAAATGGACCAAGAATGATGGATGACGGTGTGAAATATGTTTGTCACTCCATTGGGAAAGGAATTAATCAAGTGTCAAAACTGCTAAAGACTGCAGAGAAGCCTTCAGAGAGGGACAAGCCAGTATGCTGAAAACATCTCAGACATATCCTGATTGTTGCATAGGAGTGGCGGGTCTGGGATATGGAGCTAAGGATAAAACTTTGGTCATTCACTTATGGACTTTATATAAGTTGTAAATGCAACATAAACAGATTATTGAAGTGCAAGTGGATTCAGGCTTGGACTGGGCAAAAAGGTAGTAGATGAGTTTACCGGTGGGTTCCTGTGAAGGAGTAAGCCCCCGGAACCAATTACCTACATTACCAGTGCTTGGCAGACTGCACTCAATGCACTATATATACAGGGTGGGACATTTATATGGATACACTTAAATAAATTGGGAATGGTTGATAATATCAACTTCCTGTTTGTGGCACAATAGTATATGGGATGGGGAAAACTTTTCAAGATGGGTGGTGACCATGGCAACAATTTTGAAGTTGGCCATTTTGGATCCAACTTTACTTTTTCCAATGGGAAGAGGGTCATGTGGCACATCAAACTTATTGAGAATTTCACAAGAAAAACAATGGTGTGCTTGGTTTTTAACGTAAATTTATTCTTTCATGAGTTATTTACAAGTTTATGACCACTTATAAAATGTATTCAAAGTGCTGCCTATTGTGTTGGATTGTCAATGCAACCCTCTTCTCCCACTCTTTACACACTGATAGCAATACCGCAGAAGAAATGCTAGCACAAGCTTCCAGTATCAGTTGTTTCAGATGCTGCACATCTCATATCTTCACAGCATAGACAATTGCCTTCAGATGACCCCAAAGATAAAAGTCTAATGGGGTCAGATTGAGAGACCTTGGTGGCCATTCAACTGCAGCAGAGGCTATTAGCCACGCAACCTTTTTCCTGTCTCTCCTACATGGATGAGCTAGGGATGGGAATGAGGAGGAAGAGAGGGAGAAGGAGGAGGAGATGGAGAGTCATCATCATGGTGGAGACAGGGAAGTGTTTGTTGTATGGAGATAGGCATATGTGGCCGACTTTATGTATCGCTGCCTTTCTTGTGACCCTTGTGTTACATTCATCTTGAAAAAAAGAGTACTGGTTGTTCATCTTGCTAGTCCCACACTACAAGGAGAACTTTGCATCACTTCTTCCTAAGTTGGAGAGGTCTTCTAAAATGGTGCTATACCAGAAAGCCATTGCGGAAAATATTTTAAAAATATACCGATCAGACAATGCTAGCAGCAGGGGGCAAGCTTGTCTGAATGAGTTTTTAGTGCCTCCGGTGGGGTCATAGCAGACAGGCGCTTTCACCTATCAGCAGAGAATGCAGAAAGGCTCACTCTCATAAAATTGAACAAAGGCTGTGTTAGCCCACACTTTTCCAGATCACTAGATGACCGCAGCACATAAAGTGTTTGTAATATTCAATATTTTAATGAAGCCCGCCAGCTGTTATATTGCAGAGCTCTATGGATGACCCTAAACAAATTTTCTGTCTGGCTTTGCACTTTCTGAAAAGCCTTTATGACTGTAAAAGTTTATCAACTACACTTTCAAACTATTTTCATTCAAAATGTTCTTATTGATTAAATGACTCATCCATACAGTTTAACATGGTTATTGTTGCATTATGGTGGTATGTAAATTGTACAAAAAGTATAAAAGATAATTCGGGATTACATTACTCATTCATTCAGTATTAAGTGATCTATGTCACATCTGTGTGGTATATAACAGTAGAAAAAAGCATTTGAAAATGTTGCTTGTTTCATCACATTTCTTACCCATATAATATTCCGTCTTTTGGGGTACATTTCTCAGCCATACAGTATTACGTGTTCTTGAGTACATTTTGTTGGTATATGACACTCCAAAACTTGTTCAAAATTTATTGGTTTTAAATTGCTCGCACTTACAGTATTACATCTTCTTGGGTACATTTAGTTACTATGTAAGCCTCCAAAAACTTGTTGAAAATGTATCAGTATCATATTACTCACCCATAGGGTATTACATCTTCTTTGATACATTTTGTTGGTGTAAAAGCCTCAAAAAACTTGTTCAAAATGTATCGGTAACATATTACTCACCCGGAGGGTATTACATTTTCTTTGGTACATTTTGTTGCTATAAATCCTCAAAAACCTTAGTAAAAAATACAGTATATCGGCATTGTAATGCTCATTCATAGACTATTTTGTGGTCTGGAATACATTCCATGGGAATATAACTCTCAAAAAAATTGTTTAAATGTTTATCGTTATTTTATTGCTCACCCATAGACTATTCCGTGGTCTGGAGTACATTTAGTTGCTGTATACAGTAAGCTTAAAAAAAAATTGTTCAAAAGTTTATCATTATATTGCAAACTCATATGGCATTCTGTGGTCTGAATTATATTTCGTTGCTATAAAACCCCCAAAAAACTTGTTAAAAATGTATCGGTATTATATTTCTCACCCATAGGGTATTACATCTTCTTGGGTACATTTCGTTGCTATATAAGCCTCTAAAAACTTGTTCCAAATTTATCAGCATTATTTTGCTCATCTACAGTACAGATCAAAAGTTTGGACACTTCTTCTCATTTAAAGATTTTGCTGTATTTTCATGACTATGAAAATTGTAAATTCACACTGAAGGCATCAAAACTATGAATTAACACGTGAAATTATATACTTAACAAAAAAGTGTGTAACAACTGAAATTATATTCTAGGTTCTTCAAAGTAGCCACCTTTTGCTTTGATGACTGCTTTGCACACTCTTTGCATTCTCTTGATGAGCTTCAAGAGGTAGTCACCGGAAATGGTTTTCACTTCACAGTTGTGCCCTGTCAGGTTTAATAAGTGTGATTTCTGGCTTTATAAATGGGGTTGGGACCATCAGTTTGGTTGTGCAGAAGTCTGGTGGATACACAGCTGATAGTCCTACTGAATAGACTGTTAGAATTTGTATTATGGCAAGAAAAAAGCAGCTACGTAAAGAAAAACGAGTGGCCATCATTAATTTAAGAAATGAAGGTCAGTCAGTCTGAAAAATTGGGAAAACTTTGAAAGTGTCCCCAAGTGCAGTTGCAAAAACCATCAAGCGCTAAGCGCTACAAAGAAACTGGCTCACATGAGGACCGCCCCAGGAAAGGAAGACCAAGAGTCACCTCTGCTTCTGAGGATAAGTTTATCCGAGTCACCAGCCTCAGAAATCGCAGGATTACAGCAGCTCAGATTAGAGACCAGGTCAATGCCACACAGAGTTCTAGCAGCAGACACATCTCTATAACAACTGTTAAGAGGAGACTTTGTGCAGCAGGCCTTCATGGTAAAATAGCTGCTAGGAAACCATTGCTAAGGACAGGCAACAAGCAGAAGAGACTTGTTTGGGCTAAAGAACACAAGGAATGGACATTAGACCAGTGGAAATCTGTGCTTTGGTCTGATGAGTCCAAATTTGAGATCTTTGGTTCCAACCACCGTGTCTTTGTGCGACGCAGAAAAGGTGAATTGATGGACTCTACATGCCTGGTTCTCACCGTGAATCATGGAGGAGGAGGTGTGATGGTGTGGGGGTGCTTTGCTGGTGACACTGTTGGGGATTTATTCAAAATTGAAGGCATACTGAACCAGCATGGCTACCACAGCATCTTGCAGCAGCATGCTATTCCATCCGGTTTGTGTTTAGTTGGACCATCATTTATTTTTCAACAGGACAATGACCCGAAACACACTTCCAGGCTGTGTAAGGGCTACATGACCAAGGAGGAGAGTGATGGGAGTGCTACGCCAGATGACCTGACCTCAACAGTCACCAGACCTGAACCCAATCAAGATGGTTTGGGGTGAGCTGGAACGCAGAGTAATGGCAAAAGGGCCAACAAGTGCTAAGCATCTCTGGGAACTCCTTCAAGATTGCTGGAAGAGCATTTCCGGTGACTACCTCTTGAAGCTCATCAAGAGAATGCCAAGAGTGTGCAAAGTAGTTATCAAAGCAAAAGGTGGCTACTTTGAAGAACCTAGAATATAAGACATAATTTCAGTTGTTACACATCTTTTTTGTTAAGTATATAATGCCACATGAGTTAATTCATAGTTTTCATGCCTTCAGTGTGAATTTACAATTTTCATAGTCATGAAAATACAGCAAAATCTTTAAATGAGAAGGTGTTTCCAAACTTTGGGTCTGTACTGTATATGGAACTGCATCTTCTTGGGTACATTTTGTTGCTTTATAAGCCTTAAAAAAAATTATCAGTATTTTATTGCTCACCCATAAACAATTCTGTAGTCTGGAGTCCATGTAGTTGTTAATAAAAGCACCCAAAAACTTGTTCAAAATATTATTATGGTCTGGAGTACATTTTGTTGGTATATAACCTGAAGAAACATGTTAAAAAATTTAGACTGTGTGCACAGATTACAGATTGGGTGCTTTTTTGTCGCATTTTTTCTGCACTGATTTATGACAAAACTGAACCAATTCCTGATGCCAGCAAAGTGAATGAGAAACCTAATGTGTCATGAACACGTTGAGTATTTTTGACTTGTAGATTTGGTGCAGAAAATAATCTGCTGCATGTCAATTCTCTGTGTGTTTTTGACCTGCGTTTTTCACCAATGGCTTCCCTTCAATCAATCAAAATGGCAGGCAAAATCGCTCCAAAAACATGCGTTTTGCAGCTTCGTTTTTCATGCCAAGAGTTGCAGAAATGGTGCAGAAATATTACTCAGCATGTGCACATACCTTTATCGGTATTATATTGCTCACCCATAAACTATCCTGTGGTCTGGAGTACATTTTGATGGTATATAACCCTCAATAAGCTTGTAAAAAAATGTATCGGTGTTATTTTGCTCACCAATATACTATTCCATGGTCTGGAGTACATTTCCTGGTATATAACACTCAAAAATACATTGCCTTTATGAGTCTAGGAGTACCAATACATGACAATGTGAACAGAATGTGTATGAGACCTCCTTTATATCTAATACAGGGTGTATCAGAGCCCCTAATTTTGGGCAATTTTTTTTTTCCTTCATAAATTCAAATGAAATTTCCTTATTTTTTGAATAAAAAAAAAAAAAAAATTTTTGTTTACTTAAATTATATATTTTTAAATCCTTTTTAAATTTTGCCTTATATACAAGTCATTATACAGGAAAAAGGTTTCTTAACATTTATTTTCTTTTAAAATACAATTTCTCATAGGTTTGGAATGTTTTATTGTCACTACTTACAGTGGAATAAAAGTGTGACACCATTGTTCTCAGCAGCTATCTGGGAGTTAGAGATGGTTCCAGGGGTCCTCCCCATGCTGTTCTTCTTCCATTCAGTACCTATCCCATCCATTTAAACATTTTCACTGCCCCCAGACCTCTTTGTAGGATCTGCCGGAAAAAATTTTGGCTTTCCCATTGACTCCCATTATATTTGTTACTCTGACCGAGCATGAAAGTATTAGGAATTGTTCGGTTCGAGCAATGAGCACCTAAGCATCTCTAGATTCCACCAATCCCTGTCCATTGCATTCTTTATATAATTCAATGAAGATGTGATTGCACACAAACACTTTTCTATTCAATTGTATGGAGAATTATTTAGCTGGAAATTTGCAAACAAGGGCTAGGTAAAATTTGCAAGTTGCTGTAGTGTGACTCCCCAAATCAATGCTGCTGGAGAGTATTTGGAAAGCCTTACAGCTATAATGTCACAATTTCCACAATATCTATGGGATGTTCTATAACTTGGGCTAGAGCTGTGAGGGCAAAATCTGCATTGAATGTTGTACAACTGTCTATGAGGTCAATGAATCACATCACAATGAGATTAATGTAACAATATAAAGCTTGAGCGCAAGGCTGGGTTGCTCCAGGTTGGATGCACACAATTTGAGCAAGATGAAGAAAAAAGGAAGTGACACAATAACTAGACTTTATGTGAGTCCTCGTTGTGGCTCGTACTGAGCTATGTATAAACAGGGCGCACTTGTCAATTGGACATAATTGATATGTCGAGGTGCCGCATCTAGTAGTTAAACACGTGCAATGGGATGAAGGTAGAGAAAAGGAAGTACAAAACATTGAGCACACTCAAAAATACGTAATATTACTCAAAATTTATTATCATGAGAAAGAGAGAGTAGACAGACAGGTAAAATCAATTAAAACCTATACAAAAGACTCCGGAGTCCTGTAGCCATAACAATAGATTGCAATAGTATAATGAGCACTTCAAGACAACCTATGCACTGTGCATGTGAAATAAGCAAAAATTGGACCAATCAACATTAGTGATGAGCGAGCACTAAAATACTCGGGTGCTCGTTATTAGGGTCAAACAAATTGGAATACTCAGGTACTCGACCCGAGCAAAGAGCCCTATGTAAGTCTATGGGAAAACCGAGCATTTTTGCCGCGATCCCCCACGGGGGGTCCTTTTAAAGTCTAAAAATGTCTGAAAATGATGGAAACAGTGCTCAAATAACATGGGAACATCATGTGGAATGCCCCTGGAAGCATTTCTGACTATTAGGTCACTGCTGTGACCAATGTTGTCAGCGTGTGATGCCACTTTTACAGGTGCACACTAAAACATACAAAAACGAAACCAAAATGGATTTTTCCGGGAAATATGTTAAAGAACAGCCTTTCCAGGGTAATAATTTGTATGTAAGGCAAAAGAAATAACCCCCCAAAAATGTTCCTCCACTACTTTGGCTATGTTCACACGTTGCGTTTTTGATGCGTTTTTCAATGTTGTGGGTTTAGACAAAAAGAGCTGTGCTGAACTTGGCATCGATGAGGATATGCTAGGAGATGTCAGATTTTTATACCATCTAGGAGATCCAATCTCCAATGAACAAGGAGAGGGTCCTTTTACAGACCTCAAAAATAAAAGCAAACGTATGCCCCCCATTGGAGACGTGAGTGCCATAGACATTTTTTCCAATATGGTCTCTAGGGACCTTTTTGGAATTAGAAAAATGTAAAAAAAAGGAGGTACCATAACCTCACTAAAATGAAATGAAGGCACTCAATAATTTGGAGAAAGACAGTATTCTGATAATTAAGCCCTCTGATAAAGGGGCAACATTGTGGTGATGGATGTTCCCCAGTACAGATCACTATGTTGCTCCCTTTTAGGTGAAGGTATGGGATATGAGAGATTAGATGGTAACCCCACAGACCTATACCTCGGAGAACTTAAATCTATCATTAACGAGGCTTTCTATAAGAAACTCATTGATACTGATGAAAGAGATTTCCTGGTCCCGGCCTACCCCACAACCGCTACTTTTTATTGTCTGCCTAAGATGCACAAAGGCCTGCAGCCATTGAAAGGCAGACCAATTGTATCGGGTATCGATAGTCTCACTCAAAATTTGGGAATATATGTGGATAAAATTTTGAGGCCTTTTGTTTCCTTTCTAAGCTCATACGTCCGGGACACGACCGACCTTCTCCTTAAGATTGAGAATATCGAGCTGGGCTACAATATGATCCTGGGATTGATTGACGTAGAAGCTCTCTATTCCTCTATTCCCCATGAGAGGGGCATTATGGCTGCGGAGTACTATCTTAAAACTAGGGGACGCCAGTTCAATGAACACAACCGATTCGTCATCAAGGCCCTTGAATTTTGCTTGACCAGAAACTATTTTTTATTTGACGGCAAGTACTTCCACCAGCTCAGGGGCACCGCCATGGGCAGTCAATGTGCACCTTCATACGCGAATCTGCTCCTGGGCTGGTGGGAGGAAAATGTCGTTTTTGGAGAGCATACGGATATAGCGGAGGACAGAATAGTGTTGTGGCTCCGCTATATCGATGACGTTTTTGTTATCTGGAAGGGGGATAAAGAGAGTTTTGGTAGATATGTAAAAGAATTGAATAACAATGAACATCGGCCTCTCCTTCACTTTTGAAGCCGATGCACAGAGTCTTCCCTTTTTAGACATTTTGATGGAGAAAGGAGAAGGAGGGCATCTGAACACCAGAAGTTACAGGAAACCTACCTCTTCTAATTCCCTGTTAAGATGGGAATCAAATCACCCAATTTCCCTAAAAAAAGGTATCCCAAAGGGACAATATTACAGAATCAGGAGGAATTGTTCTAATAATTACCTATAAAGAATAAGCTGATGATCTGAGAAATCGTTTCCTGGAGAGAGGGTACCCTGACCAAGTTTTCAAAAATGGATACAAAACAGCATTAACACAAGACAGAAAGGAACTCCTCACTCCAGTCCAAAGGACAGATGAGGAGAGTACTGTTAGATTCATTACAAAATTCTCCAATGGATCTAAAGAATTCAGAGACATAATCAAAAAACAATAGCCAATTCTGTGTATGGATAAAGATCTAACAAATGTCATATCCAATACCCCGCAGATCACGTTTAGAAAGGGGCGATCCATAAAAGATAGATTGGTCCGCAGCCATTTTGCCGCCGCCTCCCCAAACAACTCCACATGGTTGGGTAACCAAAACAAAGGGTGTTACAGATGTGGTGGGTGCAAATACTGTGGAGCGATCAAACAAGGAAAAGAATTCACCAGCACGGTTACCCGGAAGGTTTATCCCATTAGACAGTTCATAAATTGCAAATCAATAGGAGTGATATATAACATGACGTGTAAATGTGGTCTTCAGTATGTAGGGAAAACCAGGAGAGAATTCAAGAAGAGAATAGGAAAGCATCATAGGGACACTGTCAACAAGAGAGATACCCCTTTCGCTAATCACCTCAACCTCATGCATGGAGGTGACTTGAAAGCTCTATCATTTATGGGCATCGAGAAAATCAACAAAACCCAAAGAGGAGGGGATTGGGATAAACGGATCCTCCAGAGGGAAACCTACTGGATCTTCCATCTCCAATCAACCCATCCTAAGGGATTAAATGAAATTCTCACCTTTTCTTCCTTCTTGTAGTGCAGGGCCCCTTAGGGCATCTGATTTAGGGTGAGCAGCCGACGAGTGGGGCACCACTGCGCAGGTTCTAGGGTGCCAAACTCCGCGTGAGGTAGGGACATATTAGTTAGAGCATAACAGGATGATTGCAGCGTGCACCCTTTCTATTTTTCCTAAAGAAGGTCTGTCGGGTCCAACACGCATCCAACACATATATGGTCCTAATATATATATGTCTATTTTTTAGAGAACCTAATTTTTTACCCATTTTTTCTTCCTCCGTATACATACTAAAATAACACATCTTCCTACTTCTACAATAAGAATAAATGGCGTATCTATGACATCTCCTTCCTTTTGACTATAGTTTATTCCCCGTCTGACAAAATGAAAAATATACAGGCTTATTGCTTTATTTCTAATTGCCAAAAAGGATCTGAGATCTCCTGTGAATATCCATTAAGAAAGGCATTTATCTGGTGGTATGTTATGTGCATTACAAAAAGTACGCCATCAGAATTGTATTTACACATTTTTATAATATCCATAACAAAAGGATGTGCTCTTTTGTCCCCACCGGTGACTGGTATGTGCGGTTAATATAGAGACTTTTCCACACCATCTCTGGGTAATTACTCACAAGAAAAGGTATCGGAGGTTTTCCCTCCGTAGACCGGAAATAACGTTCCTGGTGGGTAAAGAGAATTTCCGGATAGGACGCATGCGGCTCAGACTAGAGCCGATGCGTTCCATACACCGGACATGACGATATTGGCGTCCGAAAGTGTGAGTCTGAACCGCGATATACGGTAGTTATAAAAGACAGGTAATACAGTATGGCGCCATGCCCTGTCCCCAAATTCACTTACCTCCCCTGAAGATTCATAAACGATGAAACGCGTCGGGAGACTGCTTATGGGGTAGAAGTTCATATAGGCAGGACTTTCTTACACCCTGTACTTCACTGGTGGGAAGATGCTATCTGCAATATAGGCATCTTACATATAAGACAGGTGACAGCCGATATGTAACTCCATAATTTCAGGAGTAGTACTGAATCTACCACAAAAACCTTTTTTACAAAACCCCTTCTTTTCTTGGGTTGATTTTCATATAAATATTAAAATAAGCTGTATATAGGAGGTTGTATCATTCTCCCAAAATATAGCATTAAAATGCGCTGAGCATTACACCCTTTGGGACGTTAATCATGCTAAGATATATGTACGGACCTTGTTATAATAGGGGCAAAATGTTGGCATGTGGATATTGCTGAGGATTATTCTAATACTTTCAGACCTATCCCTCATTTGTTGTGTTAGGGGCTACAGGCTTGGTTAGTCTCAGCATATATTAAGGTTTCTGGTAAACCAGTGGTTTTGATTCTATGTGATCTTATGTACATATACACATTTTGTTGTGGTTTGGTTTTTGCACATGCACTTTAAGCACTTCTGGCACTTTGGTATTTTATCTATTATAATAAAAGCTAAGTTTTAAATTTATTTGATTAATCTGCTTCATATCCCGTTTTTCAATGTTACCATTGCTTTCAACCAATACAAATGCATTAACTTGGAAATGTCATTGTAGCATTTAACAACCTTAGCTGGCCATGTGCTGTGTAACACATCATCAGACACATCTTGTTTCATTTATGAAGGAGGGACTCTTAACGTCACAAAGCATCTTTTTATAGGGGCATCAGGCGGCATTACTATTCTTAAAGGGCCATTATTAAACAGTGAGTATCCTATACTGTTATTGCCTATGCATTGAGTGACTGGGTTGCCAAAAATTAGGACGCACCTCAATGCCCCTTTCACGAGACGTGCACAGCACAGAATAATAATAAACGTGTAACATCAATGAGAAGGTCAGACATGAATCCAAATCTGTCTGGAAATGGTGTATCAGAACTCACACATGGGAATTCGTATATTCTCCAGGCAAACCATGTGGAGAAAAGCAGGGCATACATGCAGCACTGGGGCAGCAGTTACTAGGACAGATCAAAAAGGGCATAGCCCAGGTCCTCCTAGAATGATGGTAATGATAAAGTATAAAAAGGGTACGAAGGAGTAATACCTACTGACACCCAGGCTGCAAAGTAGAGGAGAAGTGCAAGGGTGAGTGGCATAGAGGGATCAGGGTCAGAACCCCATATGTATCACCGTGTCAGGCACGGCTTCGTCAGGGCAAGTGTGAAGTATGGGAAATCAGCCGAGGAATCCTGTAAAAAGTAACTCCTTGTTTAGTCCCGCCAGGGCCACCGTTCCCAGTTCAAAGATCCATCTGCCAACATCCACTCGGATTACACATCTCTGCTTCCACACAACAGTCACATGACTGGCACTGGTAGGTCATTCCCCTCCAATTATCTCAATATTTAAACATGAGTGGATGCGATCCTTCACACTTCCCTGACGATGCGAGGCTTATGGTCAAGGCGTCTGACCATAACCTGAATCTCAAGAAAACTTAGGTCATGCAGCAATTAACCAAAGCAAACAAGATGCTCTACAACAGAGAAGAGTAAAGCCAATATTTTGAAATTGCCAAGTCAAGGTCCTGAGTTTAATCCTAAATAAATGTTGTGGAAGCATCTATTCATGGGAAAAAAAATGCAATATAATATTATGGATTCATAATATTATGGGATCAGTAATACAATTTATTTATGTAGTGATTCCACCATCAGAACAATGAGTGCTGCTCTGTAGTATACAGTATACAGGATGAAACACAAAATCAAAAATAGATAATTAATGCATATACAGTCATGGCCAAAAGTTTTGAGAATGACACAAATATTAATTTTTACAAAGTCTACTGCTTCACTTTTTCTAATGGCAATTTGCATATACTCCAGAATGTTAAAAAGAGTGATCAGCTTAACAGCAATTACTTGCAAAGTCAATATTTGGCTAGAAAATGAACTTTATCCCCCAAAACACATTTCAACATCATTGCAGCCCTGCCTTAAAAGGACCAGCTAACCTCTTTTCAGTGATTGCTCCATTAACACAGGTGTGGGTGTTGATGAGGACATGACTGGAGATCAATCTGTCATGATTAAGTAAGAATGAGACCACTGGACACTTTAAAAGGAGGCTGGTGCTTGGCATCATTGTTTCTCTTCTGTTAACCATGGTTATCTCTAAAGAAACACGTGCAGTCATCATTGCAATGCACAAAAATGGCCTAACAGGGAAGAGTATCGCAGCTAGAAAGATTGCACCTCAGTCAACAATCTATCGCATCATCAAGAACTTCAAGGAGAGAGGTTCCATTGTTGCCAAAAAGGCTTCAGGGCGCCCAAGAAAGACCAGCAAGCGCCAGGACCGTCTCTTAAAAGTGTTTCAGCTGCGGGATCGGGCTACCAGCAGTGCAGAGCTTGCTCAGGAATGGCAGCAGGCAGGTGTGAGTGCATCTGCACGCACTGTGAGGCGGAGACTCTTGGAGCAAGGCCTGGTCTCAAGGAGGGCAGCAAAGAAGCCACTTCTCTCCAGAAAAAACATCATGGACAGACTGATATTCTGCAAAAGGTACAGGCAGTGGACTGCTGAGGGCTGGGGTAAAGTTATTTTCTCTGATGAATCCCCTTTTCGATTGTTTGGAACATCAGGAAAACGCCTCATTCGGAGAAGACAAGGTGAGCGCTACCACCAGGCTTGTCTCATGCCAACTGTTAAGCATCCTGAAAACATTCATGTGTGGGGTTGCTTCTCAGCCAAGGGAATCGGCTCTCTCACAGTCTTGCCTAAAAACACAGCCATGAATAAAGAATGGTACCAGAATGTCCTCCAAGAGCACCTTCTCCCAACCCTCCAAGAGCAGTTTGGCGAACAACAATGCCTTTTCCAGCATGATGGAGCACCTTGCCATAAACATAAAGCAAAGGTGATAACTAAATGGCTCAGGGAACAAAACATAGAGATTTTGGGTCCATGGCCTGGAACCTCCCCAGATCTTAATCCCATTGAGAACTTGTGGTCAATCATCAAGAGACGGGTGGACAAACAAAAACCTAAAATTTCTGACAAAATGAAAACATTGATTGTTCAAGAATGGACTGCTATCAGTCAGGATTTGGTCCAGAAGTTGATTGAGAGCATGCCAGGGAGAATTGCATAGGTCCTGAAGAAGAAGGGTCAACACTGCCAATATTGACTTGCTGCATTAACTCATTCTAACTGTCAATATAAGCTTTTGTTACTCATATGTTTGCAATTATTATATTTCTGTCTGTGATAAAAACATCTGTCAAACACACATAAAAACCAGAGGGCAGCAGATCATGTGAAAATATAATATTTGTGTCATTCTCAAAACTTTTGGCCATGACTGTACATAGTGAGATGAGTGAGTAGAAATGTTAAAGTTTCTACTTACTCACAATTGTTTCTCGTTCATTGTCAGATATTACCTTCAGGTGGCATGGAATGCAATGGGGCCTTCATATGAGTGTTTGGGGTATTGAGAAATGGTGTTGATCTTTAGATAGCCTTGTGAACCTTGAAGAAGGTCCAGCCTTACCAGATATGCTTTCTAAAAACCTGTGACTGTATTTCATATGTGCAACAAGTAGAGCTGAGCATTTATAGCAAAATTTGAGTTCACAAAATCATACATATTTTCCTGGAGCTCCCTGCCTACCGCTTTGCCTACTATGTGTACGGAATAAAGGAGTTTACTACAGACCTGGTGACATGGGCGTACCCACCGTGCGGCAGGGGGGGGCAGCTGCCCCTCCCTAGAAGCAGGGGCACACAATGAAAGAGAGCGGAGAGAGCAGCACAATGCCGGCTCCCTCTGCCACAGGTTGCAGTGCCTGTCTGTGTGCGCAGTGAACGGTGCTGCTGTCTCACCAGAGGAGCTTCTTCCTGGCTGCAGCAGCTGTAGTTTCACTTTCTGCCCTGCAGGCTCTGGTTGTCTCAGCAACACTGGGTCCTAGTGCCCTCTGTGTGCAGACACTGGACACTTCCTGCTCCTGCCTCAGCCACTGCCTGCAAGCTTCATGGTAAGAGGGGATGGAATTTATTAAATTCATTCTGCTCAGGCATGTCATGGTCACTGTGGGGGAATGTGAGAGGATGGGGGTACAGTGGGGGAGGGGTACAGGGCACTGGGGTGAATGTAAGAGGATGGGGGTATTGTGGGGGCTAGGGCACTGGGAGGTTGATGTGAGAGGATGGGGTATTGTGAGAGAGGGTGGACAGGTCACTGGGGTGAATGTAAGAGGATGGGGGTATTGTGGGGTCAGTGGGACAGAACACTAAGGGGTGCATGTGAGATGATGGGCTGTTGGGGTGTGGGTGGGGGACAGGGGAGGTAGGGGGCTTTTTTTTTACTTGTGAGCTCCTTAATACTTTAATAATAGATTAATATTTCAGTATTATTATAACAAGGGCACAGACAGATGGCCGTATAACTCATGCGAGGATCGCACTGCAATCCTCGGACTTGCTGGTACCGCTCCTGACATGAGCGCGACTGCCATGTATAATATATGGTATATACAGCGTAGTGTCGCATACACTGCTGTATTATACAATATACAACAGTTCTAATGCTCCATACCTAATATGCAGGATAATGTACAGTGTATCTGATGTAACCTGTATAAGATGCGACATTGGCTTGCCCCCCCTTAGTTTTGATCATGGGGACGCCCATGCCTGGTGAGTGCTGCATTTCACTTTATCTTGGATGATATTTATACAATATAATGCGAGCACCTCCAACAGCTTATGTAAGGCTGGTGTCACACTTGCGTGTGTGATGCAAGATACTCGCACAAGTCTCTCGCATAAACACCCGGCACTGCCAGCGGCACTGGAGCATGAGGCTACATGTATTTCTTTGCAGCCTCACACTCTCATTTAAGTGCTGGTGGCAGTGCTGGGTGTTGATGCGAGAGACTCGTGCGAGTTTCTCGCATCATACAAGCAACTGTGATACCGGGCTAAGTGGCAGACTGCTCCACACGTGGGGATAACTCATAGAAAAGACAGATGCTGAAGTAGTTTATCTTGAACTGTTATATAAATGTGCACAGGCAATACATATCTGTACATTTTGGAAGCCTACTGAGAGCAATACTCTTCTTTTTGTGCAGAGTCATTGCCCCAGATCCTAGACACAAGGCATTTCTTTTGGACAATTATTACTAATAAGCATTTTTACAAGTTTTCTGAACTTTATAAGGAGATTAAACAAAATGAATTTCCCAGTGGAGATATACCATTATAGTGACAAGGGCTATAACACAATAGATACAGATAGAAATATATTTAGAATTGAGAGTCCTCACTGGTTGATACCTTTTAATGGCTAACTGAAAAGATAGTAACAAATTGCAAGCTTTCGAGACTACTCAGATCTCTTCATCAGGCTAGACTAATACAAAATCTAAAGAATCACATATTTATACACAACACAGTGCAGAAACAATGCAATAGGTAAGACAAGTGACGTGAAGCAGAACTGTCATTATGGGAGATAGAGATGAACATAAATATTGGAACAGTTCATAGATAAGGAGTGTGAAAGTTTTATTGTCCTCTGATTGGGGTCTGGTATTGTTATGATGCCCTCAGAAGGTCTGAAGAGCAAATTCCTTAATTGATGTAAAAAGACATAAATGTTTTTGATAAAATCCACCATCATAGACACCAACAGGAGACAAGCATCCAACATTAGTGCCCAAGAGAGAAAGGCCATACGGTCTCTGAAAACCAACAAAGAAGTCTTCATTAAACCTGCTGACAAGGGAGGTGCAATAGTCATGATGAACACATCAGACTATATTAAGGAAGCAAACAGACAACTTACGAAAACACGCTACTACAGAAAATTGGAGTCAGATCCTACAGATCCTGACCTATTGAATAAACTAGCAGCAATAGGTCCAGAAGGATTCATCCTTGCACCATGGATGTGGAATCTTTGTACTCTAATATTCCACACCAGGATGGATTAAATGCCTGAAAATTCTTCATGGAAAACACCGGGAATAATGCTGATTCTGTGATGAAACTCACAAAATTCATCCTCATCCACAATTTGAATTTGACAACAAAATCTAGCTACAGGAGACTGGCACAGCTATGGGAAGTAGCATGGCTCCACAGTATGCAAATCTTTTCAAGGCCAAGCTTGAAAGCGACTTTTTGTCCTCATGTCCCATCAGGCCTTGGGCCTACTACCACTACATTGATGATATTTTAATCATCTGGACGGAGTCTGAGCAACAGCTAAAGACGTTCCACGAACAGTTTAATCAATTTCATCCCACCATCAACTTAACACCTACTCCAACACTGAAATTAACTTTTTATACACCATCATTAAGCTACAGAACAATGAAATAGAGAAATCACTGTATCAGAAGCCAATCGACTGTCCAACATACCTTAAATGGGACAGTTTCCATCCAAAACACATAAAAAACTCTATTGTCTACAGCCAAGCCATCAGATACAATCGTATATGTTCCAACCTCATGGATAGAGATGAACGCCTTGGCCGCCTCAGAAAGACCTTTTTGACTCAGGGCTACCATCCAAGAACAATTGAAAACCAAATTACAAGAGCCACCAGAATATCAAGGAATCACCTGCTACATTACAAAGCTAAAGAAGAAAATAACCGGGTGCCTCTAGCGGTCACCTACAATCCAAATCTGGAGGTGCTAAGAGGAGCTGCACGGAAACTACAACCTTTACTACAAAAAGATACCCGATTACAATCCATATTTCCAGACCCCCCACTACTGTGTTTTAGGCAGCCCCAAATCTAAGAAGCATCATTGTCAGAAGCTCCCTGTCCTCCCCAACAGCTGCAGGAACCTTTCCTTGCAACAAGAAAAAAAGTAAAACCTGTCCATTTATAATGACCACAGACAAGATAAAGATCCCCAACTCACATCAGGACTACAAGATCCCAGGTACTTTCAGCTGCATCACATCTAATGTGGTGTACCTAATTATTTGTACTAAATATCCAACTGGGGGTCTGTATGTGGGGGAGACAGGGCAAAAACTGAGAACAAGGATGAATTCTCATCGCCACACAATAAGAGAAAAAAGACTGGATCTACCTTTTGCCAAACACTTTTGTATCCCCGGTCATAGCATGATGGACATGAAATTACTTGTATTAAAAGCTTACTTTAAGTCTGAGAGAGTCATGCACAACCCCTGCCAAAAAGCTACCAAAACACATCAAATTAGGGGCAGACACCAGGAAAGTGGTCTGAATTCACCCACAGTACAAATTTTAGAATGGAACTACAGCAATCAGCCATTCATGAGGTATCAGGGTTTAGGACAGCATTTACAAATTCGAATTGTACTTCAAATTAAGATGAGATGGGTGAGGCATCAGTGTAGGCCTGCTGTGCTGGGAGCTCTCATACCACATGCAACAGCTCAACCTGCTTTTATGCTCCGCCACACTCAGGTGGCACATATATCAGTTTCATAGACTACTATTGTCAGAAAAATGTAAGGACAGTAACACAGGTAGTTGACTCAAAGCGGGTGGAGGCCTGCCAGACTTGGAGGCCTAGTGCTGCAGGCAACACACATGATGGAGACCCAACCAGGAGTCTACACATTTTCAAAAATTTGTGGCAGACACTACAAAAGTGGCATCGATTTCACTAGAGTAGAACTAGTACAATGGGGACAGAGACCTCTTCCACTACAGCCAACCCAGCAGTAGAAGACTGTAACGGGCAAGGTTGTGGAACCACTGGACCATAGTCCTAGGAAATCCAGGAGGGGCGTAACAAGGTGGCCTACCTAATCTGACCTTGGATAAGCGGCAGCAGGCGAAAACAGCGACCCAAGGAAGGACAAGGAGATGGCACCAGGGCTGACCTACAGAGGGTGGCAGCTGACCCCCTAGAATGGTTAGGCTGGTACAGCCCGAAGAAGAGATATAATATGTGCTCCAGTAGATGGCAAGCGCTGCATCAAGTGGCCTCTGCTCCTCTTCCTCCACCCTAACAACACACACAGTACAGTCTTCAGAGGTGGCACCCCAATTACCCTTGTTTTCTCCCATGTCACATCTATCCAATCGCCCAACTGACTTTACGGAACCACAGATGGCTGAGTCTGCAAATCTGTTCACACACTATATGCCATGGTCATCGTAAGTGTACCCCAAAGATTCACAGAGTCAAGGGGAGGAAATCATCTGCACCAATGCCCAAATTTTTTCAGCTTGATCCAGGGCCGGATGAAGTAGGCTCCGACCAGAATCCAAACCCTCATCAACAGACATTAACCCGGGGGTGGAGGTGATCCTGATCAGACTCAGATGCTTGAGGTGCACGTGGACTGTACTGTGCTGTCAGGGCAGGAAGAGGAGGAGGGTGACTCTCAGGCGAGGAATGGGAGAACAGAGAAGGTGATGATGAGGTAGTATATCCCACTTGGTGTAAACCCAGAGGCATGCAGCTGAGAAGCTCTTCAGAGGAGGAAGAGGATGACGAGGAGGTTGCGTTGCGGCTTCCCGCAGACACAGAGTTATGCAACCGCAACAAGCAATACATCCTCAGCCCCAATTCTGTGGATGGCCAGCAGTGTTTGCGGGTCTGCAGTTGACTAGCTTGGGTCTTTTTTCAGACAGCCAAAAATGACACAAATCACATTATCTGTCAACTTTGTTAAAAACGAGAGTAGAGTTTAAAAAAATGAAATAATTTGACTACTACATGCATGAACTGGCACATGTGCGGTCAATATGCATTAATCTGGGAATCTCACTGTGCTAAAATGCATACTAGCGGCCTCACCAACCACCGTCCACCCCATCAACCGCATCTTCTGATTCTTCCTCCTCCCTCACCATGGCAAGTGTTGTCACACAGGTCTCTGGACGCACAAACTCCACTTGTTTAAATGCTACAGTCGTGGTGTGTGAGAGCCTGTCGGCTTAGATACCAAGAACACCTCATTATTCACATTTCACTTTAGCATCTCTGCCTGCATCTTTCTCATAGTCCAGCAGCTTGTCGTATTCACCCTACTCTACCCTCTATCAGCACAGCAGCCAGTCCTCGTTTGTGCAGTTGTGCTCACGTAAAAGATAGTTTCCTCCTACAAATGCCATAGCTAAGAGCTTGAACTTCACCATCTTCAATCTGCTAATAATAAAATCCTTTATTCATATAGCACAAACATATTCCACAGAGCTTTACAAGTTAGCAGCTCAAATAAAACTGTCAAAAGTGACAAAGTTTACGATAATCAAACAATTAAAGCAAAAATAATGACGATCCTGCTCTTCAGAGCTTACAACCTACAATGAGATGGGGGTGACACAAAGTACAGGTACATATTTACAATGATGGTCCAGCCATCTTGAGAAAATGGGGGGTAGATAAAGGCTGCATGAGGCTTTGGAATACGGTTGAGTTTGATGGTGAATTATGTTTAAATAAGTAGAAAATAGGCTATATATAAAATGGTGTCATGACTCTGGATGGGCTGGTTCTGACTCCGTTTTGGCTGGCTGTTTAATTTGGTATTAATGCACCTGTGTAGTCGCCATATTACTTGGGTCCGCTGCACTCTGTCAGTGCATCAGTATTGAGGCCTTTTTGAGACAGGTAAGCATCTCTGCCTGTTTTTGGTGGTGTTTTCTTGAATTTTGGATTTTTTTAATCCGCTTTTTGTGGTTTTGATCTTTGAGTAGGAGATGTTAGAGTAGGACTGGCAAGTGTAAGGATCCATGATGTGGGTTGCCAGCTTACATATTTTGGCCAGAATATCAACCAATACCTTATATTTATATGTCTTTTTGCACATTATACTTTTGCAGAGTGCAGTTGGGCCCAAATGTTCTGTACACTGTGGCCTCTGTTCACACTGGATGCATTATAGTTAGCACTGGGCAGCCTGCATAAGGCGTCATTAATAGGCTGTGAACCAGACGCTCTGCATTCCTAGTGTGAACATTGCCATATACAGATTGTACTTTTGTGCACTGGTGTACCACAAGGGTCAATCCCTGATTGAAGGCTGGCTGTTTAATTTGGTATTAATGCACCTGTGTAGTCGCCATTTTACTTGGGTCCGCTGCACTCTGTCAGTGCATCAGTATTGAGGCCTTTTCAGACAAGTAAGCATCTCTGCCTGTTTTTGGTGGTGTTTTCTTGAATTTTGGATTTTTTTTAATCCGCTTTTTGTGGTTTTGATCTTTGAGTAGGAGATGTTAGAGTAGGACTGGCAAGTGTAAGGATCTGTGACGTGGGTTGCCAGCTTACATATTTTAGCCAGAATATCAACCAATACCTTACATATATTTATATGTCTTTTTGCACATTATACTTTTGCAGAGTGCAGTTGGGCCCAAATGGTTCTGTACACTGTGGCCTCTGTTCACACTGGATGCATTATAGTTAGCACTGGGCAGATCGCATAAGGCGTCATTAATAGGCTGTGAACCAGACGCTCTGCATTCCTAGCGTGAACATTGCCATATACAGATTGTACTTTTGTGCACTGGTGTACCACATGGCCAGTCCCTGATTGAAGGCTGGCTGTTTAATTTGGTATTAATGCACCTGTGTAGTCGCCATTTTACTTGGGTCCGCTGCACTCTGTCAGTGCATCAGTATTGAGGCCTTTTCAAACAGGTAAGCATCTCTGCCTGTTTTTGGTGGTGTTTCCTATATATAAAAAGGTGTCATGACTCTGGATGGGCTGGTTCTGGCTCCGTCTTTGTCAGGTCTGGGTTAAATTATTCCGCCTCTCTTTGATTCTGGGGCGGCTATTTAATGCTGGTGGTTCCTGGGTTCTGATTCGGTTATACTTCCATCTGCTCGGTTTGAGGTAGCTGACCCAGGTTATTCTTCAGTAATTGCTGTTCCTCTGTGCAAGTGTGTTTTGCTGTGTATGACCTGGTTCATCCCCAAACTACTGCCCCTGTTTTCTGCTTGGTACTTCTCTGTCTGTCCTGGCTCTCTGACCCCTTGGCTTGTCTTTGACTAATCTGCTCTTTTACCCCTTGGTACCTCACTCTGGTCTGGCTCCCGACCCTCAGCTTGTCTTTTGACCATGTCTCTGTCTTTGTACTCTGGGTCCTGCGCTCCTTGCAGACCCCCAGTACTTGTGCCATAGCTCCGCCCTCTTAGTCCCTGCAGCTATCACGTGACCAGCCTAGCTCAGGTCCTGTGTGCTCTGCGTGCCTCTTTCCTTCCTCTCCCTGCACTTCCACTTGCCCCCCTAGGCTGCCTTTCTATGACACCAAGCAGTGTCATTACATTATAACTGACCCGAAACATTTAAGGAGATTCTGAATTTTTTTTTTCTTTTTGCTCTTTCTCTATATGGATCCTCTCCCTGCACTGACTGATCAAGAAGCTAACCTGACCAAAGTGATGCAGAATCTTGTCGGTGGAGCAAAGAGCTTAGGTTGCTTCTCACCGACAGGTGCAAAAGGAGTTGGCAGATACTGTTAGTGTGGTTCGGGGTGCCTCCTCTCCATCTGGCATTATGGATGGGGCTGTCTCAGATGTTTCCTTTTCTTCTCCTGAACCCTCTGTCAAGTTACCTTATACCTTTTCTGGGGATAAAAGTAAATTCCAGGTCTTTAGGAAGAGTTGCAAGTTATTGTTTTCCCTGTTTCCTAGGTCTCAGGGGAATGAGAGTCAAAGGGTGGGGATAGTGATATCTTTGTTAAGTGAGGGCAGCAGTCCGAGGCTTTTCCCCTACCCCTACCTTCCTGAGAGACTGTCTGTGGATCGGTTCTTCGAGGCCTTGAGTGTCATTTAAGATGAACCCGATCAAGTGAGATTGGCCGAGGACACGATTATGGGTCTCACTCAGGTGAAGCACTCTGCTGAATGGTACTGTTCTGAGTACAGGCGGTGGGCACCAGAAGTGTCTTATAACGACTCGGCGCTTAGAGGGCTATTCCGAATGGGTCTATCCAAGCATTTAAAGGGTGCACTAGCCCTGCATCCACCACCTGATTCTCTGGAAGAAGCTATGACACAGGCCGTCCGTATGGACCATAGTCTGCGAGAGAGGGGAGTGGTGCAGCGTGAAGCTCCGTTGTTGCCAATTAAGCCCGAACCCCTATCATAGTTTGAGCCCATGGAGGTGGAGGCTGTCTCTACGAAGGAAAGGGAGAGGAGACGCCGAAGGGAGAAAAATCTGTCTTTATTGTGGAGCTCTGGGCCATTGGAGAAGAGTCTGCCCCTCCTGTCTGCAGGTTTCCAAGGTCTCAGGAAACGTCTGGGTAGCTGTCGAGGAGGCTGCCCAGACCTCCAGGTACTATCTCCCTCAATCTGCAAATTGTTATTGAAAGTGGAACTTGGTGTGAACAATTGTTTTTTTCCCCTCTTCTGCTTTTGTGGACTGCGGATCTTCTGTAAATCTGATTGATTCTAAGTTGGTGGCCCGTTATGAGATAGGGACAGTCAGGTTGGGGAAACTCATAAAGGTCGTGGCTATTGACTCTATACCTTTCACCAAGGATGGGATCCTTTCCGTTACTAAGGAGTTTGTCCTTAAGGTGGGCCCTGTTCATATTGATCATATTGCCTGTTTTGTTCTGGACAACCTCCCTGCCGGGTTGGTTTTGGGGTTCCCCTGGTTGCAATGTCATAATCCGTCACTGACTGGGAGGCCCGGGAGATTGTTAAATGGGGACTTAAATGTAAAAATAACTGTCTAATTTCTGTATCTGTGTCGTCCTTCGGTCTGGAGGACATTCCGAAGTACCTGAAGGACTTCGAGATCATGTTCTCTGAAAGTCATGCCGAGGGGTTGCCACCGAACGTTTGATTGTGCCATCGATCTTATTCCAGGGGCTAAATTGCCTAAAGCCTGGTTGTTCAACCTTTCTGGTCCTGAACGGTCCAACATGAAAAAGTACATATCTGAAAGTCTCTGCAAGGGACATATCCGCCCTTCTTTGTCTCCTGTTGCCGCAGGATTCTTTTTTGTAAAAAAAGAGACGGTGGCCTCCGCCCATGCCTTGACTTTCGGGAACTTAATAAGATTACCGTGAGAATCACGTATCCCCTTCCACTCATTCCCGATTTGTGTAATTAATTGTCTGGGGTCAAATGGTTTTCTAAGCTGGATTTACTGGGGGCATATAACCTGATTCGGGTACGGGAGTGGGATGAGTGGAAGTCTGCGTTCCTCACTTCTAAAGGTTTATTCGAAAATTTAGTTATGCCGTTTGGTTTGACCAATGCTCCTGTGGTCTTCCAAAACATCATCAATTTTGTGTTCTCTGATTTTATTGGGCGGCTTGTGGTTATCTACTTGGATGACATTCTGGTTTATTCATCTGATAAGCAGGCCCATGTTGGTCATCTTCGGGCAGTTCTCCTGAGACTCATGGAGAACCTGCTTTTCGCTAAGTTGGAAAAATGCTCATTTTTTGTCCAGAAACTGTTTTTCTTGGGGTTCATTGTCTCCGGGGAGGGGTTTTGCATGGATCCCAAGAAGGTTCAGGCCATTGTAGGCTGTGTTTAGCCTCGTGACCTGAAAGGTCTGCAATGTTTTTGGGATTCGCCAATTACTACCAGAGGTTTATTAAGGGGTTCTCACAGGTAGCCAAGCCCCTCACCGATTTGACACAGAAGGGGGCTGACATTAAGAACTGGTCTGCTTCAGCCGTAGCAGCATTTTTATTGTTAAAAAAATGTTTCATGACTGCCCTGGTTCTGGTACAGCCAAATCCATCTGAGCTCTTAATAGTAGAGGTTGATGCCTCAGAGGTTGGGGTGGGGTTGGTGTTGTCCCAGGTGCCCGCCACATTGATCAATCTGAGACCATGCGCCTTCATCTCCAAGAAGTTCTCCCCAGCAGAGAGAAATTATGACGTGGGCAATTGGGAACTTCTTGTGGTCAAGTTGGCCTTTGAGGAATGGAGGCATTTTTTGAAGGGGACAGCTCATCCCATTACTGTGGTTATTTATCACAAAAACTTGGCGTACATTGAATCGGCTAAGAGGTTGGCCCCTAGGCAGGTTAGATGGTCTCTGTTTTTCTCTCGGTTCCAGTTTTCAATCACTTTTTGTCCTGGATCCAAAAATGTAAAGGCCGATGCCTTGTCCCGGAGCCTGGATTCGGTTTCTCCTCCCAAACCTCCATCCTCCATTCTTCAACCTAGGGTGCTGGTGGCTGATGTGTCATCTGGATTGGAACGGGAGATTTGGGAAGCCCAATCTCTTGCCTGTTGTGAATGTGTTAGAAATGAATTCTGAGCAGAAGCTCCCTCTGGTGGTTACAAACAGTACTGAACTATTCAATGAAGATTGTGAAGATTGGCAATCAGGTGTTACAGACTGGTCTTATATAAGGGAGGTTCCCTCCCATCAGGGTTGCCGGTGATCAATTGTTCTTGTCTCAACTTTGGTTCCTGGTTCACTTGGAAGCTTGCTGTGTCTTGCCTGCATCTTCTGCTAACAGATAAGATATTTTCTGCTTTTATTTTTGTGCTTGCTTTTTGCATTTTGTCCTGCACTTCTGTGGAGGTAAGCCAGGTCCCTCCGGGGGCTTGTGCTCCTCTCAGTTTATCTGAGCCACTGTTATTTGTTCATTTGCCTTTTCCAGTTTTTTCAGTGGCTGCTGCTTAGTTTTGTTACACCAGAGAACTAATTTAGGTGGTAGAGGTCGTGTGATCTCAGGTGTTTTTGCAATTAGTGAGTTGGTATTTTTTTTAGGGTTTTTTGGATTGCAGTAAGTGTCCTTCCTATCCTTTTCTTTCTAGGAAGATTGGGCCCCAACGTTTGCTCATACTATTTTCTGTCTGTGTCTGTATTTTCTCTTGTCTAACCGCCATTACATGTTTGGGGGCTTCCTATGTTCTTTGGGGATCTGCTCCGGGGCAGATAGTTTTCCTCTTTCTATCTTTAGGTGTAGCTAGCTTCTCAGGCTGTGACGAGGCGTCTAGGACCAACGTAGGTACGCTCCACGGCTGCCTTTAGTTGTGGTGGTTAGTCAGGGTACTGCAATCCAGTAGATTCCAACCTCTCTGGTGTATTGCCTTTTTTGCCTGCTCTCCTCAGCTACCAAATCATAACAGTATCACCGGCCAAACTGAAAATTATATGGTACTCACAGAAGGGAAAGATAGTGTAAAAAAAAAAAAAGTTGTCAGAGATATTTTTTTCTTTTTTTTTTTTCTCTTTCCCTCTTTTTCTCTGGGTGCTGAGGATTTTTTTTTTCTCTCAATGGAGTTTGCACAGTTGTCTGGCCGTGTGGATCAGCTTGCCACTGAAGTTCGGAGTATTGCTACCTATCTTGCAGGGTTGCCGGTTGTGGAACCTAGGATCCCCATGCCAGATTTGTTTTTAGGGGATCGAGCTAAATTTCTGAATTTCAAAATAACTGTAAGTTGTTTTTTGCTTTAAAACCTAAGTCCTCAGGGAACGCAGCACAGCAGGTTCAAATTGTCATCTCTCTCCTGCGCGGCGATCCTCAGGATTGGGCTTTTTCCCTGACACCTGAGGATCCTGTTTTGAGTAATGTCGATGCATTTTATCTGGCTCTGGGGTTATTGCACGATGAACCTAATGTCACTGATCAAGCTGAAAAAGCCTTGATGGCATTAAATCAGGGGCTTGAGGACGCTGAGTTGTACTGTCAGAGATTCCGAAGGTGGGCAGTCCTGACCAAATGGAATGATGATGCTTTGGCAGCCCTTTTTCGGAAGGGTCTGTCAGAGAATGTAAAAGATGTTATGGTGGGTTTCCCTGCTCCCTCTGGTCTCAATGATTCTATGTCATTGGCGATTCAAATTGACAGACGTTTGCGTGAGCGTAGAGGTATGCGTGGAATAGTGTTGCCTTGTGAACCAGCTTCTGAGCCCATGCAGTGTGATAGAGTGGCTTCTGGGGCACAGCGTCATGAGTTTCGAAAACGCAATGGGTTATGTTTCTACTGTGGTGACGCCTCTCATGCTATTTCAGTCTGCCCTAAGCGGGGAAGACATTTTGCACGCTCAGTTGTCTTGGGTAGTGTTCAGACTAAATTTCTGTTGACTGTTACCCTGATTTGCTCCCTGTCCACATTTTCTGCTCAGGCTTTTGTTGATTCGGGAGCAGCTATTAACCTGATGGATTTTGATTTTGCTAAACGTTGTGGGTTTCCCTTGATACCCCTACGGAAGTCTATTCCCCTACTGGGGATTGATTCTACCCCTTTGGCTGAGAATAAACCCCAGTTCTCTACTCAGGTGATAATGAGGGTTGAACCTGATCATCAGGAGAGTTGCAAATTTTTGGTGCTGTATAATCTGCATGACATTATTGTACTAGGTTTCCCTTGGTTACAGTCTCATAATCCTGTTTTGGATTGGAAATCTGTGTCTGTAACCAGTTGGGGCTGCCAATGTGTTAATGCCAACACTCCTGTTTTTTCTGCCTCTCCCCAGGCTCAGGATGTTCCTGACTTTTTGACTGATTTTTCTGATGTGTTTAGCGAAAGTAAATCTGCATCCTTGCCCCCCCATAGGAGCTATGACTGCGCTATTGAATTAGTGCCTGGTAGTAAATTCCCTAAAGGTCGCCTTTTTAACTTGTCTGTACCTGAACATGACGCTATGCGGTCTTATATCAAGGAGTCATTGGAGAAGGGTCATATCAGACCATCCTCTTCACCCTTGGGTGCCGGTTTTTTCTTTGTGGCCAAAAAGGATGGTTCATTAAGGCCGTGTATTGATTATCGTCTCTTGAACAATATCACTGTGAAATATCAATATCCGTTACCCTTGATTTCTGACCTGTTTTCCAGGGTGAAAAGTGCTACTTGGTTTACCAAGCTTGACCTCAGGGGGGCGTATAACCTTATTCGCATTAAGCACGGGGATGAATGGAAGATGGCATTTAATACCCCAGAGGGACATTTTGAGTACCTAGTGATGCCCTTTGGGCTCACTAATGCTCCTTCCGTCTTCCAGTCCTTCATGAATGACATTTTCAGGGATTTTGTGGATAAATTTCTGATTGTTTATTTGGATGATATCTTGATTTTTTCCAATGACTGGGACTCTCATGTGAAACATGTTCGGACTGTGTTCCAGATTTTGAGAGAGAATGCTCTGTATGTGAAGGGATCAAAGTGTCTTTTTGGCGTACAGAGGATCTCATTTCTGAGATTCATTTTGTCCCCATCTGTTATTGAAATGGACCCGGTCAAGGTTCAGGCCATCTGTGATTGGGTCCAACCTACTTCATTAAAGGCTCTTCAGAGATTCTTGGGTTTTGCCAATTTTTATCGTAAATTTATTGGTAATTTCTCTGTTATTGTTAAACCATTGACTGATTTGACCAAGAAGGGTTCTGATGTGGTGAATTGGCCTCCTGAGGCAGTCTCTGCGTTTCAGGAACTTAAGCAGAGATTCACTTCTGCTCCTGTTCTACGGCAGCCTGATGTTTCTCTGCCATTTCAGGTGGAGGTTGATGCCTCTGAAATTGGGGCAGGTACCGTTTTGTCCCAAAGAGATCCAGAGACCTCAAAGTAACCCTTGTGCCTTTTTCTCTCGAAAATTTTCTCCAACTGAACGTAATTATGACGTGGGTAATCGGGAGTTATTGGTCATGAAGTGGGCTTTTGAAGAGTGGAGACATTGGCTGGAGGGAGCCAAACATCAGGTGGTGGTCCTCACGGACCATAAGAATCTGGTTTATCTGGAATCAGCCAAGCGACTTAATCCTAGACAGGCCAGGTGGGCCTTGTTTTTCACACGTTTTAATTTTGTGGTTTCCTTTCTTCCTGGCACTAAGAATGTTAAAGCGGATACCCTCTCGAGGAGTTTCCTTGCGGATTCTCCTGAGTTATCTGATCCTGCTGTTATTTTGAAAGAGGGTGTAGTTCTTTCCGCCATCTCACCCAATTTGAGACTGGCTCTGGAAGGGTGCCAGGAGGATAAACCCGAGCGCTGCCCTATTGGGAAATTGTTTGTCCCAGACCGGTGGAAAAAGAGTGTGATGTCAGATTCATTGTTCCGCGTTGGCCGATCATCCCAGAATTTTTGGTACCAGAGACTTGGTTAGTCGGTCCTTTTGGTGGCCTACTTTCTCTCGTGACGTCAGGGAATTTGTGCAGTCCTGCGGGACTTGCTCTCGCTCCAAGCCTTGCTCTCGCTCTAGTGGTTTGTTGATGCCATTGCCTGTGCCCAAGAGACCATGGACCCATATCTCTATGGATTTCATTTCCGACCTCCCTGTTTCTCAGAGAATGACCGTTATCTGGGTTATTTGTGATAGGTTTTCCAAAATGATACATCTTGTGCCATTACCTAAGTTGCCTTCCTCCTCCGAATTGGTGCCTTTGTTCCTTCAGCACGTGGTTCGGTTACACGGCATTCCTGAGAACATTGTGTCTGACAGAGGAGTCCAGTTTGTTTCCAGATTTTGGAGGACTTTTTGTTCTAAACTTGGTGTTCAATTGTCTTTCTCCTCGGCTTTTCATCCTCAGACCAATGGACAAACTGAGAGAACAAACCAGACATTGGAGACTTATCCGAGATGCTTTGTGTCTGCTGATCAGGATGACTGGGTCTCTTTTTTGCCTTTGGCTGAGTTTGCTCTTAATAATAGGGCTAGCTCTGCCACTTTGATGTCTCCATTTTTCTGCAATTTTGGGTTTCACCCTCGATTTTCTTCGGGATAGACGGAGGCTTCTGTCTGTCCAGGTGTTGACTCTGTTGTGGAGCGTATGCAGCAGATTTGGGACCGGGTAGAGGAGAGGTTGTCCCTCTCTCAGGAGAGGGCCCAGCGGTTTGCCAACCGGCATAGGACTGATGGTCCTCGGTTTGAAGTGGGGGACTTGGTCTGGTTGTCCTCAAGAAATATCCCTATGAGAGTTGCATCTCCTAAGTTTAAGCCTAGGTTCATTGGACCTTATAAGATCATGGAGATTGTTAATCCTGTTACCTTTCGTTTACTTCTTCCAGGGACATTTAAGATCCATAACGTGTTCCACAAGTCCTTATTGAAGAGGTTTGTCGAGCCAGTGGTTCCTATGGCTGCGCCTCCTGACCCTGTTTTGGTTGAGGGCAATCTGGAGTATGTGGTTGAGAAAATATTGGATTCTCATTTTTCTAGACGGAAACTCCAGTATTTGGTTAAGTGGAGAGGTTATGGTCAGGAGGACAATTCTTGGGTGTTTGCTTCGGACATCCATGCTAGGAGACTGATCCGTGCGTATCACAGAGCTCATCCTGACCGACCTGGTTGTCCAAATGAGGGTTCGGTGACCCCTCCTCAAGGGGGGGGTACTGTTGTGAATGTGTTAGAAATGAATTCTGAGCAGAAGCTCCCTCTGGTGGTTACAAACAGTACTGAACTATTCAATGAAGATTGTGAAGATTGGCAATCAGGTGTTACAGACTGGTCTTATATAAGGGAGGTTCCCTCCCATCAGGGTTGCCGGTGATCAATTGTTCTTGTCTCAACTTTGGTTCCTGGTTCACTTGGAAGCTTGCTGTGTCTTGCCTGCATCTTCTGCTAACAGATAAGATATTTTCTGCTTTTATTTTTGTGCTTGCTTTTTGCATTTTGTCCTGCACTTCTGTGGAGGTCAGCCAGGTCCCCTCCGGGGGCTTGTGCTCCTCTCAGTTTATCTGAGCCACTGTTATTTGTTCATTTGCCTTTTCCAGTTTTTTCAGTGGCTGCTGCTTAGTTTTGTTACACCAGAGAACTAATTTAGGTGGTAGAGGTCATGTGATCTCAGGTGTTTTTGCAATTAGTGAGTTGGTATTTTTTTTAGGGTTTTTTGGATTGCAGTAAGTGTCCTTCCTATCCTTTTCTTTCTAGGAAGATTGGGCCCCAACGTTTGCTCATACTATTTTCTGTCTGTGTCTGTATTTTCTCTTGTCTAACCACCATTACATGTTTGGGGGCTTCCTATGTTCTTTGGGGATCTGCTCCAGGGCAGATAGTTTTCCTCTTTCTATCTTTAGGTGTAGCTAGCTTCTCAGGCTGTGACGAGGCGTCTAGGACCAACGTAGGTACGTTCCACGGCTGCCTTTAGTTGTGGTGGTTAGTCAGGGTACTGCAATCCAGTAGATTCCAACCTCTCTGGTGTATTGCCTTTTTTGCCTACTCTCCTCAGCTACCAAATCATAACACTTGCCCTCTATCTAAACTGGTTGATAAGCCCAATTCAATTTCATCTCAGAGTTCTTCAGGCGTTTCATGACTTGGCACTGGGTGGACATCCTGGGATTGTGGCTACTCGTGGGGCCATCGCGAGGGTTTTTTGGTGGTCTTCACTTTTGTCTGATGTAAAGAAGTTTGTGTCTGCATGTAAAGTTTTTGCCCGCGCTAAGAACTCTCATAATCTGCCGGCCATGGAATTTGTCCATGGATTTTATCACCAATCTTCCCTCTTCTAAGGGTAATACTGTCATATGGGTGGTGGTGGACAGGCTTTCTAAAAAAACACACTTTGTACCCTTGGTGGCTTTACCTTCTGCAGAAACTCTATCTAGGTTGTTTGTACAGCATGTGGTTCGTTTGCATGGTGTGCCCTTGAATGTGGTGTCTGATTGTGGAATGCAGTTTGTGTCCAGGTTTTAGAGGGTGTTTTGCAAATAATTGGGTATTATATTGTCTTTTTCATCTGCATACCATCCAGAGACCAACAGTCAGACGGAACGGACGAACCAGTTGCTGGAACAATTTTTGCGCTGACTTTCCACTTCCATACAGGATGATTAGTCTGATGCCTTGCAGTTAGCGGAGTTCACTTTTAATAACCGTGTTAATCACTCCACAGGCATCTCTCCTTTCTTTTGCAATTATAGGTTCAATCCACACTTCGGAGAGTTCTCTTATTTGGACTCCGGGTGTCCTGGGGCTGATGTTGCTGTTCAGCAGTTGAGGGATTTATGGTGGGAGGTCCAGAGGAACATTGAGGAGGCTCAGAGAAAGTTTAAGCTTTTTGCAGACCGGAGACGGGCTGCGGGACCTTCTCTCCAGGTCGGGGATAAAGAGTGGTTGTCCACGAGGAACGAGGAACATTAAGCTTAGGGTTCCTGCGGCGGAATTGGGACCTAAGTTTTTTGGTCCTTATGAAATCATAGAAGTGGTCAACCCTGTGGCATTTCGTTTGCACCTCCAAAATCTATAATGTTTTCCATAAGTCCCTGTTGAAACCATTGGGGGGCCGTTGATGAGGGGTCATTGGGTCCTGCGCCACCCTTGTTGGTCGATGGTCAGGAGAAGTACGAGGTGGAGCGCATTGTGGATTCTCAGATGGTGCGTCGTACACTCCAGTATCTGGTGCACTGGAAGGGGTATGGTCCTGAGGATCGTTCTAAGGTTCCTGCTCAATCGATTCATGCCGACCGTCTGGTACGGTCCTTTCATGCTCAGTTTCCAGGGAAACCTGGGGGTCCGGTGGCCCCCCATTGAGAGGAGGGTACTGTCATGACTGGGCTGGTTCTAGCTCCATCCTGGCCAGGTCTGGGTTAAATTATTCCACCTCTCTTTGGTTCTGGGGCGGCTATTTAATGCTGGTGGTTCCTGGGTTCTGAGTCAGTTAAACTTCCGTCTACCCTGTTTGAGGTAGCTGACCCAGGTTATTCTTCAGTAATCCCTGTTCCTCTGTGCAAGTGTGTTTTGCTGTGTAAGACTCGGTTCGTCCCCTAACTACTGCCCCTGTTTTCTGCTTGGTACTTCTCTGTCTGTCCTGGCTTTCTGACCCAATGGCTTGTCTCTGACTAATCTGCTGTTTTACCCCTTGGTACCTCGCTCTCGTCTGGCTCCCGACCCTCGGCTTGTCTTTTGACCATGTCTTTGTACTCTGTGTCCTGCGTCCTTTGCCAACCCCCCGTGCTCGTGTGGTAGATCCGCCTCCCTTAGTCGGAAACAAATACACACCACAACTTGGAAAACTAAAGTAATAGACAACAGTGGTTGGAGAACTAAACTATTAAACAGCTTGGGTTGGAGAACTAAACTACTACACACCAGGGGATGGAGAATTAATGCTCTAGACAGTGGTATCACTAGACACCAAGTCGTGGAATCCCCAGGGCTTGCAGGACAAACCTCTCTATCAAATAATAATAGCAATAATAATCTTTATTTATATAGCGATAACATATTCCACAGTGCTTTACAATTCAACAGTTCATATACAACAGTCATAGCGAAGTTAACAATAATACATTAATGCAAAAATAATGATGGCCTTGTCCGTAAGAGCTTACATTCTGCAATGAGGTGCGGGTGACAAAGTAGAGGTGCTTATTTATAATGATGGTCCACACATCTTGAGGAAATGGGGATAGATAAAGGCTGCATGAGATGGTCATCAGCCAATATTTGTAGTGAGATCTGGTGCAGCATGACATTTTGCATAGCCTGGCCCAAAGCAGTACAGACATGGTGCTTTTTACACTTGCGGAGTGGACACAGATGAAAGACCTCTGCATCTTTCTGCATGTTTTCGAAGTGGGTACTAAGATGATTAGCGCAGATGATGTTATCATCAGCATCACTATTACTGTCATCTACATGCTGGAGCACACTCTGAATAGTCTGCAGCAGGAGGTGGTGGTGGTCCCAGGGGAAGAGGAGGAAGCAGAGGATGATGTGGAAGGTTAACAATATCTCTATGTTCAGGTCTGTTGCCTCACAGGTGGTTGTTATGAAAGGAAAAAATGGAGAAGGATGAAGAGAAGGACGAAAAGGAAGAGGTAATGGACTCGCAACAGTTAGGAGATGAAGAGGATAATGATTTCCTCTCTGTTGTACATGGTTGCCAGGAGTTGATGGAGGAAGTAAGCTTGAGTGTTATCCCGCCACCAGCACACTATGGACTTGGACCTCATGAAAGAGACCCATGAGCGCCTTCTTGCAGCACTATCTGCAACATGATTGTTGCCCGTATTGTTAGGATTCAAAATAGTGCTGACTTCTGGGTTTGCCAGTTTGTCGATCCACGATACAAAAGTAAATTTTGCCAGTTGCTTCCCCCCCTGGAAAGCGATGCGCCAATGCTGCAGTATCAAAATATGCCGGAACGCAATATGTGCCGGAAGACACACAGTGTGCATTGCAGTGATAGGCCTCCAATAAAGGGAATGTTGAGTCATCAACCCAAAAACAATAGCAGTCTTGCAGCACTGGAGTCCTGGGTTCCAACTCTACTAAGGACAGCATCTGCAAAGAGTTTGTATGTTCTCCCAGTGTTTGCGAAGGTTTCCTCCCAGTACTCATTTTTCTTCCCATACTCTAAAGACATACTGATAGGAAATTTAGATTGTGAGTCCCAATAGGGACAGTGCACTAATGTCTGTGAATGTCTGTAAAGCGATGTGGAATTATTGGCGCTATATAAGTGATAAAAAATAAATAAATAGAAATTGGTGCCACTTTTTTGAGGTATATGCCCAAAATTTGTGGAAATATTTGCTCTCCAAGTTGTGTCTCTGTAGTGCAGCGGGGTTGGTTCAGTGTGACTGACAGTGACTACAGGAAAAGTTCACAGCAAACGTGTTTTAATGTCCAAACTCACACAGTGTACAGTATACAGCATCCTTCGGATCGCAGCCGGGAAACAAAACAGCCTGTGGGAGTCCTGTTGCCGAGGGCGACAGCACCACCGTATCACTAAGAGATCGCTCTGCAGGATCTGTGTTACCTCACACAGGCTGAGCTTCTGCGGAGCCGACTGCTCCTCAAGTTGCAAACTCCAAACTGACACACCCAAACATTTTCTGCAGGGGTTTTAACCTGGAATCTATGGGCATGGGCCACTTGCAAGACCCAGCCTGGAGGAAATCGACCGCACCGCTACCTTCCTGTAGTCCATTTAAAAAATAAAAGCACATAATGGGTTTTCCTGAACAATGCCTTGGCCAAATAGCAAGGCATGCTTACTTTTATTTTGCTTTATGACTCACAGGTGTCCTGCTATAACAACAAGGCACTCCGGTGGGTCTAATAGGACTCCATCCGCATACTGGGGGATACATATCGGCCCTCACATATGATCCCCCTCCCTGCCTCACAGTCTCCTTCATTTGTAATGCCTGTAATGCACAGCTCTCAGAGCACCAGGCCTACACCTGTCACTCATCCTTCAGCTACTGATCAAATTTTATGTGATGATAATGTATGTAAAATGCTGCAGAATAAGTTAGTGCAAAGCATAATAAATCAATAAATTAATTCCAGCCCAAAAATATTAAAATATAAAATGTGGCCTGCTTTAGTTACTGTGGACGAGCCTTGGATACAGCAGAATCTGAGCACAAAAGAATTAGAACCTCAGATGTGGCCAAATTTTTGGAGCACGGTAGTAACGGCAGGGGTGGGATTCAAATTTTTAACAACAGGTTCTGTGGAAAACCACACCCATTTTCAAACCACACCCATTTTTTAAGCCACACCCATTTACACGTACCTTTTCCTCAAACATATACAATCCTCTAGGAGCACACACAGACCCCACAAGTGTGCAATAAACGCCTAGGAGACACACAGACCGCACAAGTGTGCAGAACCCCCCAGGAGCACATACAGACCCCACAAGTGTGCAGAACCCCCCAGGAGCACACACAGACCCCACAAGTGTGCAGAACCCCCCAGGAGCACACACAGACCCCCACAAGTGTTCAGAACCCCCTAGGAGCACACACAGACCCCACAAGTGTGAGAACCCCCCAGGAGCACACACAGACCCCACAAGTGTTCATAAGGCCCCAGGAGCACACACAGACCCCCACAAGTGTGCATAACCCCCCAGGAGCACACACAGACCCCACAAGTGTGCAGAACCCCCCAGGAGCACACACAGACCCCACAAGTGTGCAGAACCCCCTAGGAACACACACAGACCCCACAAGTGTGCAGAACCCCTAGGAGCACACACAGACCCCACAAGTGTGCAGAACCCCCTAGGAGCACACACAGACCCCCACAAGTGTGCAATCATCCCTGAAACCCCACTATACAGCCCCAAGTATCAGCCCCCAACCCGTTAATAAATCCTCCTTGGTGTCACTGAGGACTCTGACCTGTGATTTCCCTCCTGCAGCTACAGACGCCGGCATCAGACTGCAGAGACCAATGGACGCTTCTCTTCCTGGCTTTGGCAGAACACGCCCCCTCCTGGTATGACGCGCCTCCAGAAACGTCTTCACACCTGGAAGGAGCGCAGACAGTCTAGCATTTAGCCAGGAAGAAGGAGCTGCGCACAGCCATCAAGGTGACGGCTGTGCACAGCTCCCAGCCCCATACAGTGTGACACGGGCGGCTGTGTCTGCTGCCGGCCGCGTCACAGTACAGCAGGCACGGCCGCACACAATTTGCTGTGCGGCCGGCCCTGTACATGTGCTGGGCAGTGGGGCCAGTACCGGATCGCGGCCCTGAATCTCCCTGGTTCGGGGAACCGGCTACTTTTTTAACAAGCGGTTCCATCGAACCGGGGAGAACCGGCTGAATCCCACCCCTGAGTAACGGAACAAATTTATATTTTATCATGTGTACTCCTGTATGGAGAACAATATGTTCACCAAAGAATGAAAAGATGAAATGTAGCCTGCTTTTGGTAGTGCGATAGTAAGAAATCCAATTTTGATTTTATCATGTGTACCCCTACATGGAGAACAATATCAGCACCCAAAAATCTAAAACTGACATCTAACCTCCTGTATAACATTAGTAACAGAAGAAAGTATTTTTTTAACTGTGGATGAGTCCTCTATACAATTGAATATATGCTGAAAACTATTTCAAACTCAGATTTAGCCTGCTGTTTCATGTTTGTAACTAATTTTTTTTTTTTTAAATCTGCATGAGCTCTGCAGCCAGCTTAATTTCACCGCCACTAAATGACATAGTTGCATATGATGTGCTGAATCACATTACCAACAGCCCAAAAGATAATTCTTTAATGTGCAACAGCTTTACACGCAGAACATTTTCACCGCCACAAAATTACGTGATTTAGCAACAGAAAAATTTATGTTTTTTAATGTGCATGAGCTCTGCAGACAGCTTAATTACACTGCTACAAAATTACAACGTGGGACATGGTGGGCTGTATCACAATTAGGAACAGAAATTTTTTTTTAATGTGCATGAGCTCTACAGACTGCTTGATGTCACCTGCACAAAATGACAAGGTGATTATTTGGTGTGCTGAATCAAATAACTGCCAAAACATTTTTTTTTTACTGTGCAACAGATCTACACAGAGAACAATTTCACCATTGCAAAATTATAACCTGTGATATGGCGGTCTATATCACGTTTAGTAAGAGAAAAAAATTTTTTTTTAATACTTTTTAATGTGCATGATCTCTGCTGACAAATTAATTTCACCACCACAAAATTACACCATGGGATATGGCAGGCTGTATCACGTTTAGCAATAGAACAATGTCACCATACAACTAAATGACAAGATGACATATGCCTTGCTGTATCACATTTAGCTACTAAAAAATAAAATTTAGAAAGATCTACTCATGCATGGAGCACAATAGAAGCAGTGCACAACACACTTCATTGAAATGTGCCTTGCTGTCTTTGTCTGTGGACCTCAGTAATGGCACAGAAAAAACCTATGCTGGAAGGTTGATTTCACAGCCACACAAGATACTAGCTATTTAACACCTGACGTGCCCATGCGGTTCAACCGACAACAAGGTGACACCTCAGTCAGCGAGCTTTCACAAAGATGCGTTCTTCTGCTGAATTAGCCCGCTAGGTACACACATAGATCAAGAGACCAGACAAAAAATATGGAAAAATTATTATGTTGACATATGGTCGTTATTATCAGCAGACCAGCAGACCAACAGACGGTAGATAAAGAAAGGAGGACAAGCGAACGGTTATACGATAAAAGTAGACCAAAAATAGCACAAACAATGAATAATTGGCTACAGGCATTTGCAGTCTTAGGCTGCATTATGGGCCAAAAGCATCCGCAATGCTGCTCCGAATTATACATATATCAAGATCTGATATATAATTCATACAAGTCCCATGGCGTTTCCCTCTGGCGTCAATATAACGAAGAGTTCCGTAGGCAGTTGGCCCAGACACCTGATCTAGGCTGGGGAGTAAAAGCAAAAGATGTGTGGTTACGACTCATTCTGTCACAGAAGCAGCCCCCTTTTTCATTGATGACCACTAACCACTCCACAGTTGCAGGTGAACACTTAGTGGTCATACAAAAACCCGGGGCCTGCTGGCTATTTAACGAGGGAAACTGCCGTTTCCACACGTCATGTTGATATAGGCACGACTGCTCAGCTTGCGGGGGGGAGGGACACCAAGCTGCAAGGTGTACTCGTCTGCAAACAAAGCGCCTACAAGGCAGAACCCCAGTGAGTGTAACCGCGATGGGCCCCTGGCTAAACCTTTACCCCCAATAAAAAAGCAGCATGGCAACTACACTCCGGCTTTACATACTTTTTTTTATCCCTTTCAAACTCAGTAGAACACCAACCCTGGCTGAAAATTTAAAATCCGCTTGCGAATTCCCCTAAATTTTGCACCAAAATATCGAAAAAGAGGTTGAACTAGGCAGAATGGCGGGCCTCTTTCACTCGTTGCCTTTCCAAAATATAAGACTCTCGCCATTAGGCATCATGCCTAAAATGGAACCCTGAAAATATCATCAGATCCATCATCTGTCACACCCAAAAGGCGAATCAGTTAATGACGCTATTGCCCCAGAAGAAGTTTCCGTGACGTACGTGTCCTAGAATTAGTTCGCACAGCCGGGTCCGGCGCACTGCTAGCAAAATAAGACATAGAGTCGGCTTTCCGCCTATTACCCATGCACCCTGACTGCTTCCACTTGTTAGGTTGCAAGGTGGACCAGCAATATTATTTTGATATGTGCCTGTCAATGGTTTGTTCCATTTTGTACCACTATTTCGTGGTATTCAGTACTTTCCTGGACTGGGTAGTCCATTATGAAACAGGCAGCAATTTTCTGATTGACTACCTTGACGATTTTTTGTTGGTCTGGTCATGGTGTGGTTGTATTTGTTCCTTGTATGTGCTATTATTCGGTTATTGTGTGGTGGTAATATGTGGTCTGGTCATGTTGCGTTGGTAGTTGTTCCTTGTATGTAGTATTATTGGTCACCATGTGGTGGTAATATGTGGTCTGGACATGGTGCGGTGGTATTTGTCCCTTGTATGTGATATTGTTCGGTCACTGTGGTGGTAATATGTGGTCTGGACATGGTGTGGCGGTATTTGTTCCTTGTGTATGATATTATAGGTCACTATGTGGTGGTAATATGGTGTCTGGTCACGGTGTGGTGGTATTTGTCCCTTGTATGTGGTATTCAATATTGGTCATTTTAAAAATTGAAAAATAAACCTAAATTGTATTGCATATTTTAACAAATTTTTAATAGGGTAGAGTAGAGCTCAGCCAAAAGAGTCCACCTTGTCGTTGTGGCAGACTAAAATAATCTTTTTGCCAAAACAAAACCTGCTGGTTATGTATGTGGTGATGGGAACTGTTAATGTTTGATTGGTGAGTAGTATAATTTTTCCAAGAGAGAGCAGTGGGACTGTGGACAGTTCGAGGGGTGGAGGCAGGGCTGGTGTGGAGTCTGGGCAGAGTCTCAAGGGGGCCCTGAAATTCCTAGTGGCAGCCCTGGCTGGTGGGAATAATTTGGGCAAACACAAAATCACTGAACTCTACACAGTGATGTCAACAAACATTGAATGTTTTACCTGTTTCCTCCCAGATATGTTATTGGTGTGGTCAGAGATAGTACCACGAGCCGTCTGGCATGGCGCAAGGGATGCTAAAGCCACAGAGCGTTCAAGGAGGAAGATCAATGTGCAGATGGAGAAATTCATCAAGGGAAGATGTGGTATTGTGGTTCGCCACCACTAGCTGGAAGGCGATAACTCCACACTATTAAGATCGGATGTTCACCTCAGGGACATCGGTCTTGACATATTTCTGTCCAGCCTACAGGATGGAGTCGAGCAGGCCCTAATATTGATGGGTGGGGGTCAGAGTCCTGTGTAAGTCATACACATGATCCTCCATGGTGGAAATGGTAGAGAGAGGCAGAGTTTCGTTACCACTCATTGGCCTGCTCGCCTGTCGGTCGTAGACAGGGCCTTCGGCGATGAGCCCGTTATAAGACATAAGTGCCTTTGTCTGCTTACAAATTTAATAAACTGTGACCAACCTGTTCAACCCATCTAGGCCTGTCTGTGTTTTCATTACGGGACTGGTGTGAGGGGGGAAGGCACTATTTGAGACACGCGGGTCTCCACAGTCTAGCAGGCACGGTACTGCATAAGGAACGTGCCTCTGACTGTGGAGCCCATTATGGCTAAAATAGAGTTAAATGCGGTCAGTGCCCAATTCCCTGTTTCCACCACTCCCCAGGTGAAGTACTAATTGGGATGCCCAACTGACCAATGGGATTAAAGGGGAAGGGGCATCCAACCATACCTACAGGAGTTAAATTTAGGTGCCTGGGGTCAGTAACTTCCTCTTTCCCCCAGCTGACCCCTGGAAGCTTTTGTCCCACACTCCCTCCCTTATATATTCAATGATGCTTTAAACTGCCATAATAATTGTATGCAACAAGAAAAAAAAACAAAAAAACCTTGTTAACGATATTAAGAGGCAGAGTTTCGTAACCACTCATTGGCCTGCTTGCCTGTCGGTCGCAGACAGGGCCTTCGGTGATGAGCCCGTTATGAGACATAATTTCCTTTGTCTGCTTACCAATTTAATAAACTGTGATCGACCTGTTCAACCCATCTAGGCCTGTCTGTTTTTTCATTATGGGACTGGTGGGAGGGGGGAAAGCACTGTTTGAGACATGCGGGTCTTCACAGTCTGAAAACCCAGGTCTCTCTAACATCAAGAGTACCCCTGGGACAGGGATAGTTAGGGTGCCAGTTCTAGGGACAGTTTTAGGCCTTTCTCACTTACTTTAGACCAGCACATCTTGACAGATATTCTGTTAAAGAGAATGCTTCAAACTGTAAAGGAAAAATACATAAGAGTTTGTATCCGCTATCTCCTGTAGGTAACCCAAGTTATTGTTAAGTAAAGAGTGTGTCTTTGAAATCTCTTTTTATTGAACTTTAATACCTATAGTCCTGGCTGGCCAACACCATTGGCCACATGCTATCTGCAAGGGCACAAGGCTCTCACAGAACCAACACCCTGCCAGAACCTTCTGTTCCTAAAGTATACAGGGGCATCACAGGAGAAGACCAGTGCATCGCCTGCGGCTACCTCCCCGTGCCACGCTACAGTTACAAATCAAAAGTATGCACAATTCTTTTGGTTAATTGTTATCACTGCAGCACATAGCCTGCAGGCTACATAACAACAGGAATAATTTTTCAACTTGGTGATTGAACTGCTCTAAGGGTAAGTTCACACTAGGCATTTTTTCAGCATTTTTTTCTGCAGCAAAACCTGATCTCTTGGCAGGAAAGAAACTGCGGAAAAAAACGATGTTTTCCTTGTGTTTTTCTTGCATTTTTGCAGCGTTTTTCATGTATTTTTTTTTGCACTTAAACGTTTGTTTTTACCATGCTAGATTTGTCTCTTGTGCATGCTGATAAAGTTTAGTGTTGAAAAAAAGTCCTATTCCATAGAATTAGATTTTGGCACAAAAAAAGCGCATCAAAACATGATACCTGCTTTTTTTCAGCGTTTTTTTTTACCACCCAAGTCAATGGGTAAAAAATGTTGAAACAGCTGAAAGAAGTGAAATTCTCTATGTCAAAAAAACCATGCAAGGCACAAAATACTGATGACAAAAAAAACAATGTGTGTACATGAGTAGAGATGAGCGGTGTTCGACTAGAACTGTTCGCCAATCTCAAATTCGAGCTGCTTTGGGCGGTGTTCGAGCCGTTCGACGAAACCGAACTATTTTGAAAAAATTCGGCTGTTCAAGGTTATGTTCGATAACTGTTCGTGCACCTAAATCGTCACTGGATTTTTTCGCAGTTATGCTGAGAATCACTGTTAATACACATTTTGAGTGTCCAGCGTGGTGGGGGGAGGGGCATGGCATGGATCTCTGCAGAGATAATGAAGATCTCCATTTTTTTTCTCTTTCCCGCATTTCCAGTGGGCGGTGCAGTCTGTCAGCCTATCAGCAGCGCTCACACGGAGCGAGGTGCTTTTTTTTCACACAAGCAAGGGCATATGTCATTGGCTGTGTATGTCACATGTCCTTGCCCTATAAGACCCAGCCATTTCCTCCCTCGCCACCATTTTCTCACTGCTGCAGCTCAGTGTTAGACGGCACTGCTGCTGTTAGCGCTATATTGTGTGTGCATTGTGCAACTGCGACTTGCAAGCAAAATAGTTGAGAAATAGAGAGGAAGGTTTAGGGAGTAGGGACTAGTTCGTAATTGCAGCCCTTTTAAGGGCTACGTTACATCAGTTCCTAGCAGTTTTATCAGGCAGGTCTGTGCTCACTCTTAAATAGACAGATAGGTCAACTTGGGACAGTGACTATTTGTAATTGCAGCCCTTTTCAGGGCTAGGTTACAGCAGTTGCTATCACTTTTTGTCAGCTACACCAGCATTCAAATCACTCCTAATTATTCGCTGCATCTATCCTGTTCAATAATTGTGTGCATAGTAGCAGTGTGTGCTACACATTCTATTAGGGCATCTATACAAAGCTCCAACAGCCTTAAAAAAAAAAAAAAATTCTATCTGCATGTTGCCTGAACAATAATTTTGAGCATAGTAGCAGTCTGTGGTACTCATTGTATTAGACCATGTATACAAAGCTCCACCAGCCTTATAAAAAATAAAATTTCTATCTGCATGTTGCCTGGACAATAATTTTGGGCGTAGTAGCAGTCTGTGGTACCCATTGTATTAGGCCATCTATACAAACTCCACCAGCCTTATATAAAAAAAGAATTTCTATCTGCATGTTGCCTGGACAATAATTTTGGGCATAGTAGCAGTCTGTGGTACTCATTGTATTAGCCCAAGTATACAAAGCTCCACCAGCCTTATAAAAAAAAAATTCTATCTGCATGTTGCCTGGCCAATAATTTTGGGCATAGTAGCAGTCTGTGGTACTCATTGTATTAGCCCATCTATACAAAGCTCCACCAGCCTTATAAAAAAAGATTTTATATCTGCATGTTGCCTGGACAATAATTTTGGGCATAGTAGCAGTCTGTGGTACTCATTGTATTAGGCCATCTATACAAAGCTCCACCAGCCTTATAAAAAAAAGAATTTCTATCTGCATGTTGCCTGGACAATAATTTTGGGCATAGTAGTAGTCTGTGGTACTCATTGTATTAGGCCATCTATACAAAGCTCCACCAGCCTTATAAAAAAAAAAGAATTTCTATCTGCATGTTGCATGGACAATAATTTTGATCATAGTAGCAGTCTGTGGTACTCATTGTATTAGCCCATCTATACAAAGCTCCACCAGCCTTATAAAAAAAAAAATTCTATCTGCATGTTGCATGGACAATAATTTTGTGCATAGTAGCAGTCTGTGGTACTCATTGTATTAGGCCATCTATACAAAGCTCCACCAGCCTTATAAAAAAAAGAATTTCTATCTGCATGTTGCCTGGACAATAATTTTGGGCATAGTAGCAGTCTGTGGTACTCATTGTATTAGGCCATCTATACAAAGCTCCATCAGCTTTCAAATACTAAGAATTTTTTGCAGTCATCGTTTTTTTGTGCAAACAACTCCACAGTTGTCAATTAGGTAACCACCAAAATGAGTGGCAAAGGCCTGCTGCTTGTGGAAAGGGTAATAGGCGTGTTGTGAAGGGAAAAAAATGTTGTGTCTGTTGGGTAGGTGTTAAAGCAACAGTAACAACTGCAGAAGAAAGACCATCTTCCAGCCAAATTAAGAAGTCTACTTCTTTTAGTGGACAATGTGGTACGATCCCTTTCTTACGGGCACGCCCATCGCTACAAATTCCAGATGAGGCACAACAAAAAAAGGTGCTTCAACAGATATCAAGTGCTCCTTTAAGTCGGCTCTCCACCTCAACTTCAACAGCACAAAAACTCCAGTCCTCAGAGGTGTCACCCCAATCGCACTTGCTTCCTCACAGCTCCCAAGTCTCCAACTGCCCATCTGAGTATGGGGTAGGACAGATGGTTGAGTCTGCAGAGCTGTTTACTCATACTATAGCCTGGGAATCAGAGGTCGTCTCCACAGCTTCTGTGAATCCAGACGAGGAAATGATCTGTACTGATGCCCAGAATGTTTATGAGTCTGATCCAGGACCAGATGAAGAAGGTTCTGAGCATAATGTAGACCCTCGTTCCCAAAGTGTAACTCCTGTTGGTGGAGACAATGAGGAAGACGATGATGAGACTCAAATACCAGATGTGAGCGACAACTTGAGTTTTGTGTCAGGGCAGGAAGAGGTTGGCTCTGAGGACGACGGGGGTGAGAACACACAGGGTGATGATGACGAGGTTGTAGATCCCACTTACTGTCAACCCACAGTGAGACAGTCGATGATTTCAGCAGAGGAGGTGGAGGAGGATTCGAGTGATGACGAGGTCAGGGTGCGCCTTCCTGGACAGAGACGTAGTACTGGAAGCACGTCACCAACTGCATCCTCAACCACAACTCTGCCTCTGACTACAAGTCAAGGTGGCTCTTCAGGTCGCATGGGTTCTAAGCCTTGCATAGCCTGGGCATTTTTTAACATTGATAAGGATGACACAACTCGTGTTATCTGTAACATTTGTGATCAAAAGCTAAGTAGAGGCCAAAAAATCATAGTTTGAGTACTTCATGCATGAACTGTCACATGGATATGAAGCATAAGTTGCAGTGGCAAGCTCACTGTGCTACAATAAGGCCTAGCGGGCCGGCCCAACCACCGTCTGCCCCATCTTGTGTATCCGTGACCACGGCCTCTTCATCCTCTGTGACTGGGTGGGACAGCAGTCAGACCTGTTTTGAGACTCAGACCTGGCACCTGTTTACCAGCAACAGCCAGTCAGATTGGCAGGTCATCAGTTCATTTGGAAGTGGAAACACCAGCTGGTGTTGAACGCTCTCAACATCGAGAGCACCACCTTTGGATCAAGGCAACCTAACTTTTGCGCCTGCATCTCCCTCACAGACCGTCAGTTGTCCGGGGACACCCTACTCAACCCCGTCTACGCACAACAGCCAGCCCTTGGTCCCTCATATGTGGACCAGTAAAAGACCATTTCCTCCTAGCCATGAGAAAGCTAAGAGGTTGAATTTCACCATCTGCAAGTTCTTGGCTACAGAAATGCTGCCTTTCCCCTTGTGGACACAGAGGATTTTCGAGCCCTTATGTCCGTAGCAGTGCCCCAGTACCAGTCTGCACTACTTCTCAAAGAAAGGTGTGCCTGCGCTCCACCAGCATGTCACACACAACATCACCGCTTCTTTGAGAAACACAGTGTGTGACAGGGTGCATTTCACCACAGACTCTTGGACGAGTCGGCATGGACAGGGGCGTTACATGTCGCTGACTGGGCACTGGATAACTATGGTGACAGAAGGACAAGGGGCTGCTGTCCAAGTGTTGCTGTCCCCACGAGTTGTGCATCAATCCTCTTTATCTCGAAGTTCCTCCAATGCTTCTGCCACCTCAACCTCCTCTCGGTCCTCCACCTGCACCCAAAGCCTGTCTGGTCATGCCACGGGCTTTCTAACTGCGCAGAAGGGATCCTGCAGCACACCTCCTTGCTATGCTGGCAGAAGGGCTCAACGTAATCAGGCGGTTTTTTACGTTGAAATGTCTGGGAAATGTGAGTCACACAGCTGAGGAGTTGTGGTCAGCTCTGGAGAACCAGTTTCATGAATGGTTGCCTCCACTGGACCTGCAACCAGGGAAGGCCATGTGCGACAATGCCGCAAACCTGGGTGCGGCCCTTTGCCGAGGCAATGTCACACACGTGCCTTGTATGGCTCACGTGTTGAACCTGGTTGTCCAGCAATTTTTAGCCCACTATCCTGGACTACATGGCCTTCTGCAGAGGGCATGGTCGCTGTGTGCTCACTTCCGCCGTTCGCATCCCGCAGCTCAGCGACTTACATCTCTAGAGAAGTCGTTGGGCCTGCCACTTCACCGGCTAAAATGCGATGTGCCAACATGGTGGAATTCAACTCTGCACATGTTGCAGCGACTGTGGCAGCACCGACAAGCCCTGGTGCAATACGTTCTGAATTATAGCCTGGGCCAACGAGATCCAGAGGTGGGGAAAATCACGCTGGAGGAGTGGTCTCAGATCAGGGACCTATGCACCCTTCTGCACAGTTTTGAAATGGCCACAAAGATGTTTAGTGCTGACGATGCCATTATCAACATGACTATTCCGGTGATTTACATGCTGGAGCAGATGTTAAACAGAATTCGGAGTCAGGTGGTGGAACAAGAGGAGGTGGAGGAAGTAGAGGAGGAGGAGTTGTATGCGGAAGGGCTAACATCTGCAAGGTTCAGATGGTTGGCAGCACCAAGGCGGCTGGCATGGGAGGGTGGTGAGAGGGATTAACCAGGGCGCATGGTAGCAGCCAAACTAGTGAGGAATGTGCAGGAGCCCAGGAAGAAGTGGATGACGAACTGGCGATGGGCATGGAAGACTCATCAGATGAGGGAGACCTTGATCACATTTCTGTTGTGCAAGGTTGGGGGGAGAGGGCATAGGAAGGAAGCATGAGTCGTACCTCGCCACCAACACAACAGGGACTTGGTGCTCCTGAATCTTGATATACAGGAAAAAAGATATTGAAAAGACTAATGAGACAATTTACTATTGGTAATTATGTTCATAATCTTATTGGTGATTAAAACCCACTCATAAATTAAGATAAATTTATAATAGATAGTCTAGGAGTTGGCACCAATCTCAGCAGCTCGTGGTAAATAAATTGGAGAAGAGACTCTTCTGTCACCTTGAAAGTGACGGCTCCCTGCTAGTAATCAATCAAATGATTTATACATTGTAAAGTTTCTCTCTTTGCTCAGTGCAGTAGCTGAGTTCATTTCTTTGTGCTTTAGCAGGACACAGCAAGCATGTCTCGAATTACAAAAGGAATATTACAGAGAATAAATGAGGATCATCAATATACTTACCTGAATGACAATATATATATACTGCATATACAGTGGGTACGAAAAGCATTCAGAACCCTTTAAATTTTTGCACTCTTTGTTTCATTGCATCCATTTGGTAAATTCAAAAAGTTCATTTTTTTTCTCATTAATGTACACTGTGCACCCCATCTTGACTGAAAAAAACAGAAATGTAGAAATTTTTGCAAATTTATTAAAAAAGAGAAACTGAAATATCACATGGTCATAAGTATTCAGACCCTTTGCACAGACATTCATATTTAAGTCCCATGCTGTCCATTTCCTTGTGATCCTCCTTGAGATGGTTCTACTCCTTCATTGGATTCTAGCTGTATTTAAACTGATAGGACTTGATTTGTAAAGACACACACATGTCTATATAAGACATCGCAGCTCACAGTGCATGTCAGACCAATTGAGAATCAAGAGGTCATAGGAACTGGCCAAGGAGCTCAAGGTTCCTAAGAGCACAGTGGCCTCCATAATCCTTAAATGGAAGAAGTTTGGGACTACCAGAAGTCTTCTTAGACCTGGCCATCCAGCCAAACTGAGCAATCGTGGGAGAAGAGCCTTGGTGAGAGAGGTAAAGAAGAACCCCAAGATCACTGTGGCTGAGCTCCACAGATGTAGTAGGGAGATGGGACAAAGTTCCACAAAGTCAACTATTACTGCAACCCTCAACCAGTCAGGCCTTTATGGCAGAGTGGCCCGACGGAAACCTCTCCTCAGTGCCAGACATATGAAAGCCCGCATAGAGTTTGCTAAAAAACACATGAAGGACTCCCAAACTGTGAGAAATAAGATTCTCTGGTCGGATGAGATGAAGATAGAACTTTTTAATGATAATTCTAAGTGGTATGTTTGGAGAAAACCAGGCACTGCACATGACCTGCCCAATACAATCCCAACAGTAAAACATGGTGGTGGCAGCATCTTGCTATGGGGGTGTTTTTCAGCTGCAGGGACAGAACAACTGGATTCAACTGAAGGAAACATGAATGTGGCCAAGTACAGAGATATCCTGGATGAAAGCCTCTTCCATAGTGCTCTGGAGCTCAGTCTTGGATGAAGGTTCACCTTCCAACAAGACAATGACCCTAAGCACATAGCTAAAATAACAAAGGAGTGGCTTCAGAACAACTCTGTGATCATTCTTGACTGTCATAGCAAGAGCCCTGACCTAAACCCAATTGAGCATCTCTGGAGAGACATGAAAAATGCCTTAAAACATTGTCTCTCATTCATTATTCTGGCATTTGACAAACATTAATAATTATGGTAATCCTAATTGGCCTAAAACAGGAAAGGTTTATTCTGATTTCATGTCAGATATTGAGAAAAACATGCATATGTGTCTTTTTATAAAGTGTATGTAAACATCTGGTTTCAACTGTAAGGAAGAGCCATGAATGATCACTTTTTTTGTTTCATGTATCTTTTAGCTTACTCAAAACTTATTTTGGAACAGTGTGAGTTTTCTCTACTGAGATACTTCAACTCATAGTTGTAGCTTCATTTGAGAGGTATGATGCATTTAACAAAGGTGTGATACTATGTTCAGGCACTGGCACTTTACGTTTTATGACTTTTCTTGGCTAATATCCCTTACCCCTTACACTTAATAGTGGATGAGCAGGCCTCGTATCATCTGAGCTTTTTTTATTTGACCTTGTCTATTTATAATTATATATTTGTTTGCATACCTGTCCTTTGATGTCTTGAGTAAAATGTATGATATTTTTAGTGGAATTTTTTATTCCGTTTTTCTGTAATCGAGTTTGATATGAGAAGTCTATGTAACACGTGTGGCCCGTGAACTTTATGTTATAGGGCGTCTATTAATATTATTTTTTTGTGCTATTAATTATTTTTGACTGATATGGTTTCTACACGTGCTTTTACTGTAGAACGCTATTAACCTGCAAATTATCCCCATATCTGCAGACAAATAACATTTTTTGACATAAAAGTTTGCCTTTAAAATCAGACATACAGCAGAAATGTTTCCTTGTTTGACTCATGTACAGTATAAGGATATGTTTCCATGGTGAGGAAACTCTGCGTGTTTGACGCTGCGTACAGCGGCAGCGTCAAACACGCAGCGTCCAGATGTTACCGCAGAGTGGAGGGAAATTCATGAAATACCGTCTACCCTATGGGTTAAAAGACGCAGGCGGCAGACCTGCGTAAACGGACATGCGGCGCGTCTTTCCAGAAAGCAGCATGTCTGTTTACAATGCGGCGACGCTCCATCGCTGCACCGTAAATTTACCATAGACTACCATTAGATGCAGTAAAACTGCATCTAATGATTAGTCACATACGTAATAACTGTATAAATGCAGCTTACTACACATGTGTACAAATTCAAATAAGGTCTTACCTCCTCCCACTGCCGGAAGTCCCCGTCCTCTGCAGTCCTCGCGATAACTTAGCTTACTGCGAGAACTGCCATGTTACCATGAGAACTGCCATGCACGTGACTGGGGGTTATCTCCGGTCACAAGGCTAGTTCTCGTCACTGTGAGAACTACAGTGTAGGTTACCGCCGAAGATCTCCGGTGGTCATCTACAAGCTCTGTTATCTCTGGATGTCATGCATCCAGATGTAGCAGAGCTGGATTCGTTGTGGGTCACTCGTTATTAAGGACTTTGTCAGACAAGAAGTATTTGTGCTTGTTTATTTTTATTAGGCGTATAATAAAATGGCAAAACTGTGTGGTGTTTTACTTCATTAAAATACTTTTTTCTGGCTGTGTCTTTTTTTAAACCCTTTTATATACTATAGTATTAGTAATGGAGAGGCATCTTATTGATGCCTCTCCATTACTAACCAGGCTTGATGCCACCTTACAATCAAAGGTGACATTAACCCCTTATTACCACATATGCCACAGCTAAGGCAGTGGGAAGATAGAGGCTAAGTGCCAGAATTGGCGCATCTTACAGATGCGGCATTTCTGGGGTGGCTGTGGGCTGGTGTTTGTAGCCAGGGGGAGCTGATATCTATTGCCCCTTCCTTGGCTATGAATATCAGCCCGCAGCTGTCTGTGTAGCCTTTATGGCTATTAATTATAGCGGGACCCAACGTCTTCTTTTTTTTGGGGTCCCCCTATTTTAATAGCAAGTAAAGGCTATGCAGACAGCTGCGAGCTGATATTCATAGCCTGGGAAGATCCATGGGTAGTAACCCCTTCCCAGGCTATAAAAATCAGCCCCCAGTAGCTGGCTTTCCCTCTCTGGTGCAGAAATTTGCGCTGGAGCCCACGCCATTTTAAAAAAAAAATATTTATTAAAAAAAAAGGAAAGGACATTGCATATTATGCCTGGGTCAGACATGTGAGAAACTCAAACGATTCTTGCACCTCAGTAACTGGCACTGCCCTCGGGACTGGAACGTTCAGCTGCATAGAAATACATGCAACCGCACACTCCGGTCATGAGTGCCGTCTACCTAACCCATATCTATCTATCTATCTATTATCTATCTATCTATCTATCTATCTATCTATCTATCTATCTATCTATCTATCTATCATATATCTATTATCTCTCTCTCTATCTATCTGTCTATCTATCTAAATAGAAAAGACAGATAGCAGCTCAAACTTGAGCAGATTTTTGGTGCAATACTTCCTGAGTAATGCGGGTGTCCAACGCAAAATATAAATGGAAAAAAAATCAGGCAGCACTCCAGTTCAATGAAAAATTGTGGGCTTTAATCCAGCACCAAGTTGTGCAACGTTTCGACCTCACAACACGGTCTTTGTCAAGCAAAGAACGTGTTGTGAAGTCGAAGTGTTCCACCACTTGGTGCTGGATTAAAGCCCACAATTTTTCCTTGAACTGGAGTGCTGCCTGATTTTTTTCCATATCTGTCTATCTATCTATCTATCTATCTATCTATCTATCTATCTATCTATCTATCTATCTATCTATCTATCTATCTATCTATCTATCTATCTATCTATCTATCTATCTATCTATCCATTTTCAATCTATCCATTATCAATCTATCTATCACATATTTAGCTATCACATATCTATCTATCTATCTATCTATCTATCTATCTATCTATCTATCTATCTATCTATTATCTATCTATGTGTGTAAACATTCTTCAATGGAAGTAAACATTCTTCAATGGAGTATGTAGAGGTTGGACAAGGAAATGACATCACAATTCTTTTTTTGTTAACCCCTTAATCCCATTGGACATACTATTCCGTCCATGTGACCTGGTACTTAATTCCCAGGGACGGAATAGTATGTCCAAGGCGATCAGCTGCACTCCCGGGGGGAGAGCAGCTGATCGCCGCCGGGTGTCAGCTGATTATCACAGCTGATACCCGGCCCTATGTGCCAGGATCAGTCACGGACCGCTCCCGGCACATTAACCCCTGGCACACCGCGATTAAACATGATCGCGGTGTACCGGGGGCACAGGGAGCGCTGTCCTAGGGATTCTCCTCACTGCAGGACCCCGGATCCAAGATGGCTGCCGGGTCCTGCAGGGAGGCGGCTTCCTCAGTGCCTGCTGAGAGCAGGCACTGAGAAGCCTGCAGCAGTGCCAGAGCGATCGCTGGTGTGACAGAGTGCTGTGCACACTGTCACACCAGCGATCTGACCTGACACAGTGATGTCCCACCCTGGGACAAAGTAAAAATGTAAAAAAAATAAAAATAAGTGTAAAAAAAATTCCTAAATAATGAAAAAAATAAATAAATATTCCCCAATAAATTCACTTCTTTAATGTAAAAAAAAACAACAATAAAAGTACACATATTTAGTATTGTCGTGTCCGTAATGACCCGCCCTATAAAATTGTCCCATTAGTTAACTCCTTTAGTGAACCCCCTAAAAAAAAAAAATGTCTATAAAACAATGATTTATCATCATACCGACGAACAAAAAGTGGAATAACACACGATCAAAAAGACAGATATAAACAAACATGGTACCGCTGAAAACGTCATCTTGTCCCGCAAAAAACGAGCCACGATACAGCATCATCAACGAAAAAATAAAAAAGTTATAGCTCGCAGAATAAAGCGATGCAAAAATAATTATTTTTTATATATAATCGTTTTAATTGTATAAAAGCGCCAAAACATAAAAAATTAATACAAATGAGGTATCGCCGTAATCGTACTAACCCGAAGAATAAAACTGCATTATCAATTTTACCACACGCGGAACGATATAAACGCCCCTCCCCCAAAAGAAACTCATGAATTGCTGGTTTTTGTTCATTCTGCCTCCCAAAAATCATAATAAAAAGCGATCAAAAAATGTCATGTGCCCAAAAATGGTACCAATAAAAACGACACCTCGTCTTGCAAAAAATAAGACCTCACATGACTCTGTAGGCCAAAATATAGAAAAATTATAGCTCTCAAAATGTGATGATGCAAAAACTACTTTTTGCAATAAAAAGCATCTTTTAGCGTGTGACAGCTGCCAATAAAAACCCGCTATAAATAGTAAATCAAACCCCCCTTTATCACCCCCTTAGTTAGGGAAAAATAATAAAATTAAAAAAATGTATTTATTTCCATTTTCCCATTAGGGTTAGGGTTAGGGTTGGGGCTAAAGTGAGGGTTAGGGTTGGGGCTAAAGTTAGGGTTAGGCTTGGGACTAGGGTTACGGGTGTGTTAGGGTTAGGTTTGTGGTTAGGGTTATGATTAGGGTTGGGATTAGTGTTAGGGGTGTGTTGGGATTAGGGTTGGAATTAGCATTGGGGGGTTTCCACTGTTTAGGCACATCAGGGGCTCTCCAAATGTGACATGGCGTCTGATCTCAATTCCAGCCAATTCAGCGTTGAAAAAGTCAAACAGTGCTCCTTCCCTTCTGAGCTCTGCCATGCGCCCAAACAGTAGTTTACCCCCACATATGGGTATCAGCATACTCAGGACAAATTGCACAACAACTCTTGGGGTCCAATTTCTTCTGTTACCCTTGGGAAAATAAAAAATTGGGGGCAAAATATCATTTTTGTGGAAAAAAATATGATTTATTATTTTTATGGCTCTACTTTATAAACTTCTGTGAAGCACTTGGGGGTTCAAAGTGCTCACCACAGATCTAGATAACTTCCTTAGGGGTCTAGTTTCCAAAATGGGGTCACTTGTGGGGAGTTTCCACTGCTAAGGCACATCAGGGACTCTGCAAACTGAACATGACATCCATCAAAGTCTGCATTCCAAAATGTCATTACTTCCATTCTGAGCCCTGCCCAAACAGTATTTCCCCCCCACATATGGAGTATCAGCGTACTCAGGACAAATTTGACAACAATTTTTGGGGTCCAATTTCCTTGCGAAAAATCAAAAATTGGAAAATTGGGGACTACAAAATCATTTTTTGTGGAATTTTTTTTTTTTTCATTTTCACACCCAGGCATTATAAACTTTAGTGAAACATTTGGGGGTTTAATATGCTCCGAACAGATCTAGATAAGTTCCTTAAGGGGTCTAGTTTCCAAAATGGTGTCACTTGTGGGGGTTTCCACTGTTTAGGCACATCAGGGGCTCTCCAAACGCGACATGGCATACAGCCAATTCTGCATTGAAAAAGTCAAACTGAGCTCCTACCCTTCTGAGCTCTGTAATGCACCCAAACAGTGGTTTACCCCCACATATTGGGTATCATCGTACTCAGGACAAATTGCACAATAACTTTTGAGGTCTTGTTACCCTTGGGAAAATAAAAATTGGGGTGAAATGATCATTTTTGTGGAAAAAATATGATTTTTTAATTTTACGGCTCTACGTTATAAACTTGTGTGAAGCATTTGGGGATTCAAAGTGCTCATCACAGATCTAGATAAGTTCCTTAGGGGGTCTAGTTTCTAAAATGGGGTCACTTGTGGGGGATTCCCACTGTTTAGGCACATCAGGGGCTATCCAAATGCGACATGGCGTCCAATCTCGATTCCAGCCAATTTTGGTTTGAAAAAGTCAAATGGTGCTCCTTCCCTTCCGAGCTCTGACGTGCACCCAAACAGTGGTTCCCCCCACATATTTAGTATCAGCGTACTCAGGACAAATTGGAAAACAAATTTTGTGTCCAATTTCTCATGTTACCCTTGGGAAAATAAAAAATTGATGACATAAATATTACTTTTGTGGGAAAAAAATAGGATTTTTTATTTTCATTCCCGGGCATTATAAATTTGTGTGAAGCACTTGGGGTTCAAAGTGCTCACCACAGATCTAGATAAGTTCCTTAGGGGTTCTAGTTTCCAAAATGGGGTCACTTGTGGGGGGTTTCCACTGTTTAGGCACATCAGGGACTCTGCAAACTGAACATAACACCCATCAAAGTCTGCATTCCAAAACGTCATTACTTGCTTTCCGAGCCCTGCGGTGCGTCCAAACAGCATTTCTCCCCCACATATGGAGTATCAGCGTACTCAGGACAAATTGGACAACAACTTTTGGGGTCCAATTTCCTTGGGAAAAATAAAAATTGGGGACTAAAAAATCATTTTTGTGGAAATTTTTTTTTTTTTTACACCCAGGCATTATAAATTTTAGTGAAACACTTGGGGTTCAAAGTGCTCACAACAGATCTAGATAAGCTCCTTAGGGGTCTAGTTTCCAAAATGGTGTCACATGTGGGGGGTTTCCACTGTTTAGGCACATTAGGGGCTCTCGAAACGCGACATGGCGTCCAATCTCAATTCCCGCCAATTTTGGTTTGAAAATGTCAAACGGCGCTCCTTCCCTTCCAAGCCCTGCCAGGCCACAGACAGTGGTTTTCCCCCACATATGGAGTATCGGTGCACTCAGGAGAAATTGCACAACAGCTTTTTCTGTCCATTTTCTTATTTTACCCTTGTTAAAATAAAAAAATTGTTTGTAAAAGATCATTTATGTGACTAAAAAGTTAAATGTTAATTTTTTCCTTCCAAGTTGCTTCAGCTCCTGTGAAGCACCTGAAGGGTTAATAAACTTTTGAATGTTGCTTTGAGTACCTTGAGGGGTGCAGTCTTTAGAATGGTGTCACTTTTGGGTATTTTCTGCCATATAGACCCCTTAAAGTGACTTCAAATGTGAGGTGGTCCCTAAAAAAATGGTTTTGTACAATTTGTTGTAAAAATGAGAAATCGCTTGTCAACTTTTAACCCTTATAACTTCATAGCAAAAAAAAAATTTGGTTTCAAAATTGTGCTGATGTAAAGTAGACATGTGGAAAATGTTATTTAGTAACTATTTTGTGTGACATTTCTCTGTTTTAAGGGAATAAAAATTTAAAAGTTTGAAAATTGCATAATTTTCCAAATTTTTGCCATATTTCCATTTTTTTCATAAATAACCGCAAATTGTATCGAAGAAATTTTACCACTATCAGGTAGTACAATATGTCACGAGAAAACATTCTCAGAATCGTAAAGGTCCATTGAAGCGTTCCAGAGTTATAGCCTCATAAAGAGACAGTGGTCAGAATTGTAAAAATTGGCGCTGTCATTAACGTGCAAACCACCCTTGGGGGTTAAGGGGTTAAATAATATATCTTTATTTAGCTTACAAAAAACGCATACAAATCCGCATTAATAAACGCATGTAAAAAACGCATCAAAAACGCAGGTGACCTGCCAGTGAACTCTGATGCTGATTTGGTGCAGATTTTACCTTTGTCAAATTCTGAGCAAAAACTGAGCCAATCCTGACCGTGGAAACATACCCTAAGGCTATGTGTGCACATTGTGGATTATTAGCGTTTTTGCAGCGAAAACGCGGCATAAACGCTTGCCCAACGCAACTCATTATATTTTATGGGATTCCGCAATGCTGTGCACATGCTGCGTGTTTTTTCCGCGGTGGAATCGCATCATGGAAAAATACGCAGCATGCACATTCTTTTTGCGGAATCGTAGCGATTCCGCCGCCATAGGAATGCATTGAACCACTTACCTTCCGCATGTGGCTATGCCCACCATGCGCAAAGTAAGCGGTTCATGTGCGGATGGTACCCAGGGTCTGGAGGAGAGGAGACTCTCCTCCAGGCCCTGGGTACCATATCCATATTAAAACAATAACTAAAATAAAAAATCGTGATATTCTCACCTTCCAGCGGCCCCCACAGCTTTCCCGCCTCTCAGCGACGCTCCCGGCCAATCCCTTCCCAGGCGTCCTTAGCGACAATGACCCCAGATGACGTAGCGGTCTCGGGTGATGCTACGTCATCTAGGGACATTGTCGCTAAGGACGCCTGGGAACGCGATTGGCCGGGAGCGTCGCTGAGGACCAGGAAGGCTGCGAGGGCCGCCGGAAGGTGAGAATATCACGATTTTTTATTTTAATTATTGTTTTAAACATTAGATCTTTTTACTACTGATGCTGCTTAGGCGGAATCAATAGTAAAAAGTTGGTCACACTTGTCAAACACTATGTTTGACTCGTGTGACCAACCTGTCAATCAGTTTTCCAAGCGATGCTACAGATCGCTTGGAAAACACTAGCATTCTGTAAGCTAATTACGCTTACAAAATGCTAGATTCTGGCAGGAATACGCATACCAATAATGGGCACACGTTGCGTTTTTTAAGAGTTTCTGCTGCGGTTTTCTGGCGTGAAAACACTTACACAACACATTCCATGCAATGCTATGGCATTCCGCATAGCTAGGTTAATGCTGCGTATTTTTCTGCGGCGGAATCGCATGGCGGAAAAATACGCAGCATGCTCATTCTTTTTGCATAATCGTTGCGATTCCGCCGCCATAGGATTGCATTGAAACGCTCACTTTATGCATGTGGCTATGCCCACCATGTGTGAAGTGAGCGTGTCATGTGCAGTTGGTACCCAGGGGCTGGAGGAGAGGAGACTCTCCTCCAGGCCCTGGGTACCATATTCCTGTAAAAAATAGAATTAAAAATAAAAGATATGGATATACTCACCCTCTGTCAGCCCCCGGAGTTCTCCCGCTCCTCAGCGAAGCTGCCGCCAAGTTCCGTTCCAAGGGATGGATTGCGAGTATCACCCCAGATGACGTAGCTGCTACGTCATCAGAGGTCATTCGCGCAATGCATCCCTGGGAATGGAACTTTCCGGCAGCGTTGCTGAGGAGCGGGAAAACTCCAGGCGCCGACAGAGGGTCAGTATATCCATATTTTTTATTTTTTTTTTATTATTTCTAACATTCTATCATTTATTACTGATGCTGCATAGAATCACAAAAATATGCCCACTCTTATCTATAGACCCCTATTATGGGTTAACATACCACAGTATACCTATATCACTTTTATGGTAAGCAAAAAATGAACAAAATTGGTACCACACAATGGTATATCAATTACATCTTTATTAGAATAAAATCAGAATACAAAAGAAAAGTGCTGGACAAAATTAAAGTAAAAAGAGGGACTTGATGTCCATGGGAAATCCCACTTCAGCAGAAAAAATTAATTGACATGAAAAAGCACCCATACCATGCAACAGCAATAGAGAAGGGAAGGTTGCCAATTACTATGTATCATAATCATGCAATTAACTATACAAGTATATATTGCTAAAACTAGTATACAACTAGCTCCCTTTTAATCCTCCTAATAGCACTGAACATGTGAAAAACAATGTCAGTTATATGGTCAGTGGTCTCTAGTATCTACCACAAAACTGCTGGTGGGGCTTCCGGACGTCCCTCTGCCCCGATGCGGGTTTCACACAGCTTCTTTGGGAGGCAATTCTGAGCGTGTGCACATAGCCTTAGGGTGATTGCACATGTTGTGGATTCACTTGCGGATTTTTCCAGATGGATTTTGCTAAATCCTCATGTAAAACGTCCTGCATTTTACCTGTGGATTTAGTGCGGATTTGCTGCAGTTTTTGTGTTGATTTCCCCTGCGGTTTTACACCTGCGGATTTCTATAATATAGCAGGTGTAAAACCGCTGCGGATTCCGCACAAAGAATTGACATGCTGCGGATTCAAATCTGCAGCAAATCCGCGCGCACAGCGTTTTTTTTTAATAGGTTATAATGGTACTGTACAACACAGCAAAAACTGCTGCGGATCCACAGGGCCAAATCCGCTGCGGATCCGCAGCAGAATCCGCAACGTGTGCACAGACCCTAAACCTATACAAAAGAAAAAAAACCTGACTGGCACTTCCAGACTAATGTGAACTAGGTGCAAACCAAAGGGAGCTACCCCCATGTAAAACATACAAAAAAAGGCTGCACTCAAGCATACTGAAGCATGACAACATAGAATACATGACATTTTGAATAGCAATATGGCTTTGGAGTATAAGGAAAAATTTGAGACGCTTAGTATAAACATTTGGCCAAACATTTTAAAGCACACCAACCATCGTCAAGGTGGTCTCAATTCTGGTGAGTCCCTGACCTAATGTGAACATACCTCTATTAGGCTGATATCTGAATTTCTGGGTGAATATGCACCTCTGTCAGTAATGCCTGCATTTATGGGTAAAGTACGGACCTGGTGTAATTAAAATCACCACCTGGTGGGGGCGGAGTGCTCGGTCAGTAAGCTAACATTCAAAAGACAAAAAAACCTGACTGGCACTTCCAGACTAATGTGAACTAGGTGCAAACCAAAGGGAGCTACCCCCATGTAAAACATACAAAAAAAGGCTGCACTCAAGCATACTGAAGCATGACAACATAGAATACATGACATTTTGAATAGCAATATGGCTTTGGAGTATAAGGAAAAATTTGAGACGCTTAGTATAAACATTTGGCCAAACATTTTAAAGCCCACCAACCATCGTCAAGGTGGTCTCAATTCTGGTGAGTCCCTGACTAATGTGAACATGCCTCTATTAGGCTGATATCTGAATTTCTGGGTGAATATGCACCTCTGTCAGTAATGCCTGCATTTATGGGTAAAGTAGGGATCTGGTGTAATTAAAATCACCACCTGGTGGGGGCGGAGTGCTTGGTCAGTAAGCTAACATTCAAAAGACAAAAAAACCTGACTGGCACTTCCAGACTAATGTGAACTAGGTGCAAACCAAAGGGAGCTACCCCCATGTAAAACATACAAAAAAAGGCTGCGCTCAAGCATACTGAAGCATGACAACATAGAATACATGACATTTTGAATAGCAATATGGCTTTGGAGTATAAGGAATAATTTGAGACGCTTAGTATAAACATTTGGCCAAACATTTTAAAGCCCACCAACCATCGTCAAGGTGGTCTCAATTCTGGTGAGTCCCTGACCTAATGTGAACATACCTCTATTAGGCTGATATCTGAATTTCTGGGTGAATATGCACCTCTGTCAGTAATGCCTGCATTTATGGGTAAAGTAACCTCTGTCAGTAATGCCTGCATTTATGGTATACAAAAAAAGGCTGCACTCAAGCATACTGAAGCATGACAACATAGAATACATGACATTTTGAATAGCAATATGGCTTTGGAGTATAAGGAAAAATTTGAGATGCTTAGTATAAACATTTGGCCAAACATTTTAAAGCCCACCAACCATTGTCAAGGTTGTTTCAATTCTGGTGAGTCCCTGACCTAATGTGAACATACCTCTATTAGGCTGATATCTGAATTTCTGGGTGAATATGCACCTCTGTCAGTAATGCCTGCATTTATGGGTAAAGTAGGGACCTGGTGTAATTAAAATCACCACCTGGTGGGGGTGGAGTGCTCGGTCAGTAAGCTAACATTCAAAAGACAAAAAACCTGACTGGCACTTCCAGACTAATGTGAACTAGGTGCAAACCAAAGGGAGCTACCCCCATGTAAAACATACAAAAAAAGGCTGCACTCAAGCATACTGAAGCATGACAACATAGACTACATGACATTTTGAATAGCAATATGGCTTTGGAGTATAAGGAAAAATTTGAGACGCTTAGTATAAACATTTGGCCAAACATTTTAAAGCCCACCAACCATCGTCAAGGTGGTCTCAATTCTGGTGAGTCCCTGACCTAATGTGAACATACCTCTATTAGGCTGATATCTGAATTTCTGGGTGAATATGCACTCTGTCTGTAATGCCTGCATTTATGGTATACAAAAAAAGGCTGCACTCAAGCATACTTAAGCATGACAACATAGAATATGTAACGGGTCTGGGAGGCGGAACCTCTGAGCTATTATACAAGGGGGTGTTCCTTGTAAAGGAGCGGGTGGCGCCCGGGGAAGACGGACAGGAAGTCATGGCAAGTGACCGGGGCAGTCTCTGGATAGACAGGCAGGTAGTCACGGCAAGTGACCGGGGCAGTCTCTGGATGGACAGGTAGGGAGTCACGGCAAGTGACCGGGGCAGTCTCTGGATAGACAGGCAGGTAGTCACGGCAAGTGACCGGGGCAGTCTCTGGATGGACAGGTAGGGAGTCACGGCAAGTGACCGGGGCAGTCTCTGGATGGACAGGTAGGGAGTCACGGCAAGTGACCGGGGCAGTCTCTGGATGGACAGGTATATACGACCTGAGATGGTTGAACCTCCTGGTAGGCTAGCAGGCAGAAGACAGATGAGCGCCCCCAAGTGAGCAGGCGAGAGTCTCTGGAATAGCCGATGGTCACCGCCTGTGACGGCCGAACCTCCAGGTAGGCTAGCAGGCAGATGGCAGATGAGCGCCCCCAAGTGAGCAGGCGAGTCTCTGGAATAGCCGATGGTCACCGCCTGTGACGGCCGAACCTCCAGGTAGGCTAGCAGACAGATGGCAGATGAGCGCCCCCAAGTGAGCAGGCGAGAGTCTCTGGAATAGCCGATGGTCACTGCACGTGACGGCTGAACCTCCAGGTAGGCTAGCAGACTGGCAACCAGTGAAACTCAGCAGATAAACGGACAGGCTGGTCCATAGACAGACTGGCAGGTGATGGCGGGCAGACTGTCGGACGATGAAGCCTCCAGGTAGACTAGTGGACAGGTAGCAGACAGCAAACTGGCAGGAAACAGGCAGGTAACTGGCAACGGAACCTGAGGGCTGAAGCAGAGTAGTGAACAGTGCAACAACATTGCTCGGGCACCTCCATTAAGGAGGGAGTGCTTTATATAGGGTGGAGTCCACCGGCATTGGCCGGGGACCTTTTTGAAAGATGCGCGCAGCCCCTTTAAGAGCGGGGGAGCGCGTGGGCGCGCGCCCTAAGTCCAGAGGCAGGGAAGGAACGCGCAGCCCCAGCAGGGCGGGAGGAGGACGCCGAGCATGGGTAAGAGGAGCGACGTCCCTGCTTGGCAGAGGACGGAGATGCTGACGCCGAGGAACAGCGTCCCTGCCTGGCAGAGGACAGGGACGCTGACGGCGCGCTACAGTACCCCCCCTTTAGGCCCCCCCTTTTTTAGGCCAGAAAGAAATTTAGCTAGGATGAGAGGGGCATGGATGTTCTCCCGAGGCTCCCATGTTCTCTCCTCAGGACCAAACACCTTCCAATCCACCAGAAAATAGGTCTTTCTCCTTACCCTTTTGGTGGCCAGAATGTTCTCTACCTCAAATTCGTTTTCAGCAGAAACTGGAGCAGGAGGTGTACCTGTAGGCTTGACAAAAGAGTTAAGTACCACCGGTTTGAGGAGAGATACATGGAAGGAGTTAGGAATCCGCAAATTGGCCGGGAGTTTCAATTTATAGGACACCGGGTTGATCTGACTGATGATTTCCAGAGGACCGATGAACCGAGGACCTAACTTGTAGGAAGGAATCTTGAGCCGGATATACTTGGACGAGAGCCAGACCTTATCCCCAGGATGGAATTGAGGAGAATCCAGACGTTTTTTGTCAGCATGTTTCTTCATGCGCTCGGATGACAGAATGAGTGCGGACCGGGTACTCTCCCATATGGAGGAAAATTCGTTAACCAGAGATTCCGCAGCTGGATTGTCCACAGAGGTGGAGACGGGAACAGGGATCCGAGGGTGTTGACCGAAGACTACAAAAAACGGAGATTTGGAGGAAGATTCGCTCTCGTGATTGTTGTAAGAAAATTCGGCCCAAGGCAGGAGATCCACCCAGTCAGAATGGTGGGCATTAATGAAGTGCCGGAGATAACTGGTCAGAATCTGATTGATTCGCTCGACTTGTCCATTGGACTGTGGGTGGTAAGCGGAGGAGAATCCAGGGTGACGTCTAGCAACTTACAAGTGGCTCTCCAGAAACGTGAGGTGAACTGTACCCCTCGATCCGACACGATATGGCGAGGCAGACCATGAAGACGGAAGATGTGGCGGATAAAATCTTTAGCCAACTCGGGTGCAGACGGAAGGCCTGGCAGGGGAATGAAGTGAGCCATCTTGGAAAATCGGTCAACGACCACCCAAATGACCGTACAACCAGCGGAGACGGGAAGATCAGTTATGAAGTCCATGGCTATATGCTGCCAGGGGGCAGCGGGTACAGGAAGCGGGAGAAGACGGCCGGCAGGCAGGTGTCTCGGAACTTTATTGCGGGCACAGGAGGCACAGGCAGAAACAAAGTCTATTACGTCCTTGTGCAGGTAGGCCACCAGTAATGCCGGGTAATGAGCTGGAGGGTCTTTTTTGACCAGCGTGGCCAGCTAGTTTAGACGAATGACCCCAGTGTAGGATCCTCTCCCGATCGGGTACCGATACGAACGTCTTACCAGGAGGGAGACGATTTAGACTCACGGGAGCCACCTGCATCACTCTGGCGGGATCGATGATATGTTTAGGTTCCTCCTCGAGATCCGACACCAGGAAGGACCGGGACAAGGCATCCGCCTTGATGTTCTTGTCGGCCGGGCGAAAATGTAAAAGAAAGTCAAAGCGGGCAAAAAACAATGACCACCGGGCTTGGCGAGGGTTAAGTCTCTGGGCATGCTGGAGGTAAGCCAAATTCTTGTGGTCAGTGTAGATGATTACCGGATGAAGAGTCCCCTCGAGCAAGTAACGCCACTCCTCCAATGCCAGCTTGATGGCCAATAACTCTCGGTCTCCTATGGAATAATTGCGCTCAGAAGAGGAGAAGAGTTTGGAGAAGAAGCCGCAAGATACCATCCTCCCGGACGAAGATTTTTGAGTAAGTACCGCTCCGGCTCCAGAAGAGGAAGCGTCCACCTCCAGGAAGAACTGCTTGTTGCCGTCCGGGCGATGCAGCACTGGAGCGGAAGAGAAGGCCTGTTTTAAGGACAGAAAGGCCTCTTCTGCTTCGGGCGTCCACTGTTTGGGGTTAGCGTCCTTGCGGGTGAGCGCGGAGATTGGAGCAGTCCGGGAAGAGAAGTGCGGTATGAAGAGGCGGTAATAATTGGCGAATCCCAGGAACCGCTGAATGGCCTTCAATCCCTCCGGTCGGGGCCATTTCTCGATGGCAGATAGTTTCTCCGGATCCATTCGTAGGCCTGTCTGAGAAATGATGTAGCCCAAAAACGGAAGCGAGGTCTGCTCAAAGAGGCACTTCTCAAATTTAGCGAATAGGTGATTCTGCCTGAGCCTGAGCAGAACCTGACGAACGTCCCTCCAGTGACACTGGAGATCTGGAGAGAAGACCAAGATGTCGTCTAGGTACACCACAACGCAGGAGTAGAGAAGGTCCCGGAAGATGTCATTGACCAACTCTTGAAAGACTGCCGGAGCATTACAGAGACCAAAGGGCATCACCAAATACTCGTAGTGGCCGTCCCGGTGTTGAATGCCGTCTTCATTCATCTCCCCGACGGATACGGACTAGGTTATAAGCCCCACGAAGATCCAGTTTGGTGAAGATTCTAGCCCCCCTCAGACGATCAAACAATTCAGGAATGAGCGGAAGAGGGTACTTATTCTTCACCGTGATCAGGTTTGGACCTCTGTAGTCAATACAGGGCCGGAGAGAGCCGTCTTTCTTTTTTACGAAGAAGAAACCTGCTCCCGCTGGGGAGGTAGATTTCCGGATGAATCCCTTGGCCAAATTCTCCTCGATATATTCGGACATCGACCTGGTCTCAGCAGCGGACAAGGGGTAAATACGCCCACGGGGAGGCGTGGTACCGGGTAGCAGGTCGATCGGGCAATCATAAGGTCTGTGAGGGGGTAATGTCTCTGCTTCCTTTTTATTAAAGACATCAGCGAATGACCAATATGGAATCGGGAGCCCTGGTAGATTAGTAGGTGTAGGAGAAGGAGGACGGGATGAACAGGAACCAAACACGTTTTATGACAGTCCTGTCCCCAGCGAAGAATCTCTCCAGTCTGCCAGTCGAGCACGGGTGCATGCTTTATGGAGCCATGGTAGGCCTAATAAGAAAGCGTGAGAGAGTCCTGGCAGAACATGAAACGAGATGCTCTCAGAATGCAGCATTCCCACCTGCAGGGTTATGGATTCGGTGGTAAGTTGGATGGGACGTGGTAGGAGACCCCCATCCACAGCAACGACAGATACTGGTACAACCAGAGGTTTGGTAGGAATGCGATATTTTTCTACCAGAGCTTGTGAAACGAGATTCCCGGCTGCTCCAGAATCAAGTTGGGCTAGTTCGAAATAACGATTCTCACCGAGAAGAATTGAGACTGACAGCAGCAGAGATGGAGAGGATTTATTCTTGTCTAGGTTGACCTCTCCGAGCGAACCTAGACACAGGCGTTTCCCGACCTCTCTGGACAGGTACGGATCAAGTGCTTCTTACTGCCACAGTAGAAGCAACTCCCCTCGGCACGGCGTAAGTCCTGACGGGCTTTGACCATCTTGGTCTGGTCGACCTGCATAGGCTCAGGAGTGTGTACCTGGGGAGAAACGGAAGGAGTTACGGGTCTCTGAAAAGTAGGAGCTAGACGAGGAAGCCTTCTCTCACGGGTAACCTCTTTGGCGCGCTCCTGGAACCGTCGATCAATTCGATTGGCAAGAGTGATTAGGTCATCGAGAGAGGTAGGAATGTCCCGACCGGCAAGTTCATCTTTAATACGACCGGACAGCCCGTCCCAGAAGACAGATATCAGAGCGTCATTAACCCAAGCCAGCTCCGAGGCAAGGGTACGGAATTGTATGGCATATTGACCCACGGTGAGACTTCCCTGACGGAGACGTAGCAGAGATGATGCGGAGGAGGTCTTCCGTCTGGGTTCGTCGAATACCTTCCGGAAGGCCGAGAGAAAGGCAGGCAGGTCGGACACCAGGGGATCTTCTCTCTCCCAAAGAGGATTAAGCCAGGCCAGAGCCTCTCCGGTGAGATGGGACATGATGAAGGCAATTTTGGCCCGGTCGGAGTTAAACTGGTGGGACAGGAGTTCAAAGTGCAGGGAGCACTGGTTAATGAAACCCCGAGCCAGAGCAGGGTCGCCTCCAAAACGAGGAGGAGCTGAAAGTCGAGGTCCGGGAATGGAAACCATGGAATTGGTGAGCAGCGGAACTGCCGGATTGCGAGTCATGGCGCCAGCGGTGGTTGCTGGTGAAGTAGTCAGAGTGTCCAGGCGGGAATTAACGTTCCGCAGGTGACCCAGGATGGACTCCTGTTGAGACCTCTGACGAGACAGTTCATGACACAGGTCAGAGAGCAGGGAGTTTGGGTGCCACCGGGTTCCATGGCCGAGCAAACTGTAACGGGTCTGGGAGGCGGAACCTCTGAGCTATTATACAAGGGGGTGTTCCTTGTAAAGGAGCGGGTGGCGCCCGGGGAAGACGGACAGGAAGTCACGGCAAGTGACCGGGGCAGTCTCTGGATAGACAGGCAGGTAGTCACGCAAGTGACCGGGGCAGTCTCTGGATGGACAGGTAGGGAGTCACGGCAAGTGACCGGGGCAGTCTCTGGATAGACAGGCAGGTAGTCACGGCAAGTGACCGGGGCAGTCTCTGGATGGACAGGTAGGGAGTCACGGCAAGTGACCGGGGCAGTCTCTGGATGGACAGGTAGGGAGTCACGGCAAGTGACCGGGGCAGTCTCTGGATGGACAGGTATATACGGCCTGAGATGGTTAAACCTCCTGGTAGGCTAGCAGGCAGAGGACAGATGAGCGCCCCCAAGTGAGCAGGCGAGAGTCTCTGGAATAGCCGATGGTCACCGCCTGTGACGGCCGAACCTCCAGGTAGGCTAGCAGGCAGATGGCAGATGAGCGCCCCCAAGTGAGCAGGCGAGAGTCTCTGGAATAGCCGATGGTCACCGCCTGTGACGGCCGAACCTCCAGGTAGGCTAGCAGACAGATGGCAGATGAGCGCCCCCAAGTGAGCAGGCGAGAGTCTCTGGAATAGCCGATGGTCACTGCACTGACGGCTGAACCTCCAGGTAGGCTAGCAGACTGGCAACCGGTGAAACTCAGCAGATAAACAGACAGCTGGTCCATAGACAGACTGGCAGGTGATGGCAGGCAGACTGTCGGACGATGAAGCCTCCAGGTAGACTAGTGGACAGGTAGCAGACAGCAAACTGGCAGGAAACAGGCAGGTAACTGGCAACGGAACCTGAGGGCTGAAGCAGAGTAGTGAACAGTGCAACAACATTGCTCGG